>CM019066.1:313300545-313711736 GCA_009667805.1 Leptobrachium leishanense
ATTTCGTGCGGCTAAACGCACGTGAAAAATGTGTTCGTCTGACCCTAGCCTCAGATGTTTATCGAAAACCTGTGAACTGCGGCAAATAAAATATTGAATTTAAGTATCATTTCATCACATTACTCTGGGATTATGGAATTTTATTTATATATATTAGTTTTTTTTCAGTTGTATGATTTAGTGGCGAAAATTATTAGTGCCCCCCCCCCAGTTTTGACTGTGGTATCTTATGTGCCCCCCCCCCATATATTGTTCTTAGAGTTGCCACTGCCTTTACAATTATGTCACTTCAGAGTGTAACATATTGTGTGCATTGCTACATCGCGTGGGGACAGATGTCATCTTACAATGTTTGCAAACTTTCCCTCTCACCAAGAAAGGTCTTTTAGGCTGCTGTCAGACGAGCGTAGTGTTCACGTCCGTGATTGCGCCTAAAAGTACGTCCGTGATAGCATGACAGGAAGCCCATCGGAGCCCGTTACACGAAGTACGTCTGCACTGAACTGCGGACGCACAACGGCCGCGGCCCACGGACACAAGGCAGGCATGAACGTACAACCGCTAGAACGGCCGCACAAAATGCACTGCGGCCGGCTAGCGGCCTGTGTACGTGAGGTGGAGACGTCAGACGCACCTGTTCTGCGGCCTACATCACGTCCAGACTCCAGAACATTCCTGGCGTGGCTGTAGTATATTCTAGGGGCCGGAGAGTTTATCCTGGACACTGGACGCTGCAGGTGACATGGACGTCGAGAGGCTGATCACCGAAGTGGGGGAGCACCCCGAATTGTGGGACACTGCCAGCAACCTATACAAGGACAAGATCAGCAAGGCGAACGCATGGGCTGATGTAACGAGAGCGGTGTACCCTGCATACGACACATGGTCTGAGCATGAACAGAAAGTACAGAGTGAGTACATGATTATTTTATTCATAATGAAATGCACATTATTAATCAAAACAAAATGTAAATGGCTAACAAATTCATGAACGTCACATGTCAAATGCTCCCCATCTGCCAGGGCACCTGTCCTGCTTCGCTAGTGAAATAGTTTGCCAGTGCATCACGATGCCTGTTGCTGTGTCGATTCACAGGCATAACGTCATCATTAATAAATTCCTCCAAACCACAAACCGACAAGGAGTCCTCAAAATTAAAACCATCCCGCGCACAAACAAAATTATGCAACACACAACAACATTTCACTATATCTACAGAAAAATCGATGTGCACATCTAGCGGCCTATGGAAAATCCTCCACTTGTTGCTCAGTATGCCAAAGGTACACTCGACATATACCGTCTCGCACGCGACAGCCTATAATTGAATCACCCGCTTTGTCACAGTCAGGTGTGTCCAGAGTATGGCCGCAGGAGATGCGTAGAAAGTCCAAAAGCCTCATCCCCTACAAAGGTGTAGGGGACTCGCACATCTGTGCCAGGCAAAGGTGCGGGTCCGGGGATGTGCAGTGTCCCACTTCCTATTGCATTCCACAGTGTGGAGTTCCTGAACAGTGTGGAGTCTGAATCTTTCCCGTATGACCCCACATCCACACAGACAAAATTATAGTTGGCATCTGCCACTGCCAGTAGGCCAATGGAAAAATATTGTTTATAATTGTGATACAGTGAGCCATTCTGCAGTGGCTTCACTATACGGACATGTTTGCCATCCACGGCTCCCAGGCAATTCGGAAAGTTTGCTCGCTCCAAAAATGTTGCAGCAATTTGCGCCCATGCCGCATCTGTGGGTGTTGGCAAACATTCTTCCCTCATCGTGTCCCAAATTGTCTGGCACACCTTGCGGACGATCTCCCCAGCTGTAGATCTGCCAACGCGGAAATTATAATGCAGGTCCTGCAGACTGCATCCACTGGCAAGATACCTATCAAAAAAGGAGAAATAAATGTGTGTTATGATCAGATTCCGTGAGTCGCACCTAATATCATTCTTCTGTTTTGCAGCACATGAAGTCATCGCGAAATGGAGGACAGTCAGGGACAACTACACAAGGTCCTCAAAAAAGATGCGGGAGCGGCACGCTCGGGATCAGCGGCGAGGAGGGCCAGCAGTTACATTTATGCTGAGCAGCTGTCATTCCTGCAACGGACCCTGGAACCAAGACCTATGGTGGGCAGCATCGATCTCCCATCCACATCCAGGGCACAGCAACACGTGCAGCCATGTGCTACTGCCACCTGCTCACAAGAGACGGAAGAGGCCGGAGCAGACTCGCAGTTGGAGGAGGAGACCGCTGCCTACTGCAAGGGCTGACACCACCAGGCCGGGCCAGAAAAGGAGAAGGGCACCGGGTGGTGAATTTGAGCGTGCCATGGTGACATTCATGGATTGTCACCATCAACCACCACCACCTCCACGCTGCAGGTTCTGGGATGACGATGACATGTCGTTCCATCATTCGTGTCTCCCCATGTTGCACCAGATGAGCCTGGCTCAGAAGATGGAGTACCGAAGAAGGACATTGGACACCATACACAGCATCTTGCGGCCGGAGCCTCCACACCAACCCATGTCCCCTGGTGCCAGGTCACAACCACCCTATCAGCCTGCATACCAAGGTTACATGCCCGATCCCTATGATGAGGATGCTCCTCATTATGAGGATTTGTAGTTATTTTCCTGCTCATGCACTTGTTTTATGCTCTGCATTGTTGTTTGCCACATGTTCGTGGACTCTTTATTTTTTGTCTGATTTATGTTATGTTCAGCAACATATGGTGTGTTAATGTTATTTGGTTTAGTATTACCATTTCTTGTGGATAAAAGATTTATGTTGCTGTCACTGTTGTCTGTCATTCATTATTGAGTATGTGTGATATTCTGCAATGTGTGTGGGTATGCATGTGCAAATGGGCTGGTGGGCATATCACAACACACCGAAAATGGGGGCTCTGGACATCAAGCACATCTCTGCTGGCTGGCCCCGAAAATATGAATGCTGGTGTTTGCTGTTACTTACCACAACGTGATGACCAGCATCTCCTCGGGTGGAATGGCGTCCCTCATATTGGTGTCCCTCTTCAACGGCTCACGTACCGTCGACAACAATTCGTCAAAGGAGGGGATGGACATCCGCAGGTAGTTGAAGAACTTCGTCGGGTCCCTCTCTCGCAGTGGCCTGTACAGCGTGACAAAGTGGCCATGCGTGCATCTGGCAGCGTTTATGGGATGAACCCATGATCGCCGTTTTCGCTTGTTCTTCAGGTACAGCTACCCCGTTGCAGCAAAAACGAATACTTCGACTGCATCCATCTTTGGAAAACCCCACCTTCCCCAAAATGGCTTTTTATACCCCTTCCCTTGGTTTTTTGATCTGCAATTGATTTGGTTTCTCACATTTCACTTTTTATATTGATCCGTCACTAATCACGGACGTGATCACGGACTGTGTGACCACTACTGCGTCTTCCGTACTGACGATGTCCGTACTGCACGGACGTACAGTCCGTAGAAATCACGCTCGTCTGACCCTAGCCTTAGTCTCTATTTAAAGCACCACTGACCAAGCATTCCTCCTTTCCGGTCTACATGTCCTCAGTTCCCATGTAGATTGCCACTTCCCTCGGGAACAGGATCCTCCAATCCTGCTGTATCATCTTTTATGTGTTGGTCATATGTACATATTTTATTGTATTATCTCTCTGTTTAATTATTTTATACAGCCCTGCGGAAACTGTTGGTGCTTTATAAAAAAATAATAGTATTTCACAGTGCTTTTTTTTTGGAAAAAAGGTGGGGGTACTCCCCACGAAGCCTCAAAGTGCCAGGCACAAGCAGCCAATGAACAGATGGCATATGCTCACATGTAACCAATGAATTGAGGATTCACGTTAGTATGCAGCCTGGGCCAGGCCACAACATTGTGTTGCCTGGGTCCAAGGATGAAATGCTTCCGTCCCCCTCAAACTATTCCCATCAAAACTTACAGTAATGTGCGGTGTTTATGTGTATGTCAATAAGCTCCGCAGGAATAAAACGTACAGTAATGTGCAGTGTGTATGTGCGTATTACAGAGCTCCACAGCAATAAAACTCACAGGAATGTGCAGTGTGTATGAGCGTATCACAGTGCAGCATCATTGTTCTCTTTACGGCTAGTGTCAGATGAGCGTCTTTGGGGAGCGGAAGAAACGTCCGTGATAATGGACGTTTCTTCCAAGCCTGTCTGGCCACCTCGCTGAGCGCCCTCTGTGCGCTCAGCGCTGCAAAGCGCGATCCTCCTATGGAGAATCGCGCTTTACAGCTCTGTCAACGCTCATCCTAGCGCTTTGATAGAGAGGCTTGGATAACGGACGCTTGTTGCCCGTGCATTTCGTGCGCATAAGCGTGTACAAACGTGTAGCCGGCCCAGTTGCAGCGTCACTATGCTGCGACGGACGCCAGTAAGCATGTCAGTATGGGCACACATGGCGCACTCGTGTGACACCAGCCTTAAACTGAAATGTGAACAACAGTGCAGAATTGGGAAAAAAAAATATTTCTTTGTAATGTTACATAAAACCTGCCCATGACTGTTCTCATTGGAAAGGCCATGCTGTGGCCAAAGTACTCCTTTTATCTCCTGCCTGGCTGGAGGGGGGGGGGGAGCAGAGACCCGTTTCTGACATCATCATATCCATTTGCGATGATGTCAGTGGGCAGGTTGAGGTCCCTCAGGGTGGGCTGACATGGTGGGCTGACTTCAGCCCCCTGCAGGAGAGGTCTATCTGGTGCCAATCCGTGGAACTTCGATGAAGGGCTGGAGACATACTCTGCTTCCTAACGGAGGAGCGTCGGCCCTGCCGGTAGGTAGGTACTGGCCTTTCTCTGGCCGATCTCTGGCCTTTCATGAACCTTAAAAAAGTGCTCATTGAGGAAGATCCTGACTAACCTGGAAAGCATGTTTGGCTACCGACAGTGCTGTGTAATTCGTCAACAGAAAGTGGGAACTCTCTGTGTGGGCAGCTGTGGGTTAATCCTTTGAAAATCCTTGTTTCCTCACTTTATCACTAAAACTTGTGTAGCGCTGTGTTAAAATCTTGCTGTGGCATTACCTATTTTTGGCCACAAGATGGAGACAGTCGCGATTAGAGACACTGGACATTGGGACTACATTTCCCGGCATGCTTTGCAAGGAGACAGGAAGTGGGTGGGGACTGGACACTTACATCCTCCACCTCGTGGAGAACGCGCCAGGGAACGAGAGAAAGCAGACGCACTGAAGAGATCGCGAGAGGGCCTAGGCCAGAGCCTGAGTGAGACCTGTCAGTCCTTATTGGGTCACTCAACCTGAGGAGAAGGAGACTTGCCAGAATCTAGGAATTGCTGCAGACCAGAGGAACCGAAGACCTCGAGTGAGGAGTCACCGCGAGTTGATCGGGTACGGAGAGCAGGCGGTGAGCTGGACAAGCTGCATAAAGTCAGACAACGGATCCGGCCGCTAGTATCCCCAGTCAAAATCGAGCGGAGAGACGTCCTGGGTCAGCGGAGCCTAAAGCAATCGTCGGATGGGTGAGAGGCCTCCAAGGCTGTTTTGTGATTAAAGGACACGCTGCTGTTTTCTCTTTAAAGTCCACAGGGCCCCAACTTGACTAGTCGAAGACATCCCTTAAGTAAATTCACTGGCCAGTTGAACAGTACCCGGGTACCATACACACATACACACCTTTTACATTCCGGGACTTAACCTGTGCAGGACTCATTCTGTTACGAATCGGAACGGGGGTTAAAGATACGTTCCGAATACATATTTTTCTCTTTTCTGCTGCGCGTTATCGTAATACGAAGAGATTGTATTTTGGGGTTCGCTACGTGTCTCTGGTTTTCCGAACTATTGAGTAATTGCATATATTTTTCTGTTCGGTTGCGAATATTTTATTCTTCCGAAATACGAAGCCTCGTGTTTCGTTTCTTTTCCGCTACGCGTTTTACCGCAATACGAAAGTACTGTAATAATATCTGTAAATACCGTGTCTCAACATCTGCTTATTATTTTAGTAAACTATTTAAATGATAAAAACTCACAGCGGTGTTGGAGTATATTTATTCCCTAGTGCGGGGAGACTGACCCGTGGTTCATTTTCAGCGGCTCCTCCGGGAGTGAGCGCTACACTTGTTTCCCCAAAATCAGGAAACCATGAAAATAGGACAGCTGCAGGAAAGGCCAGGGCTTTTTTTCTTCTGTTACTTTTGTAATTAGCATGAGATCTGATTTCTCCCATTGACTGAGAGCTGGAGAAGCTTTGATGTGCAAATAATTGGTTCCATGCATTACAAAGGAGAAAGGATATTGACAGTATTGGGTTGTGGGCATTGCCTCTCTAGCATTTCAGGATCAGAATGGTGGGGTCAAAGGAAACTAGCAGAGACTCATCCATTGGGGTAGGAGGGTCAATGTCCCACTGTGTTTTTTTTCTTGAATAAAACATAAATTTGAAATCTATAAAAAAAACTCTCAATATTACAGATACACATGTGCACAATTGAATAATACACACACATTCACAAGTATTCAAAAGTTTGGGGGTCACCTTTTTATTTCTTTTGATTTTATGGTATTCGAATGGACAAATAGAAATACAGTGTAGACATTGTTAATGTTGTTGAGGCCCATTACCGGCAACCATCTGTCCTGTGTCAAAGTGGCAAATAGGTCCAGTTCAGACGGAAGAGCAGCAAAAAAGAAGTCATATCCCAGACTGGCCTTAAAATCTTAAAACTCTCCTTGAACTACCCCTGGGCCGCAGCAGGAGGGGCTGACTGAGACATCAGCATATGGGCAGTGCCCGAAGGTCTGGACGGGGGAGGCCCGGATTGGGACCCATCAGTCTGCCTTGCTGCCACTGCAGTGCAGGGATGTGCGTGAAGCATCATGGGGATTCCCTCCCAGTGCGGCGGACGCTCTCCAGGTATGTCCTGTTTTGTCCCTGCTTAGTGCCGATCTGACTCCGAGCAGGGGCTTCAGCCACAGCAGGCTGACCTGAAGGGTTTTAACCATTGTTGTGGGATTGCCCCGGGCCGCCTGAGTCATTGCGCATGCACACGATGATGTCAGAAACTGGGATTCCCCCTGTATCTCCGGTTCCTCATGTTGGTTCAGGTCTGGCCTTCTAATGATACCGATCATGACAATGTAATGATAAACAATCCACTATTAAAGAATAGCGGTAACTATGCACTTCAAAATATCAGATGGAAAACTTGTAGATAAAGCGATTGATCACACAATGACAATGAGGGTATTGAAACCCAAGCGTATATAGAAAGCTGATCCACTGAACTAGTCAGTAAGATCACAAAACAGTGGTGAGAAAATGAACACAAAAATAAAAAAATATTAGGGCACATGTGCCAATATTAAAAAGCTAACATACTCATTATCATGTGAGACAAACACACACACACAAAAATAAATAAAAAAAATAGTATTCTGTTTTATATGGACGTCTCCATATGCTTCAAGTATTGTTGAGCAATTAAACAATGATTTTATCCCAGACCAGCCAATGTTGGTGTAAATTATTCAACAGGGAAATGCTCAATAGCACTGAGAGACTTAAAGGGACACTCTAGGCAACATGACCACCTAAGCTATTTTAGGTGGTCATGATGCCCGGAGTATCCTGCCCTCTGTCCCCCCTCCCTCCGCTCGGCAGTTCAGCTGAAAAAGCTGAAAACTGCTGAGAGAGGTGGAGGAGTTTACTCCGCCCTCCCAGCTGTCAGTCAGCAGAGCGGGAATCATATTTCCCGCTTCTCCCGACTTTGGCGGATAGGAGACGTCATCGCGCTTTCAGCGCGATGATGTCTCCAGCTTGCCGCAGTAGCTGGCGGCTGAGGGTTAGTGTTGCGCGCATCCTCTTGCGCGCAACACTAATCCTCAGACGGAGCCGGGAGGAAGCCTGCCGATTGGCTGGCTTACGTGAGAGGTGCGCATGCGCGCTTCTCACGTAAACCAGAAGGCAAGAAGGACGGGAGCGGAAGAGGAGGGAGGTGAGTATAAAAATTAAAAAAAAGATCGGCAATACCTCATTTTTTTTTTCTAACAATTATCCGCAGCTTAGTTACGATCAAAGCATTTTATTTTTTTGTGTGTGTTTGTCTCACATGATCATGAGTATGTTCGCTTTTTAATATTCGCACATGTGCCCTAATATTTTTATTTTTTTTCTGTTTTCATTTTCTCACCAATGATTTGTGATCTTACGGACTATTTCAGTGGATCAGCTTTTTATGACTTTTTTTTTTTTAAAAATCCTTTATTTTGGTTTTCCTTATAAAGTTAGCAATGCCACTGCACTAATTAATTTAGTTTATTAATTTCTTTTTTCATATATCTAAATTGATTTTAAACGATAACCTGCCACACGGAGACTTACTAATGGAAGAAACTTTTATTTTATTAATTCAACGTTTCAGTCCTAGCGGGGACTTTCACAAGGATAAAACCTACATCACTATGACCAGTTTATATACACACACCCTACAAGCATGGTTCAATCAGCAATACACCCCATGATCTTGTTAATTAAACACGTCAGCAAGCCATTAATGTTGCCATAACAACGTATGAACAACAAGGCTTCTTCCCTAAGTAAATGGTTCCCATTTAATGTACTACTGTAACAATGCATAATTTCTGATCAAACATTGCTACATCGTTTTTTTATTAGAAAATGTACAAAAATATTACTTTATTCATGTGACTGTGAGCCCCCTATAGGGTGATGGGGAGCCTTTAGGCTAGGGTCAGACGAACGCATTTTTCACGTCGTCCGTGAAAAAGTGCGTTCGACCGAATGGACGTATTTTTTCACGGAATACGCGATAGCGGTCATACGATGCGCATTTTCGTCCGTGATTTTGTAGGGATCATCAATAAAAACCTTTTTGCGTCTAGACGTTATGTAGGCCGGACATTAGCAGCGTCTGACGTCTCCTAATCACGCGCACACGCCGCTAGCGGACGCAGCGCACTCTGTACGTCAGTACTAGCGGTATCACGTTCTTGAGAAAATGCGTTTGTTTGCCGCTTGCGTTGCGTAGCCGCACTTTCGTGCGGCCGTACTTCGTATATTGCCCGTCATTGGCCGTCATCTGCTGCTGCTACGGCCGTGATAAAGTGCGGCTGCACGCGTGTTCGCACTGCTTTTGTCTGACCCTAGCCTTAATCTGCGGAGGTTGAAGCCTTTAGGGCCAGTATATGGTATAGCTGCCAGTAACCGGATCAAGCACAATACTTTCAGATTGAGGCTAGGGTCAGACTAATGCATTTTTCGCATCATCCGTGCAAAAGTGCGTTCGGACCGATGGACGTATTTTTTCCACGGAATACGCGATAGCGGTCATACGATGCGCATTGTTGTCCGTGATTTCGTACGGATCATCAATAAAACCCTTTTTGCGTCTGGATGTTATGTTGGCCGGACATTAGCAGCGTCTGACGTCTCCTAATCACACACACGCTGCTAGCGGACGCAGCGCACTCTGTACGTCAGTACTAGCGGTATCACGTTCTCGAAAAAATGCATTTGTTTGCCGCTTGCGTTGCGCGGCCGCTTCGTACATTGTCCGTCATTTTCTGCTACTACGGCCGTGATAAAGTGCGGCTGCACGCGCGTTCGCACTGCGTTCGTCTGACCCTAGCCAGGGAGTATTACAGGACAACTGAACTGCTACTAAGCTCCAAAGGTTTTGAGACCACCAGACAATTTAGAGCACCCAACAATACAGAGGATAGCAAGACTTGAACTTCAGTACTAAGGTATTTGGTAAGACATTCAATGACTTGTGCAAGCTGCAGGGCAGCACTAGTTACAGACTGATGATCCAGACACTCCCAGCCAGGGAGTACAGATAAAGCCCTGAGTCAAGAGAACCACTCAACAGCAAATTGACTTTGTGGCCAAATGCCTGCTGAGTGAAACAGCTTGAATAATAAACCGAATAATACCTGAAACAGACAAGGTTAATACTAGAGAGAGGTCCAAGAATCCAAGCCAGAAGGTCATACACATGTAGCGCTGTTATAGTTCTGTTGCTGTAATTACCCATTTTTGGCCACCAGGGGGAGATAAGCGCAATGTTAACTATACTGGACACATTGGGACTACGTTTTCCAGCATGCTTTGGCGCAGAGACAAGAAGTGGGTGGGGAGAACAGACAGACATCCGCAGCCTCGTGCTAGGAGAACCGAGCGCGTCGAGAGGTGAAGAGAACCAGACGCACGTGAGACAGGGAACGATTGCGACCAGGCCGGAGAGCAGGTGCTGCCTTGCGGACGCTGGAGATCAGTTTCAGTGGCTCGCCAGAGACCTAGTATCCACCGCTGAGAACTTTACAAAGACGCAGAGCTGCAGATTGGACCCCGAGTTAGGAGACCGCGATGATCTAATGGGAGTGCAGGCGGTGAGCTAAAGATCTTGTTGTAAAGACGGACAAGCAAGAACAGCAGATCTGGTGGCACAGAGTCCCAGCCAAATCGAGCGGAGAGACGTCCTTGGTCAAGCAGGGGAGAAGTTTGTCTGGCGGATGGGTGAGAGGCCTTCCAGGCCACATTAAAGTTACCAAAGCACGCTGCAGTTGTTTAAATCTACAGGGCCCCAACGTGACTAGTCGAAGATACACGGAATCCATTCACTGGCCAGTTGAATCTAGTACCCGGGTACCAACACACACATACACGCACACCTTCTTAGGACACAACCTGTACGGGACTTACACTCCGACAACGAAGGGGTTAAAGTTTCCTTTTTTACCGCCACGCGTTTCTCGCATTACGAATTCCTGTAAATATATATATATCTATATATAACGTGTTTACTTTATATGTGCCAGTTTATTCGAGACCAGTAAACTATATAACTTATACACCAGCACTGTTGTGGATTTTGTATTTATTCCCTAGTGCGGGGAGACTGACCCGAGGTTAAATTCAGTGGCTCCTCCGGGAGTGAGCGCTACACACAGAATATCAGAAATAACTTCAGGGAACAGATGAAAGAGAGATCCAAACACAAGAGCCAGAGTATTGAAATACTAATTAATGATTGTGCTCCCTATGTTAAGTATAGGATTCGCAAAGTACATTAAGCTCGCGGAATCTAGTGTAAAAATCGATGCGCTAACAGTTTTGGCATCGATTTAACCCTAATATCTTGTATAAAATAATGTGTTGTTATCTTACAACTGCAATAAAAAAAAAGAATTTAAAGTGAGGTCCTCTTTATTGACTTAACTCCGTGACTCCGCCTCCATTACCTCAGCTTAGTATGTAATTGCCGCCATTTAACGCGCCGCTATCTAGATCAGCTGCAGGGGAGTCTCAGGCTAATTCCTGTAATGAGCAGTATAAGCCTACTTTCCATTTGTTGATATTTGCCAGATGGAGCATTTATCAAAGTCCAAAGCGGCGGAAAACCCCAGTGTAAGCAGCACTCATTCAATAGAATAGATTGTTATTGCCTTGACACTGTATTCATGCACTGCGAAAACTGTTGGTGCTATATAAATGACAAATAATAAAAATAGGAATTATGCACAAAGTGGTGGATTGATGAAGGAATACAAATTTCAGGTCAAAATATCTGAACTGAAGGAATTCCCAAAAATGAAATAACTAAGACCGTGAACACCCATCTATTTTTGTGCAGAAGGGTGTACCTGTGCACAGTGTGAATTGCTCCAGTTTTCGACCTTCTGTGTGCCCATCTACACCTTTTGGGTTAATCTTATTTGGTTCTTGAAAAACAGCATGAAAATTAACCGTTTGTAATTGGTTACATTTAGGAAGGAGCCACAAGCATGCTGTAGAGACAAATGAGGACTGCAGATATGATCAGGGCAATAACTGCAAGGTTCATAATGTGCACAACAGCCCTACTGGACAGATCGCTAACAAAACCCGCACAGGATACGTACATTTTACTTTCACACCTGTGGGAGAGATATGGGAAGGCGGCATCAGAGCTGTTGTACAGTTACGGCTGGGGTCAGACCAGCGCACTTTTAACGTGCGTTCTAGCGCACATAATTACGGCCGCACTAGCAGCAGATGACAGGCAATGACGGCCAATATACGATGTACGGCCGCACAAAAGTCCGGCCGTGCAACGCAAGTGGAATTTGAACGCATTTTTCTGAGAACGCTGAACCGCTAGTACTGACGTACTGAGTGCGCAGCTGCGGCATAGCGGCGTGTGTGCGTGATTAGGAGATGTCAGACACTGCTAATGCCCAGCCTACATAACGTCCAGACGCAAAAAGAGTTTTATTGACGATCCGTACAAAATCACGCCCGAAAATGCGCGTCGTCTGACCGTTTTTGCACAATCTGTGAAAAAATACGTCAATGCGTTCGGACGCACTTTTTCACGTTCGCGGCGAAAAATGCTTTCGTCTGACCCTAGCCTACAGGGTTATTCAAAGAGAATCGAAAAGTCACTGCACGTTCGGTGACTTTTCGTTCTCCAATTCGGTGCGATTCGGCAATCCTATTTCGGCAAGCACCACAGGACCGTCGTAGTGCAGGGAAAGGCCGCCGCAAACCTGACGAAAACGTACACCGAAACCCACAAAAACATCTGGATTAACCCCGCCGAACACGCCGGAGAAACCCGAGCAGCCACCGAAAAAAGTCGCCACCGCAGACGAATGGAGTAAAAAAAGCCGTACGTTTTGAATGTTTGAAAGGTGAAACGCTGTTTGCAAAGAAACTACAGAACGAAAATGTCTGAACTTTACATATAAGATCCAATGAATGATAATAAAAAGGGCTGCAAAAAAATCCCGAAAAATGCCTAAAAGATCCAAAAAAAATCAACACATACAGGGTTATTCAGAGAGCGTGAAAAGCAGGCGAATGACTGGAGAATGAAAAATTCTAGGTCAAAATAGCCAAACCAGAAGAATTCTCCCTTTCATCTCACTTTCCAAATTGGCTATTTTGACATAGAATTTTTCATTCTCCAGTCATTCGCCTGCTTTTCACGCTCTCTGAATAACCCTGGTAGAGACTTTTTACTGCACAATATTATAATCAACGGTTTATTAGATATTGAATTAAAACGGGAATATTTTTAACATTGAAGCCTATGGTATTCGCCTGAATGAAACCACCGAACAGCAGGGCATTTCGGCAACTTTTCACTCCTGGTTTTTGTTCTCTGAATAGCCGAAGCGTTGCTTCTCTATGGGGATTCACTGCCCTCGAACAGGCACCGTATATGCAGGCAATTCGCCAACATTTTGGCGAACTGCCTGTTCTATGAATAGCCAAATGGCCAGGAAAGGTAACCATACGCTGAATTTCACTGTTGGGTTACCTTTCGGCCAAAATTTGTATCTCTTTGAATAACCCTGTCTGTAACTCCATAGTAGGGATGCACCGATACCAATTTTTTTTTTTTAAGAACGAGTAAGAGTACAGATACCGATTACAGATCCTTGAAAACGAGAGAAATCTCAATGTATCCTTCCTGGTAAAATCCTTTATAAATAAATAAATTTAATGTCATGTGACCGCACTCCAATAAATAATTTAGGATTTTGCTGAAAACCTGTCCAATTTATGTTAAAATTTAAATGTAGACACCAGACCTCGGGGATATATATATATATATATATATATATATATATCTATCTATCTATCCCTTTCCAAATGGGCTATTTTGACCTAGAATTTTCCATTCTCCAGTCATTCTCCTGCTTTTCACCTCTCTCTGAATAACCCTGCAGGTCTTATTTTCAGGGGTAGGTCTTATATATATATATTTTTAATGTACAACATACATTTATTCTATTACAGTCATGTCATCTTCTCCTGGAACATCATCCTAACTCTCCAAATCCTGAATTCTGGCCTTATTTTCTTGTAACTCCATTTCTTTTAGAAACATTGAGCCCAATCTTTCATGTCTAGCAATTGAGCGCTCTTTAAATGAACGCTTCTTGTCCAAGTAGCCGGCTTGTATTGCATTGGCAACACAGGGCAGCCATGAAGGGAATCGCATAATCCTGCGCAACATACATACGGTAATGCAGCCTCTGGCGCCAGCAATTCTCCCCCGCGGCTCCTCAAGTTGGTCTCAACTAGGTCTTATTTTCGGGGTAAGTCTTATATTTTTAGTAGTTAACAAAAACCCACTAGGTCCTATTTTCGGGGAAACACGATATGCCTTAAAGACCATAAATCCTGTGAGTGCGATTCATAGGGGCCTAAATTTGTGTCTATGAAGTTACATATTGCACAATAGTGTGTTTTAGGCTAGGGTCAGACGCACGCATTTCTCGCGTCGTTCGTGAAAAAGTGCATTAGAACGAATGGACATTTTTTCACGGAATACGCGATAGCGGTCATACGATGCGCATTTGCATCCGTGATTTTGAACGGATCATCAATAAAACCCTTTTTGTGTCTGGACGTTATGTTGGCCGGACATTAGCAGCGTCTGACGTCTCCTAATCACGCACACACGCCTCTAGCGGACGCAGCGCACTCTGTACGTCAGTACTAGCGGTATCACGTTCTCGAAAAAAATGCGTTTGTTTGCCGTTTGCGTTACGCGGCCGGTCTTTCGTGTGGCCGTACTTCATATATTGCCCGTCATTGGCCGTCATTTGCTGCTACTACGGCTGTGATAAAGTGCGGCTGCACGCAGTGGCGTAGCGTGGGTTGTCAGCGCCCGGGGCCAGCCAAGAATTGTGCGCCCCCCCCCCAACCTGTGGACACGTTATCGATATTGCCCCAGCTCTCCCATGGATATTGCCCCAGCTCACACATGAATATTGCCCCAGCTCACACATGGATTTGCCCCAGCTCTCCCATGGATATTGCCCCAGCTCACACATGGATTTGCCCCAGCTCTCCCATGGATTTGCCCCAGCTCACACATGGATTTGCCCCAGCTCACACATGGATTTGCCCCAGCTCATGGATATGCCCCAGCTCACACATGGATTTGCCCCAGCTCATGGATTTGCCCCAGCTCATGGATATTCCCCCAGCTCATGGATATTCCCCAGCTCATGGATTTGCCGCCAGCTCATGGCTTTGCCGCCAGCTCATGGATTTGCCGCCAGCTCATGGATTTTGCCCCAGCTCACACATGGATTTGCCGCCCCAGCTCATGGATTTGCCGCCCCAGCTCATGGATTTGCCGCCCCAGCTCATGGATTTGCCGCCAGCTCATGGATTTGCCCCAAGCTCATGGATTTGCCCCCAGCTCTCACCTGGATATTGCCCCAGCGGCAGCCAGCTCTCACATGGATACTTGCCCCAGCTCCGGATCCAGCAGTGGTTGAGGGGGCCCAGATGCCAGGCAGCGGGAGTGCCTGCCCGGTCCTGAACAGCGTGTTGAGTCCGTCCGTGTTGAAGGGGAGGCGGCTGCGTGCGTGCGCAGGTCACGCGGTCCGGCCAGTCAGGTGGTACAGAGACTCAGTACCACCTGATTAGTCGGACCACGTGACCGGCTGCGCCTGCACGCAGCTGCATCCCCTTCAACACGGACGGACTCACTGTTCAGGACTGGGCAGGCACTCCCGCTGCCTGGCATCTGGGCCCCCTCAACCCACGGGCCCTTGGGCGGCGCTCGAGGGCCCGGCGGGTCAGTCCGGGCCTCAAGTTTTAGGGGCGCAAATTTCTTTTGACATTATGCGCCCCTAACAAAACTGCGCCCGGGGCCACGGCCCCCCCACGCTACGCCACTGGCTGCACGCGCGTTCGCACTGCGTTCGTCTGACCCCAGCCTTATTGTTTCTCCAGATTCCCAATTTTTATTACTTTGTATGCTGTGTTGAGACACCCAGGGAAGAGCGGTCTGGGAATCTAGAGGTTTATACATTTTAATATTTTCCTTTTTTTTCACATCACCATCTATTTTTGTGTTTAGAGGCTAGCTTTTACCTGCTGTGGACAACTGAAGTTCACTGTACTTGCAACATCGAGGAACTTTGGCATTTAGTGAATTACCCCTGTACTGTAAGAAGTAGGGATCAGTGATAGTATTTGTTAAGCACCAACACATTCCGCAGCGCTGTACAAAGGTAGAATGGGTAAAGACAATTCTACAATACAGCAAAAAGTCAAGTCAATATTTCACCAATAGATAAAGGAGGAATTGAGGACCCTATTCCTGTGGGAAATTACAATAGAGATGATCAGATACAATCAAAGGCTCTTGTAGACAGACTCCGGTTACATGTATACAGAGAGTACATTCACATCAAAGGTAAAAGGTTCAGGAATGGGGTTTAACAGGTTATTTTTGCATGTTTCTGAATGAATCTTTTATTACTCTCTCTGTTTGCAGCTCCAGCCAGCTGTTATTAACCTTTAACTTTATATCCCTTATATGCAAGCGTGCTGTCAAATACACTAATCTTGCATTGTCACTCCCACATATACGTGTATATAGAAAAGACAGAGCAAAGAACACTAGAGTTGCCACATCGGCCATGTTTTCCAGGACACACCTTACTATTACATGCACAGGGTAGTACAGGAAAAGGTGCTGCCCTGCAACATGTATAATTCAGATGCTACAGGAAGGAAATCAAGGCAGATCACCTGGGATTGATTTTTTTTTTGATTCCTTACCTGCAGAGTATGAACTCTACATGCCATGGGGTGGCATTTTTCATGCATTGCCCATCAGCATGAATAAATTATGTGTCACTTTTAAGCATAGCCAATGTGGCAACCCTATGATGCTGACCCAGATCCACTGAAGAGGTGCTGCAGCAGCAGCAAACCCGTTATCTGTGTTTATAGTGCCTGCCCCAGTCACACTGAGACGGGGTAACTCGGCCCCCTCCAGGCAGAAATAACAAGACCTAAAGAGACAAAGTCCCAGCAGGATTAGCCTAGGAGCCAAAGGTTGTACCTGAGCAGAGTGAACCAGGAGGATGTGCTCACCTGCAGGATGAGCACATACATCCTCTGACTGTCTCTTTCTGTGTGAACAGTCTCACACTCTGCACACAGAGAGATCAGTGATCAGTGTGAGCAAAAAAACCTGGAAAACAAATTCAGATGATCCCAGTACAATATTTAGAAACCTGTAAAATCAGTGTCAGTCCCCAAAACTGTATTCACAATTATAATTGCCTAATAATCTAGATCACACGTATGATTTTCTTTTTTGTAGTTTTTGGGTACGGACGCTGTGATTTTTGCATGTTTCTAAATATTGTCTTATACATCTTTAAATAGTTTTTTAATGTTTGGTGCTCCTGCAGATCACTGATCTACTTTTCATATTATAGTCGATGGTATTGGGGAAGTTGCAGTTAAGTGGGAGAAGCGGGAAAATAATTTTTTTTTTTTTTTGGATTTATTTACATTCATAAGTGTCTATTCCACTTCATCTAGTGGACCTGATTGCTCTGACTCTCTCACTAATTACATGGTCACCATGGCTGGTCTGTGCCAGTAGGGACTCTTCCTATCACTGGCTGCACTGTATCTGTCCTGTCTCATGCCTTCCTGTGTCTGTCAGTGTGCTCTTGTACAGCTCACAAATAACTGTCCTGTTTTTCTCTTTTTTTCTGTGTCTCTCTAGCTCTCAGCTGCTGTATCTCCTGTGTCTCTAGCTCTCAGCTGCTGTATCTCCTGTGTCTCTAGCTCTCAGCTGCAGTATCTCCTGTGTCTCTAGCTCTCAGCTGCAGTATCTCCTGTGTCTCTCTAGCTCTCAGCTGCAGTATCTCCTGTGTCTCTCTAGCTCTCAGCTGCTGTATCTCCTGTGTCTCTAGCTCTCAGCTGCTGTATCTCCTGTGTCTCTCTAGCTCTCAGCTGCAGTATCTCCTGTGTCTCTAGCTCTCAGCTGCTGTATCTCCTGTGTCTCTAGCTCTCAGCTGCAGTATCTCCTGTGTCTCTCTAGCTCTCAGCTGCTGTATCTCCTGTGTCTCTCTAGCTCTCAGCTGCAGTATCTCCTGTGTCTCTCTAGCTCTCAGCTGCTGTATCTCCTGTGTCTCTCTAGCTCTCAGCTGCTGTATCTCCTGTGTCTCTAGCTCTCAGCTGCTGTATCTCCTGTGTCTCTAGCTCTCAGCTGCAGTATCTCCTGTGTCTCTCTAGCTCTCAGCTGCTATCCTCCTGGTTCTCTCTAGCTCTCAGCTGCTGTATCTCCTGTTCTCTCTAGCTCTCAGCTGCAGTATCTCCTGTGTCTCTAGCTCTCAGCTGCGTATCTCCTGTTCTCTAGCTCTCAGCTGCAGTATCTCCTGTGTCTCTCTAGCTCTCAGCTGCAGTATCTCCTGTGTCTCTAGCTCTCAGCTGCTGTATCTCCTGTGTCTCTCTAGCTCTCAGCTGCTGTATCTCCTGTGTCTCTCTAGCTCTCAGCTGCTGTATCTCGTGTCTCTCTAGCTCTCAGCTGCTGTATCTCTTCAATGTGTCTCTAGCTCTTTTGCTGTATCTCCTGTTCTCTCCTAGCTCTTCAGCTGCAGTATCTCCTGTGTCTCTCTGTGACTTCTCTCTGTGCTGTCTTCCACTCATCTCTCACTCGCAAATACTGTTGAGAGAGAATCTCCCAGATTAGATACTCCCTCCTCTCTTCCACCCCTCCCTGTCCTCTACCTTTTCCCCCTTTTTCTCTCCTCTCCCCTTTCTTTCACTCTCCGTTGTTTCTCTCTCCTCTCGCTGCCCCCTTTCTCCTCTCCCTCCCACTTTCTCCTCTCCTCCTCTCTCTTTTCTCTCACCTCCTCCCCCTCCCCTTTCTCTCTCTTGTTCCTCCAGCTTTCATTGCGCAGACTCCCTGGTGGTGCCTCCCCTCCTCCTCCCTCTCACTGAGCCAGGGCAGAGCCTGTTATCAATCCCTGCTGGTCAGCTCCAGGCTCACTTCTCTCTCTGTGCTGCTGCCCATCTGCTCCGCAAGCCATGGCCACCCCACTGACAGACAGCGACAAGAGGAAGCAGATCAGTGTGCGGGGCATCGCGGGCCTGGGAGATGTGGCCGAGGTCAGGAAGAGCTTCAACAGGCACCTCCATTTCACCCTGGTGAAAGACAGGAACGTGTCCACCCCCAGGGACTACTACTTCGCCCTGGCACACACTGTGAGGGACCACTTGGTGGGAAGGTGGATCAGGACCCAGCAATACTACTACGAGAAGGATCCAAAGGTGAGGACCATCCGCTGGTGGAACCCACCCATCCATCATCCCTTCTATCCATCATCCCATAACTTTCCCATTTTCCCTTATTGCATCCCCCAATCCATCCCCCAATCCATCCCTCATCCCCCTATCCATCCCTCATCCCCCCTATCCATCCCTCATCCCCCCTATCCATCCCTCATCACCCCCCTATCCATCCCTCATCCCCCCTATCCATTCCTCATCCCCCCTATCCATCCCTCATCACCCCCTAGCCATCCCTCATCCCCCCTATCCATCCCTCATCACCCCCCTATCCATCCTCATCCCCCCTATCCATCCTCATCCCCCCTATCCATCCCTCATCCCCCAATCCATCCCTCATCCCCAAACCATTCCTCCATCCTCTGTATCTTTACCTTTTACAGTACTGTACAGTGCCAATGCAGTGCAGGGGGGGGATACAATGTTGATCATAAAGATTCTTGACATCTGTGTCCTTAGCACTTGCAGCTTTGTATCAGGGAGGGGGAGGACATGCAGTGCTACCCCTCCCCCCTCTCCATCACTCTGTGCTGCGGATTGCAGCCAATATACACAATGCAGTGTCCAGAGTGGGATTGCTGATGGGCTGAGCTTGGTGCATAGGGGACTGGCTGCTAAATGAGAAAAGGAGTCACAGCACAGCCTGAATCTAGACACCCCCCCCTTCACCATTGCGCCTGGCCGCACTGCAGGGAGCTGCAGAAACAGGGGTCTGTGGGAGTGTTACAGGCGTGTGGGGATAAACAAGTTTCAGATCAGAGTGAGGTGCATATATATATTTAATTCTTTATACACCTGATCATTCAGCAATAGCGGACTGATGGGGCCCCAAATCATGTACCTCCCCCCATCCATGCCATCGGGTAGTGCCCGTGAGCCCGATGGGTCAGTCCGTCCCTGTCATTCAGATACATATCTATCCGAGAAATAGACCGATGATGCACGTCACACTGTATGACATCATGCTTTAGTGTTTTGTTTGTCTGTTAAGTGATCATTAGAGGATGATGTGCATCGATTTCACATTCGTGCTGTATATGCAGTGAGCCCTGTGTGTCTGTATAGAGGATTATGCGCTGTATATGGTGAGGCCCGGGGAGGATGGCTGGAGGAGCAGCTCAGTGATAAATCCCCTTGTCATCTCATCTCTCTGTCCTTGAAGAAGTCATTCCTGAATCCAGTGTTCCAGGCCCTGCAGACGTGCTGGACGCACAGGGAGATCTGTAGTCAAGGACGCTGGGTCAAAGTGGCAGATTATTATACTCTAATATCCATAGTTATATAATACAAGTCATTTTGGACATCCGTGCAAATAAGAGGCTTTGCTCTACTCATAGGGCTCATTTTGCGCGAGCGCAACAGCGGTTCTGGGTAAACGTGCAAATCAGGTCTACAACTACTCACTTTCTTTTTTTCCCAGAGTATTCTATGGTGGCACAGTCACTCCTTATGCCAGTGTATGCAGCACTAGATGGCCTCAAGCATAGACAGGGAGACCATCATTCCTGGACAGCGACTTTGGCCTTGTTTGCTGTCATCAGCCTGAGATCAATGCTACGCAATGTGGATTTTGTGGTGAAAATCAAAAATTTACAAACATCTTGCATACAAATTTCCCTTTCCTTTTAAGAACCATAATATTGCCAACATTTGGTAAGGTTATCTTTTAGTTGTTGGGATTTTTCCTGATGGAGCATAATGCCTACGTATGGTGCCGCTCTGGATCTTACAGCCACAACTTCCAATGAAGCCGCAGCATGTCACATGACCGGCCATGATGAGACTGGATGCTTAAGTGAGCCTCCAGCCTGTTCAGTGGCTTTCAATAAGATCCATTGACTAACTGGAAATGAATTAATTCCCAGCCTTTTGCCCTGATTGATGACTGCGTGCTGATTATCAGCTTTCCGGGCAGAGCAAATCCGACACTGAGAAGGCTGAATTAGCCCTCCGGGATCCCACAGAGGGGAAGGATGCTCAGGTCATTGTGACCTTTCAAGTAGCTTTTTTTTTTTTTTTTTTTTTAAAATACCTCATTATTATTCTAGGTCAGGATGACATTTCCGCTTAGACTTTTACTTGCCATACGCTGACGGATGGGCGCTCTCTTAATCAATTTTTGTGCACTCGTGGTTAATGATTAAAATTGCAGATTTTAGCCCAAATAAATTAATTTGATCATTTTAGTCTCCTTTTTAACTTCACCTTTTTGCTGCCTTTGCCACATTCCATAGAAATCTTGCATCTGTCTCTTACCAAGATGTCTGTCCCCATGGATGTGATTGACTGGTGCGGTAATCAGTGGTGGCTAGAAGGTAGAAGGTGCTGCTTTTATAATTGTAGGAGAATATTGATCCCCCCCCCCCCTTTTCAGTCATCCATCACATTTTCATGTTTATGCCTAGTGCAATGAAACCTGGGACAGTGAGCTGTAAACAAGTCATGTGAGAAATATCCTATAAACTTTTTGGACAAAACCGCATATTTAAAACGTGTTACCAATTCTTGAGGTCCTCCATTTTTATCGCCTATCCACAGATCACCCGTTAGATACAAATCTGCATATTTTCAAGTAAACGACCAATCAGATCCAGGTTCATATTGCAAAAAACTATCCATAATTCCCTGGAAGAAATCTCTTCATCTAATGGCAATTGTTAATTTTACTGTTTTATACAACGTGCAGGGACTACCTTTTTAGGCTAGGATCAGACGAAAGCATTTTTCCCTGCGAACGTGAAAAAGTGCGTCCGAACGCATTAACGTATTTTTTCACGGAATGCACAAAAACGGTCAGATGACGGGCATTTTCGGTCGTGATTTTGTACGGATCGTCAATAAAACTCTTTTTGCGTCTGGACGTTATGTAGGCTGGACATTAGCAGCGTCTGACGTCTCCTAATCACGCACACACGCCGCTATGCCGCAGCTGCGCACTCAGTACGTCAGTACTAGCGGTTCAGCGTTCTCAAAAAAATGCGTTCAAATTCCACTTGCGTTGCACGGCCGGACTTTTGTGCGGCTGTACATCGTATATTGGCCGTCATTGCCCGTCATCTGCTGCTAGTGCGGCCGTAATTATGTGCACCAGAACGCATGTTAAAAGTGCGCTGGTCTGACCCCAGCCTTAATGGAGCTTGGTCTTTATATAACTTTGCAAGATGCAATACTTTTCCTTTTTTTTCCATTTAAAATGCAATCCACCCAAATTCCCACCAGTCAAATCCCCATTTGAACAAATTCAAATAATCAGGATCTCAACCCTTGTAAATGTGACTGGAACACGCTGATGGGGTGTGGGGTGTTGTTGTGTTTATAGCATCATGTGTGAATTAATTTAATTGAAATAATGTACTGTTTGTAGTCCATGTTCACAAACTGTCAGGGGGTGATATATAATAAATTCAGTATCCAAAGGAAGTCTATTATTATTATTATTATTATTATTATTTTATTTTTTTAAATTATTGTTTTCTATTTTTAAAATTGCCAATTCTCAACGAAGGTTTGTCGGTTCTCCTTAATTATTCAATAAATGGTAAGCTTCAGAAAAATGAATTGGAGTGAGATGGAGTAGGTGTTTCTGTATAGAGAAATGATAGGAGTTCTGGGAGAACCCTAGCTTTTGTGCAACAGAATACGTGACTCTTGATTGGTGGAGCCACTTCCTGGTCATGGGGAACCCCAGCAGTTCCTGTAAGGGATATCACTTAATAATAAATAGGTGGTAATTCTTATGATTTAGTTTCTTCATATTTATATTGCATATTTTACACGATGCATTAAAAAATAGGGATCATTTATCGTCTAAATTTTTGCTCCAAGCTGCTGCCTGGTAGGAAGGGGGACATTAAATTACGGATTATTAAGAGATAAAAAAAAGTTGAATTTTAGTATGTGCCTGTGTAAAACCCTAAATAAACCTCATGAAAAGAAAAAATGAGCAATGAAAATTGTGGGTGTTATCCACAAGTTTCTGTTTAGTGTTGTTGTTGCAACCTCAATAAACTTCGGAGAGGAAAAAAAAATCCAAGACGATTCATCAGGGGAAGAATTCATCACAGAAACTTTGCCTCTGTTTTATGAATTTCCCTCTCCTGGATCGCCGAAGTTTATCATCATTATTGTAAGAACAATAAACAATGGCAATTAGAGGATAACCCCCTATTGTTTTTTTTTTTGTTTTTTTTTTTTGCTGTGCTGCAAGCAGTTCTAGACTCCTACTCAGGGAAAAATCCAGATTTTTACCTCCTACTTTTTGAAAAGGATGAAAAAAATGCTTTGTCTTGCAGCTGGCAAATTTAATAAGATCTCTACAGCGCTACCTGTTATAAAACAACCCCTCCAATTAACCAGCAGGGCGCAGCACGCTTCACACCTCGATGCCAAATGAGAAAACGACAAACAACGCTACTATTAAATTTTTTTTCTAGAAAGAGGGTCTGTGGAGCTGCTATTCCAGACTCCAAGCCTAAAATAACACCGGAGAAAATCTTCCTATTACTAGTTTCAAATGCTTTTAACTTGGAGAACAATAGGACCAAGGCACCATGGGAGGCCGGGAGAGGGCAGTGGCACAATGGGAGGCCGGGAGAGGGCAGTGGCACCATGGGAGGCCGGATGAGGGCAGTGGCACCATGGGAGGCGGGAGAGGGCAGTGGCACCATGGGAGGCCGGATGAGGGCAGTGGCACCATGGGAGGCCGGATGAGGGCAGTGGCACCATGGAGGCCGGGAGAGGGCAGTGGCACCATGGGAGGCCGGGAGAGGGCAGTGGCACCATGGGAGCCGGGAGAGGGCAGTGGCACAATGGGAGGCCGGGAGAGGGCAGTGGCACCATGGGAGGCCGGATGAGGGCAGTGGCACCATGGAGGCCGGGAGAGGGCAGTGGCACCATGGGAGGCCGGATGAGGGCAGTGGCACCATGGGAGGCCGGATGAGGCAGTGGCACCATGGGAGGCCGGGAGAGGGCAGTGGCACCATGGGAGGCCGGGAGAGGGCAGTGGCACCATGGGAGGCCGGGAGAGGGCAGTGGCACCATGGGAGGCCGGATGAGGGCAGTGGCACCATGGGAGGCCGGATGAGGGCAGTGGCACCATGGGAAGCCGGGAGAGGGCAGTGGCACCATGGGAGGCCGGGAGAGGGCAGTGGCACCATGGGAGGCCGGATGAGGGCAGTGGCACCATGGGAGGCCGGGAGAGGGCAGTGGCACCATGGGAGGCCGGGAGAGGGCAGTGGCACCATGGGAGGCCGGATGAGGGCAGTGCACCATGGGAGGCCGGATGAGGGCAGTGGCACCATGGGAGGCCGGATGAGGGCAGTGGCACCATGGGACCATGGGAGGCCGGGAGAGGGCAGTGGGACCATGGGAGGCCGAGAGAGGGCAGTGGCACCATGGGACGCCGGGAGAGGGCAGTGGCACCATGGGAGGCCGGGAGTGGGAAGTGGCAACGTAGGAAGTGGGGAGAGGGTTAGGATAATAGGACAATGATGACATACCTTCTACCCCTGGGGGATATGGGGAGTGCAACATGGGGAGGAATTGTGTAGTGAGCTGATAGACTTCTACATAATGATTTTTTTTTTTTAAGCGACTCTACCACCAAAAAATGAAATGTTCTTATTTTGTTTGTTTTGTGTTGCTCTGAAATCTTACATTATCTGCCAGGGGGCAGATTAGAAATCGTTTGTAAGCCCCCTGTTATATCTCCTTCAACTGCCATCTCTTATCTGGAGTATACTGCTGACTTATCTAAACAATACCTCCTTCACCTCATTAACTGTTAAATACTGTATAAAATAAAGCACAACCACAGAGTAAAACTTTTGCACTGATTTTTGGCAAATGTCCCGTCATGGGAAAAATCCACAAAATGGAAACCTGAGATTAAAAAAAAAGGGAAGATCTAAATGTATTTTTCCTTTTTACATGCAATTATTTAAAAAAAATAAAAATAATGCAGCATGTGTTTTATGAGGTGGTTTTGTTTCTAATGTACAAGTAATCTAGTTACAGCTTATGTAAGTGGTAGTGTTAAGGACTTTTTCATAAAGACAGGGAGCACAAGGAGGGTTGAATGCAGTAATGGAGGAATTTTTATAGGTACAGTGAAGTTATGGTCTAGAGTTAGACCAGGGATGTCAAACTCTGGCCTCCCAGATTTTGATGGCCTACAATTCTAGAATTCTACGAGTGCAATAGATAGCCAGGGAATCATGGGAGTTGCAGTTCGGAAACATCTGGGGGGCCAGAGATTGACAGCTTTTGATCTAGAATTTGCTGTTCCTTTGTCAGTTCTCTACATATTGGAGATAACGTAATTGAAAGCAGACAGCTGCGTGCCTTCGTTTCTTGTTATGTAAAAAGCCAGATTAGGCACCGCTGACATTGTCAGTGGTTGACACCTTCCGCTTCATTCTGTGTGATGTCTATATTTGGGTGGATGATTCAGCTGTGTCAAGTGTATTTTTACTCCCATTGTAATTAACGGCACATTTTCTGTCTGATCTAGAAAAAAATGACATCTTTCACATGTACCTTTTTTGACCTCTTTGGCAAATTTTTGTACTTTTTAATATTTTTCTTATTTTTAATAGAGGTATTAAATTTTGTCTAGATAATGTATAAAATGTCAGAGTATAATCTTGTTTTTATTGTCTTATTTTGTAAATAATACAGAGCCATAGATTATTTTTAACACTGTATCCCAGAGGACAAATAAAATATTATTATTGTTCATTTTTAAACCATAGGAATTGGGAACATTAAAACTTTGGGAAATATTAGACTGCATTTTTTTTTTTTTTTGTCTCTTTTCGACTATCCTTCTCATCTAAAATCCTCTATATTTTGTTATATTCTCATACACATTGTTAGAATTTTTAAACTAGTCTGATGTACCCATTAATACTCCTCTCTTGTTGGTAAAAGTCTGCCAGTGGGGGGGTTATTTATTTCCATTACCAGCAGCTGTGCTGCACTCCATCACTGGTATCCAGTAGCTACTGGAGTCCTTAGGACTCCATGGAGTCTAGTGCGGCCCTCCAGCCATTAAGCATAACTGCTCCAGCAGTTAACGCCAAGAGTGAATCGGGGCTTGACAAATTTTCATCAAATTTGTCAGCCAGGAAGAAAGCGTAGGAGCTAACTACACATTTTTAGAAGCCAAGCAAAGTTTTGCTGATTTGTGTAGCATAATCCAGAAAATCTAGAAGCCAGAATTTAAAGCGACAACCGCATAGGAGGCGCTGCAAGTGTCCATTGCTGGACAATTGATAGGCTGGGGTTAATTAGAGGTCAAGTTTGGTAGCTCAGAGGTGGTTTCAGCCAGGTGAAACTGCTTCTGAGCTGTTTTTTTGCAGCGGGAAAATCTGAACAGCTGATTGGTTAATCAGCTGTTCAGCAGCACGAGCCGTTGCGCGTGCAATCAAGAGCGGGAAATTTCAAACAGATGATTGGATATCAGCTGTTTGAGAGCCCGAGGCAAGTTCCAAGGGTTTTATAAATTGAGAGTCTGAGGTAGTTTTGGCAATGCCAATTACCTCAGCTGTTTTAGAAGATTGGATCCTGTAGTAGCGTTTCCCCCCCTCCCTTTTTTATGCATATTGTCGTAGTTGTTTAATAAGGGTAAAGGTCGCCCCTTATTGGGGTGGATGGAGGCAGAAGGGTTCCCAAGCTGGCTGAGAACAGGGGCGGTTTGGGAATTTGTTCTAATATTATTTATAAGGTTTTACAGGTTTTTAAGTTCGTTTTATGGTTGAAGTGTTTATGCCTCCAAATTACCCTTAAATAAAAGCTACGGCCAACTATTCCAAAGTTTATTGGTGTCTGTCGTTATTTGGTAAAGATATTTATATATACATATTTGTATTCTTAGTCCATGCAGGGGACAGTAAAATTGTAGGTGCTTGTTTCTTCCCATCACCTGTATTTATCAAGCCCTGACTTGGTAACTTTAATTTTACATTTTGAAAGTGTTCTTGCTTCATCAAGCTGGGCTAATATTAACACCCTGCTGGTATATTCATCTCCTCGTTGAACATAGTGGTGGGTATGTAATATTTCTTCTGAATGGCAAAAGTAGATTTGAATGTTAAGTTGCTACAACCTAGACATATATTGCAGGGTGATACGAAAATAGAATAGCTACATTGTGTAGACCTATAAATGCCTAGCTTTTCCATCGGGAGACCCACTTCACACATACACACTCCGTTACATGCATATCCACATCCACACACATGCACATGGTCACATACACTCTCAACTACAGAGTCCGAGCCTGGAGTCCATTTATTGCTGCATTTAAGATTCATTGCAACTGACCATCTGTCATCTGAAAGATGACGATTTGTACTTTGGAGGCTCAGAATCAACACCTTTTCTAATACTCGTCTGTAGGTAAAGACTCTCTGTATGTAGCACACACTGCCTGTTGGTATGTACCACGCATGGCGAGCCAATAAACCCACAGACCAGAAGACCATACGAATGAAACGGAGATATTGCGTATTATAAGAATATTTTACACCGGGCTTGATATGTTTCCATAAAATCTAGGAGTCAGAACAAATTTTGGTCAAATTGGCACTATCCCCCTTGCTTTCCTTTAGATCAGTGTTTCCCGAACCGTCCTCAGGACCCTCAACCAGGCCAGATTTTAAGGATTCCTTTGGGGAAATGCAGACTGAATCCTGCAATCACTGAGCATCAAATCATATCACCTGTGCTGTGCTTCAGATGTCTGGAAACCCTGACCTGTTGGGGGGTCCTCAGGACAGGTTTGAGAAACACTGCTTTAGATGACCCATTCTGAAATGGTTACAAAAATGGAGTGATAATTATATAGCTTAAAAAAGCCAGTTAGTTTAGCAGTAATTTTGATCTATCAGTGTTTCAGCATGGAGGCAGCCATCTTGGCATTACTTTTTTTTTAAACTGTAGTTTAAGGTTTTTATTAGCAGGTACAGCAATTATTATCCATCAGCAGTAATTATAGCATTCATAATGACTGAGACTGTGTAACTAAGAGAGGTGATCACAAAGATAAAGGGAAATGTAGGAATGAATGATGATGGAGGAAAGAAACAAACAGCCAGTATTATTTTTATGTACTCCGTGACTGTTACTGATCATATAAACAAGGCTACAGAGCCCAGGTGGTGGCTGCAACCAATGAAAAGCCATGGTTGTCAGAGAGCTCCCAGCATTCCACTTTGCAGGAAACAGGAAGTGATTTTTTTTCTTTGAGGCTCTGAGCCTGAAGTGTTTTTTTTTTTGTTGTCTTTATTTTGTTCTTTCACAAAAATTGCTAAAAAAAAAAAAGGAAAGATTAATAGTCAACATATGCTGTAAAAATTCTTTAAATGCTTTACTATGGCACCTAGATTATTTCAGGTTGCAGAACCACTGAATTGATGTTTCAGTCTCTTACGTGTCTCCCCGGCCTCTCTTTCCATGTATATTTGTCGCGTACATAATTTATCACACTCGCATGCATATTTTATCAGCCTCTGTCGCACCGACATAGCAAACTGGCCGTACTAATTTATTTAAATACCGCATTATCGGGAAGATAATTCGAAAGAAAAATACGTGAGGTCATTTCTCAGGAATTTTCCGCATACTGATTTGGACAACTCACACTTGGATACACTCATTCACATCCACACAAAACACACTTGTATACATACTCATACGCATACCTCACACTTATATACACACACAACCAGCCTACACACACTTTACACTCCTATACACAACTCATTATCATGCACAAACAGAAAACAAGAGTATTCACGCAGCACAACGCCTGGGCTTCCCCAGCATTCTCGCATAGCATTTTTTGCCCTATTGGGACTATGTAATATGTTTCTTTCCCAGCTGTCTTTATTGTTGCCATGCAAGAGTGTATGTGGAGGCCCATTTCTGTCTGTGCTACTGTTATAGATTGATATTTACATATCATGTAGATACATTTGCACCCCTCTATGACCCTTTGATGTGTCACCATAAAATTAGAGACTAGAAAAAAAACCAAAATAATTTAATCAATTAAAGCGTTTTTTTTTTTTTTTTTTGTGAATTTCATCAGTTTATTTCGTGGATATTTTTCCCTTTTTTTTTAACCTTTCATTGAATGTCTCTAATCAAAGCAGGGGTTTGAAACTATGGCTCCCTTGACGATTCTGCACCACAAATCCCATAATACTCTGGCAGTCTGTTGTCTTCAAGGAATTCTGGGAATTGTAGGCTTTCTACATCTCGGGGGGCCTTAAGTCTCCAATCCCTGGTCTAAAGGTTCTCTTGTGTTCACTTGCTAATATAATGCATCAATCATCAATCCTTTTTAGCAAATAAAGATGGATTATTAATTCGTATTGCTCAGCAGGGCCTTTTAAGGTGTATGCTATTGAAAAAATAGGACCTTTTTTTTCCCCCTTTTAAATGCTGCTGACAGCCTCCGCCTGATTTTATTCACCTTTTTCGTCCCTCGGCAGGCGCAGCTCCTCTTCAGCTCAGGGACTCCTGAACCTCGAAGTCGCTGCGGCAATCACACTCATTTTGCTCTCCTGTGCAACTTGTGTATCAAAATCCTGCTGCTGGTGACATTAGGTGGGTGAAGGAAAGCCCTCCACTTCATCCAGTGTTTTCACCCAATAGCGGCGTCGGGAAGAAGGGGGGCACCCCTCACATCCCAGTCACTTTAAAACAATAGTCAGGATGAATAGAGTGTCAATTTAAAATCTAAAACCATTCTCCAGTGTCCTTATCTTCATTACAGAGAAAATGCTGTATCCTCACCTGTTGTTTTGCAGAAACCAGAAAATTAATGAGGCTTCACAGCCCTACTCAGTTATATTGCTGATAATTTCATATTTATAAAGAACCTACAGATGGTGTTACTTCTGGTACATCTTGTTCTGTTTCAATTTTTCTATTTTGCATTCTGGTATCTTGGAGAACGTTGACCTTTCTCCAGCTAATTAAAGCATTATCAGTATTTTATTTCATTGATTTCCCTTTTTGTCAGAGTAAAAACATTAAACGAAATCTAATGAAACATGCACTGTATAGCATGTTTTGACAAATCCAGGGCTCAGGTAGTCATGTGTTGGACTCCTAGAAATTTGAATTATTAAACACTAGGGTTGCACCGATACCGATACTAGTATCGGTATCGGGGCCGATACTGGGTACTGCAGGAGTACTTGGTACTCGTGCAGTACCCCGCAATATTTTTCCCGATACCGGAAGCCGGCATTGAGCCGGCTTGCCGGCATCCGAGGGGCTGCGGCGGCTGTCCGAATGCTCTATCGGCATTCGGACAGCCGCCCCTGGAGCTCTCTGCGATACTTACCTTCCTGAGTGACGCCGGGAATGTCTCCGCGCGTGCGCTCGTTGGAAGGACCCCAGCCGCGACCACGTGGGACCATGTGATCACGGCTGGGGTCCTTCCAAGGAGCGCGCGCGCGGAAACTTTCCCGGCATCGCTCAGGAAGGTAAGTATGAACACAGTGAGCAGCTGCAGGGCCTGTCTGAATGCCGATAGGCCCTGCAGCTGCTCTCCGCGATGATACTTACTTCCTGACGACGCCGGGAAAGTTTCCGCGCGCGCTCGTTGGAAGGCCCCCAGCCGCGATCACATGGTCCCACGTGGTCGTGGCTGGGGTCCTTCCGACGAGCGCACGCGTGGAGACATTCCCAGCGTCGCTCAGGAAGGTAAGTATCGTCGCGGGGGGGTCCATGAGCTGGGGGGCATACCCATGTGTGAGCTGTGGGGGCATATCCATGAGCTGGGGGCAATACCCATGTGTGAGCTGGGGGGCATACCCATGTGTGAGCTGTGGGGGCATATCCATGAGCTGGGGGGCATACCCATGTGTGAGCTGTGGGGGCATATCCATGAGCTGGGGGCAATACCCATTTGTGAGCTGGGGGGCATATCCATGAGCTGGGGGCAATACCCATGTGTGAGCTGGGGGGGCATATCCATGAGCTGGGGGCAATACCCATGTGTGAGCTGGGGGGCATACCATGTGTGAGCTGGGGGGCATATCCATGAGCTGGGGGCAATACCCATGTGTGAGCTGGGGGCATATCCATGAGCTGGGGGTAATACCCATGTGTGAGCTGGGGGGCATATCCATGAGCTGGGGGCAATACCCATGTGTGAGCTGGGGGGCATACCCATGTGTGAGCTGTAAGGGCATATCCATGAGCTGGGGGCAATACCCATGTGTGAGCTGGGGGGCATACCCATGTGTGAGCTGGGGGCATACCCATGTGTGAGCTGGGGGCATATCCATGTGTGAGCTGGGGCAAATCCATTTGTGAGCTGGGGCATATCCATGTGTGAGCTGGGGCAAATCCATGTGTGAGCTGGGGCAAATCCATGTGTGAGCTGGGGCATATCCATGAGTGAGCTGGGGCAAATCTATGTGTGAGCTGGGGCATATCCATGTGTGAGCTGGGGCAAATCCATGTGTGAGCTGGGGCATATCCATGTGTGAGCTGGGGCAGTATGAATATATATATATATATCGGGGGATATATACATGTGAGCTGGGGCATTTTTTATATGGTCTGTTCTTATTGGAAAGCGTCACATGACATTAAAGAAAAGTATCGGTACTCGGTATCGGTGAGTACTTTTAAAAAGTATCGGTACTCGTACTCGGTCTTAAAAAAGTGGTATCGGTGCATCCCTATTAAACACAAATCTATACATCTTTGAATCTCTCCTGTTTCAATCATGGAAAACGTTACCAGTTTCTACCAAGACCATTCCCTTCTTTATTTGAAGAGTCAAAACGGCATGCATCCCTGTGTCCATATTACAAATGGAAGACTCCTCAGGATGTGTAAATATTCCCAGTATCTACAACTATAATTTGGAGGACCTGTATTGCGATAATGTCACATTGTATATGGGAAAAAGGTTAGCCTCTCCTGAACCTCCTTCTCCCCCCCCTCTTTTAACCCTTTAGTGAGTATAATATTGACCTGGAATACAGCGTCCGTCTCCCTCTGGGCTGGTCCTGAACAATAGCTGTGGCTTTTGCTTCAGATGTAGCTATCAGGTGACTGGGTGGAAGCCAATTCAATGGCCCTTCATGTGAGCGTATTGAAAACCGATGGCTAGAACTTCGAATAAACAGAAAAGATGGGAGGACTGTCAGGTTACTCTTACCATTCAATTTGCTGTGACTGGTCTTAGGGCCTGGAATGTCCCTTTTTATAGGCAACCAAATTACTATAGGCCTAAATCACATCATCAGTTGACGCCTGTTAATGAATAGGTAACCTGAAGTTTGTACAGGCACTCTATAGATTTGTACAGCGCTAAGGAATTTGTTGGAAGTTTATAAACACTTGTAACAGTAGCTGTATAAGTTCAACAAAATATTTGGGACCCTATTCCACTCTTGTCATTAATTTAAGTGCTGGAGTTGCGATTTCAATCTTGCTGCTAGTCCTGTTTGTGGCTTAGTTATTGCAGCTACTTACTGTAAATTTATGGCACCTATACTTTGTATAGGAGTTCAGGCTGTCCTGCAGCTGGGAATGGCGTGCGCTAGCTGGAGGGCGGGCCTGCCGTGTGGCCCCTATACGAAAGTGGGACGTGCTTTGCTGCCCCATTGCGATGAGTCCCATCCACTACGGTGACTGCATAGTACACCCTGTGACATAAAAGGGTTCAAAAAAATTAAACGTATTACATTTTTAGATTGCATCCTATGCGATTCGCCTGTTTAAACTTACCGACTTTTAATAATGACTACCAGGGCATTTCGCTGCAAGTTCTGTGAATAGAAGACACGATAGTTTTCTTTGGGGCATTTTCAGTGCCGCCGAATTGTATGGCATTGCACCGTATTTTGCTGTCAATTCACCTGTATTTGGCGAACTGACAGCTTCATGAATAGATGAATTGGCCTGAAATTGCACAGAACTGGGGCAACTTGGGGCAAATTCAGAGGTTAGTGAATAACCTCAATCGTTTTTTAATTATTTTTTTTTCCCTCTTACCGTCCTTTTTCCCAGTAAGAATGGAATAGAGCCCTTGCTTTTATATTACAGTTTTTGTTCAAATAAATAGCCTTTATAGGCCATGATGTCATCTAGAAGTCTCAAAACAGCTTTGTTGCTCTGTCGAAAACATCAGCTACATTAAGGCCTTCGAAGACCATTGCCCAGGGGACAGAATGCAAGGTCTTCCGAATGCGTCCTTTCCCAGATTCCGACGCATTCCTGCAGCTGTGACTGTAACCCGAATATCAGTCACTCTTTTCCCATACATCTGATCACGAAACATCATATCACGACTGGCTAATATTTATTTACACAATGTTTTCTCCTTTTCATAGCGCTGGTTTGTGTTTTTCCAGATCCTGTTTTCATTCAGGGAACCTAAAGAGTCTTTTAACAGTGTTTGGGATGGAGTTTTTAAAGCATGGAGCTGAATGTGCGGTTTTCTTGAATTTAATATCTACGAATTTAATTTAAACAAAAACAAAATTGATGTAGAAGAGTTGTGGCAGTACCCTAAGGATTTTTGTTTGCCTTTTATGACTTGTCTTTTGTATATCATGCCACCCAATTTGCATTACGGGGCTAGATTGTTTGGCTGTGAATGGGTTAAGGTCAGTAAGATAAAATGACTTTTATAATATTAGATATACAAATTAATTTATTAATATTAAGTGTTTCCTTTTTTTTTTCTCTAGCGTATTTATTACCTATCCTTGGAATTCTACATGGGCCGGACTCTTCAAAACACAATGCTGAATCTGGGTCTTCAACATGCCTGTGACGAAGCGGTCTATCAGGTAAAAATAATGATCACCTCTCAGAAACCAGAATGTTGGTAATAAGGGTACATTTAATGAAATATTTTACAGAGAATGGCCTGTAGAACAAGGTTTGATATATATTTATTTAAATCTGGAAATGTTATAAAGAATAGTTTTTATAATAAAAATCTAATAGGAAAGGGATTAACCGATTGCAGAGGTTTCATGTTAATCACAGTGCGTACGCTAGCAAGGTCATCAAAGGCTGGACACAAGTTTATATCTTCAATCTTACTCTGGTTTTACACCACTTCGGGAATAACCAAATTTTCCTTTTTCTATTTAGGATGAAAATCGTAAAATGAATGTCTTTCTTTGTTATAGCTTTAATACACATAGAAAAGTTATCCTATCTTTGGACTTGTTTGTGTGCATCATTTATATGCAGAGTGGGGAGTGTTAAGTTTGCTGCATCGCAAGTCCCGTTGTGCTGTACGATTTACGACTCCTACGCTACGCAAGTTGCACAGGAGTGCAAATAGCATTAGGAAACTTCAGGGATTTCCAGGTTCGGCAGTCCCTGAGCCAAAGAGGAGGAGCTGCGTGCGATGAGGGACAAAAGGGGAGTAAAAAAAAACTGAAAAGATAATTGGGTAGAGTCTGCCCAAATATTTAATGGCAATAAAGGAACTGTTTTTTTTTAAGAGTGTCCCTTTAAGTCCAAACTCCAATTCAGATGGAAGCATGTCATACAGAGACAAGCAGGATTGAGATGGAGGGATGTAACAAAGACGAGCAGGGTTCAGGTGGAGAGATGTAATGAAGATTACCAGCATTCAGGTGGAGGGGTGTGGTGGAGATTACCATTAGTTAGATGGTTGGGTGCGGTGGAGATTTCCATGATTTATATGGAGGGGTACGGTGGAGATTACCATGATTTAGGCTAGTGTCAGACGAGCGTCTTTGGAGAGTGGAAGGAACGTCCGTGTTAGTGGACCTTCCTTATGCCCGTCTGGCAAACTCGCTGAGCGCAGTCAGTGCGCTCAGCGCTGCAAGGCTTGATCCTCCTATGGAGAATCATGCTTTGTGGCCCCGTCAACGCGTTTCCTAGCGCATTGCCGGAGAGGCTTGGATAATGGACACTTGTCGTGCATGCATAAGCTTGTGACCGGACGCGCGCTCATCTGACGCCAGCCTTAGGCTAGGGTCAGACGAACGCAGCTTTAACGTGCGTTTAGCCGCACAAAATCACGGCCGTGCTAGCAGCAAATGACGTCCAATGCCGGGGAACACACGAAGTACGGCCGCACGAAAGTTCGTCCGCGCAACGCAAGTGGCAAACGAACGCATTTTTTCGAGAACGTCAAACCGCTACTACTGACGTACAGAGTGCGCTGCGGCCGCATAGCGGCGTGTGTGTGTGATTAGGAGACGTCAGACGCTGCTAATGTCCGGCCAACATAACGTCCAGACACAAAAAGGGTTTTATTGATGATCCGTACAAAATCACGGACGAAAAGGCGCATCGTATGACCGCTACCGCGTATTCCGTGAAAAAATATGTCCGTTCGTTCGACCGCACTTTTCCACGGTTGACGCGAAAAATGCGTTCGTCTGACCCTAGCCTAAGATGGATGGGTGCAGTAGGGATTACTAGGATTCAGATGGAGGGGTGCGGTGGAGATTACCAGTATTCAGATGGAGGGGTGCGGTGAAGAATACCATGATTTACATGGAGGGGAGCGGTGAAGAATACCATGATTTACATGGAGGGGAGCGGTGGAGATTACCATGATTTACATGGAGGGGTGCGGTGGAGATTACCATGATTTACATGGAGGGGTGCGGTGGAGATTACCATGATTTACATGGAGGGGTGCGGTGGAGATTACCATGATTTACATGGAGGGGTGCGGTGGAGATTACCATGATTTACATGGAGGGGTGCGGTGGAGATTACCAGGATTCAGGTGGAGGAAGGCAGTGGAGATGCAGATTTAAACAAACTGGCAAGTGAAAAAAAAAAACGGTCAGTTTTTGCGTTACGGTGCCTATGCCTAATCTGTATTACTGTAATGACATGTGGGCTGGAGAGCTTGAAATATAACTGTGTTGTGTGGCAACCTTTGTGTTATTATAAAGCAAAATATTTAAAATCTATGTAAGGCCAAATTTAAAATCCACTGGCTGTCTGATTTCTAAACAGTAAAGGTCTCTGTGTACATTCTTCTGAGGTGTGTGTTTTGTGCCCGTTTTTGTTTTCTCTCCTTTTTTGCATATATTGTTTCTAGGTTATGGGAGGAAATCTTAACTTGCTGCCAAGTTTCTTGTTATTTAGCTGGGACGAGACGTTTCAGGCAGATCTGCCAGACGCAGGTTATTGTTTTAATGTAGAATTACAGCACATCCCCTTCTTTTCCTCAGTGCTGCCTCCAGGGCTTTAACCCTTGGATTACAGTGAGAGAAGCCAGGGGAAAACTAACTTGTAATATTAAATTCAACCTATCATGCAAAAAACCTGACTTTTAAAGAGCCATCCTAGCTGTTCGAATAGCGGCTCGTGCTAGTAATGTTTCCAGAGCCAGTATTATTACCGAGCTACAAGCTTGGCTTGTTGCTTGAATGCCAAGACAGGTCACTGTAAATTTCATAGGAGCTGTTAACTTGTGGCCAGCTGGAGAAGAATTAGCCTGCGGTTAAGATCCCGATTGCAGCCATTCACTTAATGGCTTAAGCCGCAATTCCAACCTTGTGGCAAGCTTCGTTTGCGGCTAGGAACCACTGGATCCTTATAGAACATTAATGGCTCCTATACTTTTGTATAACAATGGCTCCGAACGGCAACAGAGCTATTTTAATGTTGCCCCCTGTCGCAAGCCGGTATTCCTAAAATAACACCAATTCTGAAAGCCCAGTGTGTTAAGTTATTTTACTTTTGCTATGTCACTTAACACAACTCCCTCCTCCAAATTATTTTACAAATTTACCTCTGATCCCACGATGCAGAGGGAACTGCGATCTCACACTTTCTCTTGCCGAGAGCCACACAACACTGAGGGCAATAGGTGCAGAAGCTTGTGTAATTAATCTACCTGAGCAGACGTAAGACATGGGAACTGACTCCCATCTTTGACATGATTGACCGGCTTCTATGCATGAGGAAGTCCCTTTAACTGAGGCACACGGGTCTGGAAATCCTACTCGATATGAGTGACTGTATTCTGCCTTTAAAACAAGAGCAAACTCACACCCAGAACCAGGTGCAAGGACAAGCCTCCAAATCGACAAGAGGAGAACAAGATGGCCTTTCCTGTTAGCTGTAATCAGGCCCGGCCCCAAGACACAAGATGAAGGCCACTCTTGGGGCATAAGGGATAGCTTGCCATTTCGTTCATGTTGAATAACTTCCTTGGATAAATTATTTGCCATGTAATTAAAAGATATGGTTATGATGTATTGTAGGAGAATTGGTGAGGAGTCGTAGGATACTTGGTATTGCTAATGTATCTACTTTTTTCTAAAATAAGACTGGAGACATCCACAGGCCTGCTAGGCATGGATCCACAGAATTTTAATTAAAGGGATATTACCACTTAGATACGATGTAACCGATTACTTGCATATTACATCTAATTGCAAGTAATGAGATGTAAAAAGGAAAAATAAAGTAAGGTTTGTATCTTTTGCTTATATTTGGTGTATTTTTTTTCCCATGAGCTTTGCTTTGTGGTTCTTGTTTAATTAATCTAAATTATTAACAGTTAATGGGGTGGAGGAGGGAATGTTTAGATAAGACGACAGGAGGGTATTGCTCTTGAAGCTAACTGAAATAAGAGCTGGCAGCTGAATGAGAAAAGACAGGAAGTTTAAAAGACTTCTAATCGACCCCCTTCGTCCTTTCAATACATCCCACACAATACAATGATTTGAGTCAGTGATCATCCCATAGACTTCATTCTATGGAGTAAATGATGTAAAGATTCTGTTGGGGCAATTTACAACACAAAAGATCACACAATGGATGCACCCAGTGACACATATAGAGTAAAACATTTTTTTAACTAAACAAAGAAAAATAAAGCACATGTAAGCTACCAGCGACCTAAAATAAACATAATAAGGACATTTCATTTTGTTGGTTGTAGTAGCCCTTTAAGCCTTTTCAAACTTAATCATTTCTTGCAAATTTTTTATATTTGTTACACCTGAGTTCTTCTCCCTAGTAAAGTGCCTGTTTGTGACATTTTAAGTTCTTTCCTGCCAAATACACTAGAGCAGGGGTCCGCATCCTTGATCCTCTAGGTCAGGGCTGTAAAACTCAGACCCCTCAGATGTTAATGCCTACAATTCCCAGAATTCTTTCAATGCAATACATAGCCAGGGAATCATGGGAGTTGTAGATCAGAAAGATCTGGGGGGCCAGACTTTGACAGCCCTGCTCTAGGTGTTTTCAAACTACATTTCCCATGACGCTTAACTAATCTAAAGAGTACTTGAGCATCATGGGAGATTTAGTTCCAAGTCATCTGGAGGGCCAGGTTGCTGACCCCTGCGCTAGAGCATTTCTTCAATGACTTTATGATAAACTGTGGCTATATGAGTGTATGGATAGTTGGATGTTTTTGTGTGGTTTCTTTTTTTTTTTTTTAGATTTTGATGTGAGTTTGATTCATTACCTTGATAAACTTGACAAATCCAAGACGGAGGTAGCCACAGAATTCTTGAATGTTACAACTAGCTGCAACACATGAGAAATGTTTAACGCAATTCTAAACATGACCCTAGCTCCTAGAAATGTGTAGTTGGCTCCTAGGTTTAAGTCCTGGCTTTTGGATTTGGTATAAATTTGTCATCCTGTAAGGCTTTCTAAGCAAGGTAAATGTATGGTGGAGGGGACTGGCCAGTCCAAAAATAACTGCAAACACAGAAAATGTCCCAACTGCTGCAAATGATCTCAACCAGCTAAATCTAGACACAAATGCTTGTACCTTTTCCTTTTGCATGTATTAGATTTTGGAACAAGCCTTCATAACATGGAACCTTGTGCTGGCTTTTCTTCATCAGACATCACGCTCAGAATCTCTTGGCAATATAGGAGCAAATAAAAGTGCAATGTACACCTATCACGACAAGACATTATTCAGCGACATAGGTCTGTGTATGTGGTCCAACTATTGCAGTATTTATTATAATCTGATGATAAACCAGTGCATTCATTTTGCTTTTGTGGTAAATAGTCATTAAATGGAAAGTGAGACGGTTCATTGGCTCAAACGGGAAGCTCAAATCTCATTGTTTTTACGTGATACATTTCCACGTAGAATGTTGGGAGTTTTCCAGATCTTTTCCAATTGCAGGAAATCATGTGGGGTGGAAGTAAGTCACATCTGATCACACCATGCAGTCAGGAAGCCGGTGTCAGTCCCATACTTACAGCCTGGAGACAAGCAGTGACTGGTGGAGTAATGGAATTAAGAAATGCTAAGAGAGTAAAAATGGACTACAATAAATAAACTGTACTGTAAGTTCAAGGTTTAAAAGCTGGAATGCACAGACCATTAGTTTCTTATCTGCAGTTCATTAAAGGGCCACTAACACCAAAAAAATGAAATGTCTTTATTGTGTCTATTTTATGTTGCTGATACATGTGCTTTGTTTTTCTCTTGTATGTTTAGTCAAGAAAATATTTTACTCTATATGTGTCACTGGGTGCATGCATTGTGTGATCTTTCCTGTTGCAAACTGCCCCACCGCCAGAATCTTTACCTCACTTGGTCCTCACATTGTGGTTTTGGCCATATAATAGGCTCTGTGGGTCAGGCAGCCGACTCGCATCATTGTACTGTGTGGGATGTATTCAAAGGAAATCACCAGCGGTAGATTAGTAATCTTTTATGCTCCCGGTCTTGGCTCATTCAGCTGCCAGCTTTTATCTCATGTATCCTCAGAACACAATACACACCCTGCCTCCTTATATAAACATTCCCTTCTCCACCTCATTAACTGGTAAATATTGTAGGTTAGATGAACAAGAGCCACAAAGCAAAGTTTTTGGTAAATGTTGCATCATGGGAAAAATCCAGAAACTGGTCCTCGGAGATAAAATAACTAATTTTAGTTCTCCTTTTTACATGTAATTACTTCAGACAAAGAAAAAAAAAAACAGCAGCATGTGTTTTTATAAAGTGGTTTTATTAGCAATTCTAAAGTAATCTAGTTACAACTTCTGTAAGTGGCAGCGTCCCTTTTTAAAGGGATACTCTAGGCACCATGACCATGAGAAGGGATGTGCACCCCCCTCCCCCTTCGGAGTCCCAGGGTGACTGACAGAGCCTATCTCTGCCCTGAAGGTCCTGCTGGACAGCTTTCCAGAGCTTCAATCAGCTTTTCACACCAGATGTATTTCAAAGGTGAATGAAAAGTCATAAACGGCTCTGTTGTGATGCCTAAGTTTTGTTTATTCAGGTGAATAAAAAAAATATTGCTTTGCAAAACAATGGACAGAGCCCTAGATAGGATGAGAGGTCTGCGCAGCTTCCTGTGTCGCATCCTGACATTTAAAGGATGGTCTGAAATATGGGATTTTCAAGTTACTGTGGTCTTTCAAAAGAGATGGTTTACTTTTGTGTGTGTATGTATGTATATATATATATATATATATATATATATATATTATAGTTGTGTTCAAAATTATTCAACCCCCACTGAAATTGTGTGTTTGGGCCAGTTTGACATTGATTTTGATCATTCAGTCATCTTGCATACAATTAAATCAAAGAGGCACGTGTAGGTCAGACAAATATAACATAACATTTATCATGAAATAACCACAAATGTCTTTTCTGTGCTCACATCATTATCAGTTTTATTCAACCCCCAAGTGACATTCAATCTTAGTACTTAGTACAACATCCTTTTACAGTTATAACAGCTTTTAAACGTGAAGCATAGCTTGACACAAGTGTCTTGCAGCGATCTACGGGTATCTTCGCCCATTCGTCATGGTCAAAAGCCTCCAGTTCAGTCACATTCTTAGGCTTGCGCACTGCAACTGCTTTCTTTAAGTCCCACCAGAGGTTCGCAATCGGATTTAAGTCAGGTGACTGCGATGGCCACTCCTAAATGTTCCAGCCTTTAATCTGCAACCATGCTCTAGTGGACTTGGAGGTATGGTTGGGATCATTGTCCTGTTGAAAGGTCCAACGTCTCCCAAGCCTCAGGTTTGTGACGGACTGCATCACATTGTCATCCAATATCTCCTGGTACTGAAGAGAATTCATGGTACCTTGCACACGCTGAAGCTTCCCTGTACCTGCAGAAGCAAAACAGCCCCAAAGCATGATTGACCCCCCCCCCCCGCCATGCTTCACAGTAGGCAAGGTGTTCTTTTCTTCATAGGCCTTGTTCTTCCTCCTCCAAACATAGCGTTGATCCATGGGCCCAAACAGTTCTAATTTTGTTTCATCAGTTCACAGAACACTATCCCAAAACTTCTGTGGTTTGTCCACATGACTTTTGGCATACTGCAGTCGACTCTTCTTATTCTTTGGAGACAGCAAGGGGGATGCGCCTGGGAGTTCTGGCATGGAGGCCTTCATTACGCAGTGTGCGCCGTATTGTCTGAGCTGAAACTTCAGTACCCACATCTGACAAATCTATTCCTCAGTTCCTCAGCAGTCACACGGGAACTTTTCTCCACTCTACGGTTCAGGTACCGCACAGCAGTCGAAGTCAGCATCTTCTTTCTGCCACGACCAGGTAGCGTTTCAACCGTGCCCTTTGCCTTGAATTTGCGAATGATGCTTCCTATGGTCTCTCTTGGTATGTTTAACATCTTTGCAATCTTCTTATAGCCATTGCCCTTCCTGTGAAGAGTAATCACCTCTTCTCTTGTCTTCCTGGACCATTCTCTTGACTTCCCCATATTTGTAACCACACCAGTAAATGTCTAGAAGGAGCTGAGTATCACAGTCATTTTAAAGCTGCCTAATTGGTGCTTATTATGCTTTATTGCTGCTCCGTGACATCCACAGGTGTTTTCAATACCTGATTGAAAACATTTGAATGAACCTCTGTTCTTCAGAGTGGTAGTCTTTAAGGGGTTGAATAATTGTGTCAATGAAGAATTCACAAAAGAAACATTTACTACTGTATTACAAAACCAATTGATGTCATTTTAGTTGCATATGGTTCTTTAAAAAGTCCTTGTAGGATTTCATTCTGAATACAATTACAAATTTACACTAAATTCCCTAAAACCCTTTACAGCATTGGGGGTTGAATAATTTTGAACACAACTGTGTATATATATATATATATATTATATTATTATTTCTCAACACATTTTTATTAAGGCAATATTTCGGCAGCTTAAAACAATCGTCAAACAAAACAATGTGGTCCAGAGTAGGAACTCGCATGCAGTATCAGTTTCACATCATTATGATAGGACGCAACGCAGACAATTAGCACCAGGGGAGGGGGAAAGGGAGAGGGAAAGAAAAAAAAAAAAACGAGGGAATGGGGTCGGGTAGGTAGGTCGAGTCCAGTGTTTGTTTTTACTTTGCACAAATATGAACAAACAGGGAGAGTATAGAATTTTTAGCTTTTTAGGGACAGCTACAGTTTTAATTGATTGCCCTGGGCTTTTTTATTGCTAAGCATGGTTGTTGGTAGGACTATGTCCTAAAGCATTGTTGCTCTGGTTGGTACAGTTGCAAGTGAATCTGTTGATTTCCACCTCTAAATGTATTGTGATTCCTACGACTACGCTCTATTGCAAGATTGATATCCCTAAGTATTATGATGCCTTTTGCCAACTAGCTTATTTGCGACATTGCTGTTCACAGCTTATAATCGCTAGCTCACAGCTTATGTAGGCTTTCTCCACAAGGTAGCCAGGCGAAATGGATGGTGTTACTATAGTCCGATATTCTGGCACATACTAACCTTGGCTGGTATTATTTTCAGTGCATCTTTCTGGGTGTCCTACATGCCTTAGCGCAGTGGTACTTTTTGTAATTTTACCATGGTAGGGGTTTTCAACTACGTCCTAAATGCCAATCTTTGCAACTGTCTACGCACTTTCCATCCAACTATGCATATTACAACCCTGGGTATAGGTATATAAATGTTCCCTTAAGCTGCAATTCAAGTATTGTGCTTTAAATATATTATACTCTTTTTCTCCTTGCTGCAAACTGTGCATTTGTCCATGTGTCTATTTGTTTTTTAACAATTATCGGTCTTACCAATGTGTGTCTTTGCATTATAATCTATTAAAAGTTATGTTTCAATTAGCACTCCCATCTGTTTGAGGGTATCCCTCAAATGTGTTTTTTTTTTTTTTCTCTTTTTTCTTGTTGTGCCACCAAAAACATACATTCTGGAAATTTGTAAACCTGCCTCAATAGCAATATGAGGCAGGGCCGGATTTGCATCTCAGGAGCCTGTAGGCAGAGAAATGTGGAGCGCCCCAACTCCAAAAAAAAAAAAAAAGAAACCCGCCAAAATGACTCTCTAAATTTTCGTTTTGGGGCAGACTAAAAAAATGAAAAAGATTTAAACTGAAAAACCGTTTCTCTCTGCACTCAAATCAAAAGACGGGGCAGGATCTGTTGCCGTGTTTGTTTTTATATGTAAAAGCATATATTGCTTCTGCCGTAGAACAGAGAAAAAAAAAATTTGCGTTAACGTTTTTTTAAAATTCTTATTTTTACTAATTACATGGTTCTATTTGGTCTCATTGTAAAGACCAGACTCTGACCTTTCCAATGACACCTCACTTAACCTTGTGTGGTGTACAATTCAGAGATGCAGGTTCCAAAGTCCCCCTGTGTCTCCTCACTGCAGTGCCACGGTCTAGCAGGGTTATCCAAAGAGATCCGAATTGCTTGAGAAAGGTAACCGAATGCTGAAAATCAGCGTTCGGTTACCTTTCCTGGCCATTCGGCTATCCAGAGAGCAGGCAATTCGCCAAATCCTGGCGAATTGCCTGAACATACGGTGCCTGTTCGGTGCCTGTTCGAGGGCAGTGAAATCCCCATGAAAATGCACTGCTTCGGCTATTCAGAGAACACAAACCAGCAGTGAAAGGTTCCCTAATGCCTGCCATTCGGTGGTTTAATTCGGCAAATTTATTCAGGAGAATCCCATAGGCTTCAATGTTAAAAAATATCCCGTTTTAATTCAATATCTAATAAACCGTTCATTATAAAATTCTGCAGCAAAAAGTCTCTTTATTTATAGATTTTTTAGGATACTTTAAGCATTTTTCAGATTTTTTTTATTTTTTTTAAAAAGTCGATTTTTTTTTTTTTTTTTTTTCCAATTTACTTATTTTTTTTTGTAACAGCTCTCTTTATTATCATTCCCTGGATCTCCTGTGAAAATTTCAGACATTTTCGCTCAGTAGTTTCTTTGCAAACAGCGTTTCTTTTTCCCAGATTCATACAAATGGTTTTTCTAATTTATTCACTGCCTCCTCTACGTCACAGCTGCTTCGGCTCTGTGTGATTCGGCTCCTTTTCGGCTCTGATTCGGCTCCTTTTCGGCTCCTGTTCGGCTCATGTTCGGTTTTTTCGAAGGTTAATCCAGATGTTTTTGCTTGTTTTCAGCGTGCATTCGGTTAGTTTTCGTCAGGTTTTCGGCAGCTTTTCCCTGCAATTCGGGGACCCTGTGCTCTTTGCTGAATACACCGCAGGGTCACCGAAATGCAATCGGCAAAAGGAACCGAATTGAAGAGAACGAAAAGTCACCGAACGTGCGGTGACTTTTCGAATCTCTTTGGATAACCCTGTAGGTTGTTGATGAAACCATGCGTTACATCTTCAGCTCCACACTTGCTGGCAGTGTGGGAAATGAGGTGAGTTAGCGCAGCATCACTGTTCACGTTATAATTGTAAACCGAGTAATAGTGCTACATTAAAAAAGAAAAATATTTTTATGTACACCTAACCTGATTATATTTGGTATCAGTGGAAAGGCCATAATCTGGCCTTTCCAATCATACCTCATATGTCCCTCTAGCCATTAGGAATCCAGAGGTACAGGGGTCTAAATTATTGTAAGTTGTAAAAAAAAAAATATATATATTTATATATATATATATATCGAGATCCTCGCACACCCAATAGCAGATTCGAGTTGCTCCGGTGCCAGAATATGGTCAATAGCACAATATTCCTCCAGAAATTCCGCACACGAAGTCTTCAAATATGGAGTAAATAAATAAGAATTTTAGTCAAAGAGTAATCAATGATTACTCTTTGACTAAAACTCTTATTTATTTACTCCATATTTGAAGACTTCGTGTGCGGAATTTCTGGAGGAAATATATATATATATTCGTTTTTTTGCAGAACAAGGCACCCACTTGTGGTAGGCACATGCCTACTCTGCCTACTTATCCCTGTTATCAGGTGGTGTATATATAGTGCAAAATCATGACATAAAATAACATCATAGACAAGCCACCCACAACTCCAAAAATGTAATCATAATTTTATTTTAGGATTGGACAAATCCAAAGTAAGGCAGCCACTTGCTCCTAAAATTTTACACCTGGCTCCTACAATACTGCATTATACTATGCAAATCTATAGACACATTTTTGTAAGCATTCGAGCTGGCTTCTCTTAATTATAAATTGTTAATGGAATATTTAATGCATTGCATACATTATGCAGCATTCAGGAGCCAACTGCTGATGTGAATTATAGTACACATCACTCTTTCTATTCCCATCAGGATATGGAGGATAGCACAACAGCTGCTAGGATTGTTGGCTATACAGTAGTGTCCACATAACTATAGACGAGAGAATGGATGACCGTCTCCTAAGTTTATATATTTATAAAGTATTTTACCAGGAAGGATACATTGAGATTTCTCTTGTTTTCAAGTATGTCCTGGGTTCAAGAACATTAAATTGGTGCATTCCGTATTGAGGTATGTTAATACGGAGCTCTTGAGTGACTTTAGACTGGGGGAAGATTTGATGGTGTCTGGGAGGTTATTCCATAATTGCGGTGCTCTGTAGGAAAATGAGGATCGAGCCACTTTCTTTTTGTATTGTGGTATTGCAAGGAGGGTGCTCGTCCTGGATCCGGAGGTTATAGGAGGGAGCCTCTGGGGGGAAGCAGTCTAGTTTTGGTGGTCATGCTAGTGTTCCTGTTTAATTTTGTGGCCATAGTCTTTCAATGAGACACTTTTAATTTCAGGATATATTATTAACCTCATAATAATCAAATTACACTAATGCACATATTTTGACTTGTAATAGTTGCGAGTGTATTCTTTAAACATTGTGAAGTGCGTGACAAAGCCTGAGAAAATGTAACTCCCGGCAGACCGCTTCTGTGTTCTGTCAATCTGATGACTCCACGTTTCTCCTGTCCTTTTTCCTGCAAAGCTGCACGTTTGCATTTACACGTTCACTTCCCTGAGGGGGGACAATATTCCATAAACACCAATTGCCTTGACTCCCTCCTGCCTTGTATTTTACACATGCCAAGCTGATCTCTTTTAATGGTTGTGGGTTGGATCGCTTCCCTGGAATACAATGCGTTTTTTGTTGTGTAATTTTTTTCTCTCCATTCACTGCCCTCTATCCATTTTTCCTTTTTTTTATCACCTTTTTTACTGGAAGTAAATTTTTAGAAGACAAAAAAGGACATAAGTGGCCGTTTCAGTGATATATTTAATAAACCTTAATAAATTCAATCTGGCTTAAAAAAAATAGAATTTTTAGCAGTTAAAACTAATTTACTTATTTTCTTCCTACAAATAGTTAATCCTTTTTCTTTAGTCGCCGCAGACCATAGTTCTGCAAAACCTATATTCCTGGTTACCGTGTCCTGTCAGATCGACCAAGTCATCAAATGAGCAAAGTCTGTCACTTCCGTTGACGTGACATCAGCTGGGTGATGAACACTTGGCTGTCTGTGCATGCGCGTCAGCGCATGCACCTACCAATTGACTGTTCTGACAGAACACCGGAGAGCAACAGGATAAGGCCATGCCGCGTTTATTACTTAAGACTGGGCATCGTTGTGGTTTTTTTTTCCGAGGGATCACCAGAAGGCCGTAATGAAAGCTAGACTTCAAGTGACTTCATTTTTTCAGCTATCAGTATGCATTAATACACATCAAATGGTAAGCGCCACACAACACATCGTAACCGCCAAATCACCAAAGCTACACCAGGATCTAGTGGTTTCCCCTATACCATATCATGCAATAATTGTTTTATTCATATCTGGTGAGCGCAAATGAATGCTTATGGAGTTTGGAGGACTCTTGCAGATCCGCAATCCATCATATGGTTATAAAAAGAAGCAAACATAAAAACAGTATGAATGGATTATATGCAACAATTTTGTGTAAAAGATTCCACTCACAAACACTGAGCCCCAACACTGGCTCTGAGTGGCACCGCGCTTTTGGGTAGTTTTCTTCCTCCTTGTTAGCAGGTGACCCCCACCTTTCTTTGAATGTCTCCAATCACCATGTAACGGTAAAGACAAAAAACAAGACAGGCAAGTGCCTGTCCTTTCCTAGTGCAAATCATACTTATTTATCTCAAATTTTTCTGCCAAATGGTTTTAATATTTTTATTTTTTTAAAAGACCACGTCCCGGAATCCAATGTGGTTTTAATTGGGTTTTTCCTGAAAAAATCCATAGGCGTTCCACTTCGAGCTATGGTAGCTCCACCAAGAGTAAATTACCATTTGGCAGAAAAATTTGAACCATAAATAAGTCTGATTTGCAATAGGAAAGTGCCTGTTTTGTTTTTTCTCTTTACCGTTACATGGTGATTGGAGACATTCATCAAAGAAAAGTGGGGGTCACCTGCTAACAAGGAGGAAGAAAACTACCCAAAAGCGCAGTGCTACTCAGAGCCAGTGTTGGGGCTCAGTGTTTGAGTGGAATCTTTTACACAAAAGTGTTGCATATAATCCATTCATACTGCACCATTATTGTTTTTATGTTTGCTTCTTTTTATAACCATATGATGAATTGCGGATCTGCAAGAGTCCTCCAAACTCCATAAGCATTCGTTTGCGCTCACCAGATATGAATAAAACAATTATCCGTATGCCTTGTCCGTGCAGTAGTGGTCACAGAATGCCAAGGCCCACCAGGAATTTTCGTGGTATAACGGTTGGCAAGTCCTTATATCTGTGGCACTTAGCCAGGCTGCAGAGGATGGTCAGGGCCTTTTTGGAGCCACTGGACCCCTGTACATTTCATGGCCAGTCTTTACAAATGCTTTATCTTGGAGTATCAAGTAATGTACCATGCAGGCAAGGGATACTGAGACGCCCACCGCAAAGCCCGGATACTCAGCCAAAACCTAAGAAGTGGTCTGCTTGTGTCATTGAATAATCACTCTGTAGTGCAAAGCAGAAGGGGTGACTCTGGGATCAGTCTTTGATTGCCTGAAAGACCCTGAGCAGAGCTGCTGCCTGGGGGTCTGATTACCCCGGCTAGGAAAGAAAAAATGGAGTATGCCATTTCGTCATTAGGGATGAGCTGTTCGGTTCGGACGGTTCGGAGTTCGACCCGAACTTAGCCTGTTCGATTAGATCGCGAACACCGAACATTTCCAGGTGTTCGCCGCATGTTCGACCACAATGCATTTTCCCACTGGCCTGAAGCTCGTAATTGGCTACAGCCTTGCACCTGACCACAGGTCTGGTGCAAGACCGGTTCAACACTATGCTCAGAGTCCTGATTGGGCAAACTTTGCCCAATCATGGGCTCACAGAGCGAAGTCCCGCAGCACACTATATAACGTTTCCACGCGCCGATTCTGCACGCATTTCAGAGGAGATTTCAAAGGAGATAGTTGTGTGTTGTTACTGCCGGTCTGCCACACTACTGTGGGGGTCTCATTTCTACCAAATATCAGGGAATTTAGGTGATGTGTGTCTTAGGTGATGTGTGTCTTGTCACTGTGCCAGCAAGTTTAGCCAGTCCAAGGCATCACATGTCAGCGCTGCTCCGGTGCAGAGCGCTGTTTTCTCAAAGAACACACGCAGGAACTCTGTTGTCTGGGAGTTCTTTAAGAAATGTGCAGTAGAGCGCAGCGTTGCTATTTGTAATCTATGTCAGATGAGGCTTAAGCGTGGGAAAGATACCGGACACTTGGGTACCACATACTTGAGGCGACATATGAACAACTGCCACACATCCCGTTGGCGCAAAACTTTGCGTAGGCCCTCCTCCTCCTCATCTGTCTCTATCCCCACTGTATGTCCTGCCATGTCATTGCCTACAGCCTCCACCGACAGGGATGATGCTACAGTAATGGATGTACCAGCTCCTTCCTCACAATGTGACATCATCCCAGCAGCTGAAGATTTACGCAGTCAGATTACTTTGCTGCAGCTGCTGCAGCGAAAGAAAAAATATAGTCCCAACCATCCCCAAGCAAAGCGTCTAAATGCCAGCTTAGCAAAATTACTCGCATTGCAGCTGCTGCCTTTCCAGCTGGTAGACTCTGCTCCCTTCCGTGAATTTGCTGAATGTGCTGTACCACAGTGGCAGGTTCCAAAACGCCATTACTTTTCACGCAAGGCCATTCCAGCACTATACCAGCACGTGGAAGACAATGTTATCCAGTCATTGGGAAAGGCAGTCAGCAACAAGGTGCATGTGACTTTAGACCCGTGGTCCAGCAAGCATGGACAGGGTCATTACATTTCCTTCACGGCACACTGGGTAACTCTGATCGCAGCTGGGAGGGATCCAAGACGGGGCTCTGTGCTGGAGCTTGTTCATCCACCACGCCTCCAGAAAGCTGCTTGTCTGTCTCCTTCTCCTCCTTCTACTTCTGCTTCTACTCTGTCGAAGTGGCAGTTAAACCGACGCCTGACAGGGTCTACGCAATGGCTCAAGCAAAAAGATGCCATACTGTGCTTGAGCTGGTTTGTTTAGGGGACAGGAGCCACACCGGGCCTGAAATTCTGTCAGCTCTGCAGGGGCAGGTGCAGAGATGGTTAACACCACGCCAGCTTGAGCTGGGAATGATCGTCTGCGATAATGGCAGCAACCTTCTCTCCGCCCTACGCAAGGGTAAATTGACGTATGTACCATGCCTAGCACACGTCCTAAATCTGGTGGTACAGCGTTTCCTAACCAGGTACCCAAGGCTGCCAGAGCTTCTCAGCCAGGCCAAAAAAGTCTGCAGCCACTTCAGACGGTCATTCCCAGCAAGCGTTCGCCTGGCAGAAATTCAAAGAGAATTCCACCTTCCCACAAACCGTCTGATCTGTGACATGCCCACCAGGTGGAACTCGACATTCGCAATGCTGCAGCGTCTGCACAAGCAGCAGAGGGCATCAACGAGTACCTGTGTGAGTATGGCACAAGGACAGGTTCAGGTCAACTTGTTTTTTTTTGTCCCCCCCACAGTGGCGGCTGATCAAGGATGCATGCACTGTACTGTCACCATTTGAGGAGGCAACGAGGATGGTGAGCAGGGACAGTGCATGCATCAGTGACACAATTCCTTTAGTGTTCCTGCTGGAGCACACTCTGCGGGGAATTATAGATGTGGCTCTAAAGACAGAGCAGCGGGAGGAAGAGGAGGCCTTCCCTAGCTCTCAAGGCCCCAGTCTTACCGCAGACAGCATTCCAGCGGGTCCTACACAGATCAGACAGGAGGAGGAGGCAGAATATTTAAGTAGTGGGGTGTAAAAGTATGAAAGAAACCGTTTGTATGTGTTTTTCCCCATCGCCATTTTGCTCATCCCAGCATGGTTTCACAGAACAAAGGATCTCATGCCCCAAAATGGAGGATGCAGCGGGCCAGTGGATTGGAGGCTTTTCCAAGACCTCATCTGCCTAATCCCCTGGACAATGGGGGAGCCTGAAAGGGAAAAATAGAGGATACAGCAAGCCAGCTGATTGGAGGCTTTTCCAAGACCTCATCTGCCTAATCCCTGGACAATGGGAAGGCTGAAAGGGATCTGATAGGGAACAGGAGGCTGGGAAAGGAGCCAATCAGTGCTGGTTGTGTGGGTGGGGGAGTTTGTAATCTGTTTGTGTGAAGTTGTATAAATGACCCTGTTGAAACCCATAAAATTCAGTTCACTGTTTTAAAGCATACAGCCACGTCTGGTGTCTTCATTTCAGAGCTACAATCACTATTGCAGGAGACACTCAGCGGTCTCCTGCATCACCACTCAACCCAGGAACGGGATCCTCAAGGCAACACCGCACCATCTCTCCAGACGCTGGACCAACGCCACTACATCCTCCAGGCCGCTCGAGACGCCGAGTGCCGTGCCACTCGGTAGTCGGGCCGGACGCTATCAAAGGGGGGGGGTCAGATAGAGCAGGACCGCAGGCGGACTTCCATCCCGTCACATGGGGGCATTGAAGGTGGGGATTCCTCAAGGGAGGGTTTCGTGTGCCCAGAAACACAAGGGCTAGTGCGTGGCTGGGAGGAGGAAGTGCACGATACGGTTATCCTCATTGACCAGGAAGACTCGGAAGCTAATGCCACCTCCAACCTACGCTGCATGGGCTCCCTAATGATGCAAAGCCTGCTACAGGACCCCAGGATTCGTGCTATCAAGGAGAGGGATCATTACTGGTTGGCAACCCTTCTTGATCCACGATACAAGGGGAAAGTTGCAGAGCTCATCCTGCCCGCAGAGAGGGAGCACAGGATGAAAAAACTTGGACGCTCTAAAGCGACACTTGGTAATCTACCAGTGCCTGGAAAGGTGTTACACAAGTGCTGACACATGTGCTTCTGAGGCTGCGGGTGATCAGAGGAATTGTGGTGAAGGCCAGGGCCGCTTGACTGATGCATTTTTAAATTTTTTTAGTCCTCGATGCCCAGGGACGTCAAATGTAGGCACCCATTGCCAGCGTCTTCACCGTATGGGGCAGGACTACCTAGGGGCAAGGGCAGACCTGGATACCTTTCCAGCAGATGATCCACTGGCTTACTGGGTGTTGGGATTGGATCACAGGCCAGAATTTAGCCAATATGTTATGCAGCTACTAGGTTGCCCTTCATCTAGCGTGCTTTCCGAAAGGACGTTCCGTGCCGCTGGAGGTTTTGTCACAGACAAAAGAGTGCGTCTGCCCACCGACTCTGTAGACCGGCGGACATTTATAAAAATGAATCAGTCCTGGATCAGCAGTTATCAATCCGCTGATGCTGACGTAACGGAATAGATCGGGGATGTCTTCTGCATGCACAAAACCTCCAGCACTGAACTCTTCCACAATACCACAAAAGGGTTACGGTGTGAATGCACTTGCTGCCATGAAAGGCACAATATTTGGCTGCACTGACGCCTGTGCCAGATTTATATCCTTTTAATTTTTTGAACAGCAGGGTCCAACCCTGCACTCTTCCACAATACCACAGAGGGGTTACTGTATGATGATACTTGCTGGCCTGGCACCAAAGGCAGAATATCTGGGTGCACTGATGCCTTAACCAGATGCATATCTTTTTAATATAGGACCGCTAGGTTCACCCCTGCATTCTTCCACAATACCACAGAGGGGTTACTGTATGATAGTACTTGCAGGCCTGGCACCAAAAGCACAATATTTGGGTGCACTGCCACTGACGCCTGTATCCGATTCATATCCTCAGAGGGGTTACGGTGTGACGGCACTGTTGGACGCTAAAGGACCAATTTTGAAGCACCTATTAAGTTTCACAATTTAGCCAAAAAAAATCAGTAAACTTTTTCTGCGTGTCTGAAAATGTCTCCTCTTTTCATACAGACTGCCGCCCCAAGCAGTGGTTTATGGATAGATTAAAGGAAAAGCATTTACCGTCATTTGAAACGTCATTTTTTTGTTTTTAAGTATTTCTATACATCCTAGAAATCCACCACTTCACGGGCAGGTTATGGGGACCTCCTAGGCACGATATTTGAAGGAATTTTTCGTTTTTATTTTTAACCCTTATTTCATGGAAAACTCACTGTCCCTTTTAAAAATGTTTTTTTTTTTTTGCTTTTTGACCTTGTTTCCTGTCCCCCAGGGCACTACCTGGACCCCCATACACCTTTTATGGCAAATATCTAGCATATATGCCATCTTGGAGGGCACTCTAAAAACTGAATTTTCAGCCCCATTGACTTGCATTGAGTTCGGGTTCGGAACCGAACATTTGGGAAGTTCGGGCCCGAACCGAATTCAGGGGGTGTTCGGCTCATCCCTATTGGTCATATGGGGTAATCGTTCCTACACCTCCCCAGTGCTGTCTCAGCACAGACATGGGGGGTCATTCAGAAAGATTTACAGTGAAGCTACTCCTGCGGCTGTTTGGATTTTTTGGTTTGTGTCTGTTGCAGCATTAGCAATGTCAGCTTTCTGAATAACCTCCGAACTTAAAAATATATCCATTTCCACGGCTTGTCCCTGCTAATCTGTAGCTCCCTTTTCTCAGCGTTTCTTCTGTCCGCATGTTTTCGTTGGAACATTTTAACTATACTGTAACTATTTTTTGGTATCACTTTTGTTGCCCATCTGAAAGTGCAAGTGATATGTAACCCAGGGGTCAAGTCCTAAAAAAAGCGTGGGAACCCATCAAGATTTCTGTCCCCAATTAGGAATTGTCATCTAACACTTCTAAGAGAAACAAACATTCAAATCTGATTATATAATATATATAATATATATATATATATAAATTTGTGTTTATTATTGCAGAAGCCACTTGCACATCACAGCAATTTGATGAATTGCATCCCAGAGCTCCTGTGCCACATTCCCCATATGCAGCAAGGAATTCTGGGTAGGATATGCAAATGACATCTGTCTCACTTTTTTGCATCCTGGATCTGTTATTACACAGAACCCTAAAATCAATGCTATGCCACACCGTGGCTTTGTAGCAGAGATAAGGTTATGCAACTGGTCAAAGCCACTCCTAGGACAGCGCTGTTTCAGGTTTGTTGGACCCTCATCAGCTACGAGCTAGTCATGATGATCAGATGCATTGGATGCTTGGGACCTGTAGGGCAATCAGCATCTACAAGGGTTGTCCTCCACTACAACCCTTGTAGATATGTATGTGTGTGTGTGTGTGTGTGTGTGTGTGTATGTGTGAGTATTTTAGCAAAAATATGATAAATCCTATATTTATTGTGTCTTAGCAGGGAAAGATATGCTTGAACACTTGAATAAAAGCTTTACAGTGCGTGGGGCTAAAGAAAACCTGAGTTCCCTCTGCAAAAATAGTGTAGTAACTGCGTTCCCAGTGGAATTGACCCCTGATGTACCCAGAGTAAAATGATGGGCTTGGCAAGAGTAGTTACAGATGGGTTTGTGGGGTCCAAGATGTGTTGCATAAACACCATTGCTTCTCAAAATAAAATAAATAAAAAAATCAGACTCTTTACTACGAAGCTCCTCCTGACACTTTTTGGATCTTAAGCACTGTCTGGTAGTATGTCACATGATTATCGACACTGTAATACCGTCAATTTTCACTGTTATTTGCAATACTGGCACTTTGTGACAAACCCCATATGTATAACTGCAAAGGCCTTTTCCTGGTTTTTAACCCTTTCCCTCCGCAGGACATTCTATGCCGTCCCTGCAGCGAGGGACATACTGGTAGATGCCCTGTTTACTTCAGTGGGCCGCCTCTGCCCCTCCCCGCAGCCGGCATGCGCCATTCGCTACAGTGAGACGGCCTGAACTCAGACCGTCCCCTGCAGTCAATGTCGCGCGTCAGCGGTGTAGGCGTGCCCAATCAGAGGTCCAAGGCGGCACCTGCTGGCATGGTGTACCAGTAAGCCTCGTCAGCGTTAACCCCCTCCCGACGGCCATAGTGAACGGGTTAAGATAACAAATGCATGGACAGTGCAAATAAAATTAAGATGTTAATGTTTTGTTTTTTTTCCTTTTTTCTGTTTAGCTTGGGCTGGACATGGAGGAGCTGGAGGAGATTGAAGAAGACGCTGGCCTTGGTAACGGTGGACTGGGGCGTCTGGCAGGTATGTCCATTTAAAATAACTTTATTTTCATAGGGTTTGTTCGATGATTAACACATTGTTCCTGATGTGTGCTAAACTTCTTTTTAATATTTAGCGATGCTATAAAACCTCTTGACTTCTGTTTGTGCTCAAAAGTTGCTTGTGAATTCAAGTGGCTCTTTGAAGGTGATTGAATTACTACTAACTTATTTGGCACCTGTGCTTTTTGTGTGTTTAGCTTGCTTTCTGGATTCAATGGCCACGCTGGGCTTGGCTGCGTACGGGTATGGAATTCGATATGAGTTTGGGATATTCAACCAAAGGATTATGAATGGCTGGCAGGTAAATCCAGAACTCGGTAAAATTCCGTTTCGCCATGGCAACTAATTAAGTAATGCTTAGACGGATCCGGCTTTAAACCGCAGTACTAATTGAGCTGCATGCTGCGTTCACTTGGGTCTCAAACTGAAAAATATAAACACAACGTACGTTAATGTCAGTCCCAAAAATCTGTTTGGTCATTTAGCGTCTCCTTTATTCATACTGTACGCCATGGCTTAGTACCATTGCTAATGGATTCTTGTATTGTTGCTTTTTATGGAAAATAACGGAATAATAAATGTAGGACATACTTGAAAACGAGAGAACTCTCAATGTATCCTTCCTGGTAAAATACTTTATAAATAAATAAATAAATTAATTAGTCTTCTGTGTTATATCAAGACAAAGGAACACCATATTCTGCAGTTATTTTTGTCGGGATTACCAACTGTTTCTAATTCGTGATTTCCCTTATTATAAGCCTGCGTGACTCCTCTAATGTGTGTGTGAACGTAAGGAGTGCACTAGGAAGTCTCCTTCCCTCAATATGTTAAAGGCTTTATTGATAATCAATTCAGTGTGTGTGTGTGTGTGTGTGTCTCCAATACATCATCTTGCAGCTTTTGGGGGCCTCACCTCTAGCATAGTCATGTTTCAGCAAGAAGATTTTCAAAATTAATATTTTTATATTCATCTTAAATGTTAGTTTGGGTTTAGCATAACTGTAGTGTGTGTGTGTGTGTGTACTATGTAATGATGCTGAGTTAAAGGAACACTCCTCTGAAAAGTGGAGGTCCCTTTTTTTTGCCCTTAAATAATTGGGTGCTGACAGACTCAGCCCAATTAGTATTGGATAGATACATATATATATATATACTTTTTTTTTTTTTTTTGCCCAATTTAAACTTCCTCTTTGGCTCAAGGACTCCCGAACCCGGAAATCCCTGAGGCTTTTCTGTGCAATTTGCATAGCATAGGAAGTGCAAATTGAACACCGCAACGGGACGTGAGGACTTTACGTACGCAAGTCCCATAGCGCCTGCGCAGAACCACGGATCGGAGTTGCGTGCATATGCAGCTCCAATCCTCCAATCCATCGTGTCCTCTCAGAGACCAATCTCTAACGCAATTCGTGTTGGAGATAGTGACGCCGATGCGGTCCTCGCGTGCCGACGTCACTAGTGACAGAGTAGTAACCGGCAGCCAGGAAATTCTAATTCCCTGGCTTCTGGTGACGCTTGGTGGAGTAGAGGAAACTCCTCCACTTCACCCAGTTTTTTAGGCAATACTGGGGGGGGGAGGGGCACCCCTCACATCCTGACCATTTTAAAATATAAATCGGTCAGGATTAGTAGAGTTTCCTTTTAATAAAGCCGAGTTGCTGTTTTTCTAACGACCTACACCTTTGGCTGTAAAGAGCACTGGATCATAAGAGCCAGCCTCGGAGTGCAGGAATACATGTAAATGTTGATGAGACTATATTGCTATCTCTTCCTTTTTTTCTGTGTAATACAATGTGGGAAAGTAAGACTACCATAATAATAATAAATTTTAAAAAACACAGAATCAAGAGGTGCGCGTAACTCTGCTCCGATGAGTTTACAATCTGTTAATAATGACTTGTGCCGGGACTGCACAGGTTTACTCAGCGGGGAAACATTTAAAGATGTATGATGATCTGCAATTGGTGTTTATTCTGTCTTTTTCTTTTGAGTCAAATCTCCATACCTTTTGGTACAGGTTGAAGAAGCTGATGACTGGCTACGCTATGGTAATCCCTGGGAAAAAGCCCGTCCGGAGTATATGCTGCCAGTTCATTTCTATGGACGAGTGGAGCACACAGCTGAGGGCACTAAGTGGGTGGATACTCAGGTCGGTACACGATTAATTGTGTGTGTGTCTGTCTTGGGGCCTCCAAGCAGTGTCTGCAAGCTCCAAATTCTAATCGCTTTTTATATGTGTTTATTGAAATCATTTCATGCCATCTACTTCTCTGAGCAAAACCGCTTGAGAAAAAAACACGTGAGCCTGAATATTCTCCGTCCCAGTGCTCTGTTTATGCCTAATCTCTGCCTACATGTAACCGATAAATCTCTATTCCTATTTGATAAAGCTGGATGTGTTTATACTGCTTGATGCGGCTGACACATTACCAACCCGTGACTTGCTAATTACATGAAGTCACCACAGGCTGTTTGTTACAGTTTGGAACTTGTGAAAAATATTTACAGATCTATATACAAATAAATAGAGCTGAAACTAATACAAATACTAAATGTTGCCTGTCGGATATATGCATTGATTCATTGTGGAGTTAGTCTGTGTTTAAAAATGATATAACTGGTGCTCTTGTCTCTTCAGATTGTTCTTGCAATGCCTTATGACACTCCAGTTCCAGGATACAAAAACAACACTGTAAATACAATGAGACTTTGGTCTGCTAAAGCACCGAATGAGTTTAATCTCCAAGAATGTAAGAGCAATGTGTATTATAATATACGCTTTCTTTCTCTCTTTTTTTTTTTTCTTTTTTATTACGGTATTTGGAAAAGTTTTTGAATTTACAAATTTTCCAGAAGAAAATAAAGACAAAAATAAAAACAAAGAATAGCAGCAGTGTTTAATAGAGGAAAATATAATACTTTTTAATTTTATTGTACTATTGACTGGTTAGGCCAGTATTTCCCAAACCTGTCCTCGGGCGACGCTGACACGTCAGGTTTGACAGATATCTGAATCACAGCACAGGTTATATGATTTGCTGTTCAGTGATTGCCGTATTAAGCCTGCATTTCCCTAAGGTTCTCTGAAAAATCTGACTCGGTTGAGGGTCCCGAGGACAGGTTTGGGAAACACTGGTTTAGGCAAATGCACTTTGAGATGATAAGAGCCCTTTTCCAACAGTCACGTGTACTTTGTTTAGATGCTTTCACTAATTGCTGCAAACAAGACCAACGCTATTCCAATGTATCGCCCTGTTCTTGGCACAAGCTGCTATTCAGAAATGAATATATAAATTGTAACACATACACTTTACCTACTTAATTGATTACAGTTTTGTTTTGATGTTTCATGACAAGAGATATAAGAAAAGACCTATTTGGATCAGAGCAAAGCATTGTGACTTCTACATCTTCTTTCCACCTCCTTTTACGTTCTGGAACATTGAGATTCTAAATATCGTGTCTTATGAAACAATACACAGTGCATAGGCTGGCCTGAGACATTCCTATAGGAGAAAGAGAATTTTTAGGAAAGGAGTGACTGTATCACTCCTTGCCTTTCTATTCTGGTCTCCCTGATTGCTGCTAGTAATGGTTGACTTGGTAAAGCAATGAATGTGCCTCTTTCATCAGGTTTCGTTAATACAGGAACAAACTGACATTGCAAAGATTGTTACATTGTCTCGCTCTTGTGATTATCTCTGCAGCACTAACAACAGTCTCCACATGACCATATAAGGGGCCTGGACAATCGCTATTTTAGCTCTGGTCCTGCCAAGGTCGTTACCTTGTCATATAAGTGTATATTTACACTAATGTTTCATTTTGTCAGTGCAGTATCTGCCTACGCTGTAAAATTAAGTGATATTAGGCATCTGACCCATGAGACATTGTTTTTGGAGAGTTCCTGGGTGAGTGTCTATTGGAGTTCAACTAGGTCTTTTTCTTACTCATACAGCGATCTTCACATATAGGGCTAAATTACAATCTTCACGCAGAAATCCTCGCACAAAGCGAAAATCTTGGCGCCAAGCGTTAAAGTTTGCGCACGCAAATCACCGTTGGAATTACAATCCTCGTGGCTTTTTTCTTCCGCTGATCAATTGCGCACGCAAACAGGACGCGCCCAAATGCACGCGCAGTACCATCTTTTTTCGAGATTCAGCCAATCAGAATTAAGAACCACACCTGCCTCAAGGTTAACAAATTGCATCTGCCACTGTCAATCCGAACATATATGCTGCACAGGCCAGTCTTTAATATTGATTGGACCCTGGGCAAACATTTTCTTGGCCACCCCGAAAGCCACGCCTACCACCTAATTTTGCTCTCTTACCCCACAGTGATGTGTGGTGTGTATGAGCATATCGCAGAACTCCACAGTAATAAAAGTCACATTAATGTGCAATACGTATGAGCGTATCAAAGCTCCATGGCAATATAACACACAGTAATGTGTAGTGTGTATGAGTGTATCACAGAGCTGCACTGCAATATAACTCACAGTAATGTGCGGTGTGTATGAGTATCACAGAGCTTATCCCTTTGGCAGGTCGCTCACCACCAGTCACTACACTGAAAAGAAAATCCCACGGCCTCTGTGCTCCTTCACAGGGCACAATGAGAAATTGGTAATGAAACCCGGGTTGAGACTGGCTGCACCCCTATATGGCACATCACTGAGTTTTACTTCTGTGGAGCTCTGTGATAGACTCCTAAAATATATACCGCATATTACTGTTAGTTTTATTGCTGTGCTCTGGGATGAGGACTCTGCAGTATGCTGAAGACCATCTCCTCAAAAGTTTAAATTAAATAAATTGTTCCAATTGCTAAAATTCTTCTTTTACTAGACTGGATTTATTAAAGTGAAATTATAAAACCACTCAAGGGACCCTTTAAAAATACGCAATAAATGCAGTCCCTGAACCACTCAGAATAACTAAAGAATACTTCCAAATCTGTCACCTGAGGTTTTACGTGTATAGATACATTTGTAGAGCAACACAGCTGTTAAGCCTTTCTATAACTTTGCATTAAGTGAGTGGAGGGAGGGATGGATGGCTAGCCAGAGATAAATATATTCTCAAAAAATATATATACTGTATAAAACCGAAAACAATATAGATCCAGTCAGATAGGGAGTGTAAGTGTGCTCTCACTGGATTGTAAAACCCTGGAAAGACCCATTTATGAGCAAGATTAACTCTTACTCTCCTGCTGCCAGTGAAAAATGAATATTAATGACAACCCTGGCCTGCCCCATACCAGATTCCCAGCCCAGGCTATTGACAGTGATTGACCTGATCCTCCTGCTGTCACGCTGTCTGCTCCTCGGGAATTCAGCACTTTCATCTCTGGATACTCCCGGCCATTAACCCCTCTCCAGCTATCATTCTGACTTCTCCACAGCTCCATCTCATCACGTATTTGGATTTTCACTCTCCAAAGGCTTCTGCTTTGCTGGAGTGGATGGAAGAGGGGGGGGGGGCTCACGGAAGCAGTTCATCTAGCAATGAATGCATTAGGATGAAATAAATGGGTTCCGGCTCTGGCAGACACCGCCGTGCATGAGAGAGGTTGAGGGGTGAGTCTGCAATCTTCACCAGGAGCAGGGGATCAGTTCATGGGCTGCAGTCTAGCTCCTTCTGTTTCAATCTTCACCTCCTCAGCTGTCCCCGTGCACACAATGTGCGATGCGCGGGGACAGGATGATGTGACAAGCATGGGAGAGGAGCTGAATGCGGAAGCCCAGCCAGGACTGAATCAGTGCTTACCCCCGCTGTGCAGTCTGAACGTGCAGAGCAGGTTCACCCGCGGTAGACGCTTGCGCGCGGTTGTTGCGCTGACTATGTAATACGGGATTGGCGCAAATGGTTTTACCCCATGCGTTAATGATTATTTGCACCGGCGCAAACGTTTGCATCAAGAATGTAATTTAGGCCATAGACTTTCAACAGAAATCTGTCTCCAGATGACTAAATAAAGGCAAAAGACATGGGGTGGAGCAGATAATTCCTGATAACAGAAGTGTAAAGTTTCCTAAAAATGCCTTGTTAAACTTGTGGATATCTTTGACATCTTCCCAGTTAAGGATAGTGGATCAATGGCTAAACCACTCCACCCCTGATCTCCTTCCTTATCCTGGCAGGAGCCTGGCTTAACATTGGTGGGACGCCATGGAAACATGGATAGCTATGTAAAAACAGACCACTTACAGCACTGGCTGGAGTTATGACAAGAAAGCTTGGAGTTGGCCAGACAAGTAGACTACATGCTCTCCGTATCCAGACGATCAGAGATTAGTGTAATTTGATGCATCACTGAATAAGCCTCTAACCTCCGGATGCTATGAATCTAGGATTTATGATAGACCGGACTACATTATGAACTGGCATGAATCAATCCACACAGGATATGGTAAAATCTTGCCCAAAGATGACACAAACAAATCACAAAGTCAGAGAATTTTTTTTTTTTTTTACCAAAAGGCTTGACAAATCCTGGAGACAGGAAGCCACTGGCTCCTAGAATTTTACCTCTTGCTCCTCAATTTCTGCATAATAATAAAAAATAACTGCGCCTGGCTCTTGTAGACTGCTAACAGGGGAATCACCCGACAAAAAAATGTACATCCAATAAGGGAAAATGCGCTTGTATTGCTAGGAGCGCAGGTACCAGTAGACATGTCCTTTTTGTTTCGTAACGAATCGCAAATTTGCCTGAAATTCCGTTAACTAATCGCAATGTGAACGAAATAATGTATAACTAATTGATTTGTCAAAAAGGCAGATTCGTTAAAACAAATCTATTCATTATGCTCTTTCAGTCTGGTGGAATGACTGACAGTAGCCTGAACCAATCACTTTGTTTGAAAAGTTAACAGTGCTTGGCCAATCAGTGTTCTGTATCTGTCTTCAGTCTGCGGCCAACCAGATCATATTTTAACCCCTTCACTACCATTTCATCTCTATGTGCTGAGCTCATTTTGACCATTTTGTGCTCCTCATGTTTAAACACAATTTGAAGTCATGTTTATTTTTATACGACCTGGACAAATTATAAATCCTTTTTTTACGGCAGACTCGGCAGCTTCATAATATATCATTATTATATGTATGCATCATGTCCTGTTAGAATGCTATAACAAAAAAATTTGAATTTCCATTCAGATTTCATCCATTTACAGCATGTAAAATGGCCCTCACTGAATAATAAAAATAACGAATCTATAAGAAATAACGAATCAATCCGAAATAGGAATTACGGTAACATAACGAATGCACTGAAACGAATTAACAAACTTAACGAATGCATCCGAAACTAAACAAATTTTGTTGCTGTGCGCATGTCTAGGTACCAGTTTGCACACTGGCGAGAACTCAGACATGAGCAGGTTAGGAGTTCTTCACCCGGGCCATGATCCATATTACAAAAACGATAATTTATTAAGCGCCAACGTAATTCACAGCGCTGTGCAATGGGTAGGAAAAAACAAACGCAAATTTAATTAAGTTTGATACACGGAGAACAGTGGGAAAAGAGGACCCTGCTCAGTGAGCGTACAGTCTAAAGAGGAGTGGGGTGACACCCAGAGGTGAGAGTAAATTGCAGATATTCAGGAACTGACATTTGTCTCAGCAAAACCAGTGCTGCAGGTTCTGGTTAAAAAAGGTGTAAGACATGGGGAGGCTGATTACATTGCCTTCACAAATGTTTTACTCTTCTCCATAAAATGAATCTGGACTAGGCAGGAAGTGATAATAATTATATTTGTATTCTTTAAGCATCTTGGTGTCGGAGCTCTGATCTCATGGAAGATCTTTGCTGGACAGTGGAGCAACCTGTGAACCATTGTTTAACATCGGGTTTTTTTCTCTGGCAGTCTCAGGTGTATGTTTTCTTTGCGTTTCCTAGAGACGTACCTTCAATATCTCAAGAGACGAGAGCACTAAATATAGTAGTTATATATACACTAAACTATTTATTTTGCAAGAGAAAAAAATACACATTTTAGGCCAAAGCTACCAAATTGGAACAATTATCCAACTGTCATATCCTCAGCCCCTGCTGTGCTGCCTGGGGGGTCTGGGCAAGGTCCCGTGCCAAGAGCTGGCCGACTGCCAGCACTGGGGAATGGCCGAGTGGCGTCTGAGGGGGCGGGGCCTGGCGTGGTCACGAGGAGCTGCCGGGTTTAAACAGGGCGCGAGGAGTTGCCTCGTTGCCCTGTCGTGGAGTTCTGTTCCCGCATCGCTACTTATCCTGTGTATTGATTTATTGTTGCCAACCTGTTTTCTGGATACGATCCCTGCTCCTGCTTTTTGACCCGGCTTGTTTTGACCATTCTAATTGCTGCTCGATTAGGATCGCCTGTGTGGTGCTTTGGTGGTGTAACCCCATGATTTCCGTTGAGGTGTTTACACGTTACTGGGGTGTTGTCCCTTCTAAGTTGTGGGTATCGTCTGTGGTCTCATTAGGTTCCTATACCCAACCCAGGGCTCATGTTTTCTTGCCACACATGTTTATAAGAACTGTGATCGAAAGGTACTGTTTATATGCGGCTCATGTTCAATGTGCTCTCACCATCAAATATACTCGATACTGTACTAGCGATAGACCCCGATGTGTATGTATTGACGCTGAATATCATAAAGTACCGCTGACCTGCTCCCGATTATCAGAAAACGTTAAAGCGGCACATTTCCTGACTGCCCTGCAGTCCGCGCAATTCACCAACTGTCTGACGTATCTTTGTGTTTCTGAACGTGCTCTAGGTGGTCTATTGATCTCGAAACCTTTAGTGCTTAGTAGCAACTCAGTGGTTTGCTCATCATCCCTGCCTAGAGCGTATAAATCGGAATATACCAAGCAGTGTTTAAACGTCAAGATTTATCAGTCCTTAAGGATCTCAACTCCGCTACTCTCTAGTGGGCGCTACTCCCCCCGTTTAAACCAACTTGATGTATTCTGTGTTGGTTGTTGTGGCCTAGAATTTCCTATATTGTCCAAGAAATCCAATGGTTCTGAATTTAACTTCAGAACCATCTAGCATTTATAAATCTATTTTATTTTTTCTGAGATACTAAAACTGGCTTTTTTTTTTTTCTCATCCACTATATTATGTTTACTTTGTAATTTTCTTGTGTGATCACATTGGGTCATGTTGTGCGTGCGTGTTGCAAATGAAATGCATGTAAACCGTTGTCTCTCTCTTTCAGTTAATGTTGGTGATTATATAGAAGCCGTCTTGGATAGGAATCTGGCAGAAAATATATCCCGTGTGCTGTACCCCAATGACAACGTGAGTCACAGCTTGAAAGGCGGAATAATAGCTATATAAGATAGGAAATTGGTCACTAAACAACCATACATAAATAAAAAAAACAAAGCTGGTTGGGAGCAGTCATAGTGTGTACAAGGAACAAATTCATTTGCGGTGGTTTCCATGGGATCTGTTATCTAATAGCTCTTGTAACTTGTCCTGCTGCATTGATGGCCTTATGTAAGAGCAAGGCTTTATACGTAGAAAACGCTTGCTATGTTCTCTCTAACATCATTCAGTTGCAGCCAACCTGTAGGTAATTAAAGGGCCACTACCACCAAAAAATGAAACGTCCTTATTGTGTTAATGTTGCTGATATCTTACATGTGATTTGTTTTTCTCCCGTATGTTAAGAAAATATTTTACTCTATATGTGTCACTGGGTGCATCCATTGTGTGATCTTTTTGTGTTGTAAACTGCCCCCCTCCCAGTTTGTTTACATCACTTGCTCCTCCTCACCATGGAATGGAGTCTACAGGTTGATAACTGGCCCAAATAATTGTATTGTATTCAGATGACCTCACCAGGGGGTAAATTGAAAGTCTTTTAAGATCCCTTTTGTATCTCATTCAGCTGCCATCTCTTATCTCAGTTAGCCTGAAGAACAATAGCCTCCTGCAGCCTTGTCTAAATAGCCACTCCTCCACCTCATTAACTAGATTAGATAAAGAACTACAGCAGTAAAGTAACGCTTTGCACAGATTTTGGTAAATGTTGCATCATGGAAAAAAATCTGCGAACTGGAAACGGCAGACAAAAAAACCCTTATTTTATTTCTCCTTTTTACATGCAATTGCGTTAAACAAACAAAAAACCAGCAGCGTGTGTTTTATAAAGCGTTTTTGTTTGTAATGCGCAAGTAATGTAGTTAAGCTTAAGTAAATGGTAGTTTCCCTTTAAATGTGCACATTAGTCATTATTTATTCATAGATCTTACCTGTGACCTCAATTCCAAGTTGGTTTTCTCCAGGGCCCTGTAGATCCTGCATTGATACCGTACACAGCATTAATCATTTAAGGATTGTAAATCAGAGGCTTCGAAAGAGATAAGATTGCATGTTAGTGATACATAATATCCTTTCTGTATCACACGTTACACATGAGCATACATAAAGGGGGTTATTCAGAAAGCGCCAGGATTTGCAGAAGGTGCAAACAGTCAAACAATTCTGTTAGAATTGTGACCTATGTTGGTATTTCATGAACAGGAGATCCAAACAGAGACAGGAGAAAGTTCACTGTGAAAGCCGAGCATTTTTTAATGATGCAACGATGGCAACATTTGGCTGCGTTTGCAATTTCCGCAAACACTGTCACTCTTTAAGTCCAGGTACATTCCAGATGTGATTGCACCCAGCTTGGGAATGGATCCTTTAAGTAAAGTGATTCCTAGACCACTGTAGCCCCCCCTTCCCCACACCCATGCTAGTGACCTATTCCCTAGTGAATGCTAACTGTAGCGTTCGGATGATTTGGTGTTACCTCCAGGATAAGTGACTCTAATGCATGCCCCCATATTACCTTCCTGACGTTAAACCTGTGAAATATTTGTTAGTGCATCGGTGATTGCGCTAGCTTGCGCGAGCTTACTGTCCTTTGCACTCCTCATGTTAAGTATAGGATGCGCAATCAGTAAGTGGCGTTAGGATAAGTCTTGGCGCTAATTGCGGTACTGATGCGCAAACAGAAATTTTAGCGACCCCCAAAAACGCAGGTTCTGATTCCGCTAATGTGGAACCCCCTTATAAATTTGATACACACCTCTCATCGGTGGTCCAATCCGCTGCTTCTCCTGGCAGCGAGCAGAGTGAGACTAGGGAACAAATAGTCCCCAGTCTCCCTCCGCAAACATTCTGTGGCTGTGCGATCTCGCAGCCAGGCAGCGAAACCCTCCATGGAGTCCTATGGGCCCCAGGATGTAATAGTTGCAGCGACGCGGAAACACTACCGCGAGTATCACTGAAGGTAGCGCTTTGTTCTGTTGCAAGGTGCTCACTTAGCACCTGCCCTGGAAACTTTAGCTAAAATGGGAACGCTATGGGGGAAACCTGCAGGCGCAGATGTTACCTGTTAGCGCCCCTATTTTAGTGTAAGCTAGGGAATAGGATCCCTAGAGTCCTATATATAGGTCTATGGTCGGGTGAAAGTCGAGCATGCCTTTTCTTCTAATTGTTCAAATTGCAATAATATCCAAAATAGCTCTTGGAGGTCACATCATTTAAATGTTACAAGAATTCTATGGTATTTCTTACATTTTATCAGAACAACTTCCAATCCAGAAATGTAAAAAATGTGCAGGTAATAATTTGTTCTTGAGAAAGAGCTCTTGTTGAAACATGGAACAATGCAACGTTTGTTACTGACGGCAAGGGAGGCAGCTTTTTCTTTCTAATTAATATTTTGCTCTCTTGCAGTGTTTTGACTTTCTAGTTTCCTTCTGTTTATAGTAAAGTTAGAAACCAGTCAGTCGCTATATTTTTTTTTCTTGGTGGCGGCATAAAGTTGTTCAAGGATTCTTCAGAATATGCAGTGAAATATTAATATTTTTATCTCTACAAGGAACACGACACGTACTGCTTAATAGGAAAGTATAGCTGCTGCTTTTTATAATTTTGGTAAAGTGCAGGCCAATTCTTTCTCTCACATTTTGGGGTTTTGTTAAAATTATCAGACTGGTATCGGACAGACAGGGGAACCAGGTCCAGGCAATGTGAATATGGGGAGAGTATGGGAAGGGGAAGAATATGCTCAGATTAAGCCATGAAACAAAGGAAACGAGAATGACATCGAAGGAGACTGAACAAAAGGGTTAAAAGGACACTGTATGCTAAAAGTGGGGGAGGGGGAGAAAACTGGAGCAGTTAATTATTAACCCCTCCTTACCACCTCCTTGGTTTTCTGTTTCCCCCCCCCCCTAATTTTTAGCCTAGATTCCAGTGTCCCTGCTTCACCATTGGTGGTCCTATGGATGGAAGGCTAGAAGAAGCGTCATAGTGCCATCTTCTTAATGATCAGAACATGCGTGACTAATTTATTATTAATTTGTCTCCTCTCTCAGTTCTTTGAAGGTAAAGAGTTGCGCCTGAAGCAGGAGTACTTTGTGGTGGCTGCGACCCTCCAAGACATAATCCGGCGTTTCAAGTCTTCCAAGTTTGGATGTCGGGATCCAGTTAGGACTGCCTTTGATACATTCCCCGATAAGGTGAGCTGCTTCACTCCAGCGGTGGCCCCCTGATAAGGCAAAATAGGCAGTCTCCTAAAGCCTCGCTTATACTGGGGCCTCACATGACTTAATTCGCATATCATGACATTTATGTGCATACAGATGCTCCTCCTCACAAATACACTTCCACATTACTTACTATCATCTACCAAGAGAACAATGTGAAGCGTCTTTAATATTCATTGAATTCAGACTAATTTTTGTGCATTTCTGAAGCTTTATGAGGGGCCTTAAATTGAGCTTTGCCTAAGGCTGTGTTTCCCAAACCTCTCCTCGGGACCCACAACCAGGCCAGATTTTGCAAATCACCTCGGGGAAATGCAGACTGAAAACTGCAATCACTGAGCAGCAAATCATATCTCCTGTAAACCTGGCCTGTCAGCTGATCCTGAGGACAGTTTTGGGAAACACTGGCCTAAGGCTTCACAAAATCTAGAGCCAAGTCTACTCCTGTTATTCTGACATAAAATTTATTGTACACGTTCTTTGGAAGGGCTTCTTGCACGTTTCTTCATGGTCTGAGGAGGATTAGTAGTAGCCTTTCAAATGGCAATAATTTAAAATGTTCATGCCATGTTCAGATTCACTTTGGCTCTTTTCATAGGGGTTCAACTTTCATCTATATATTATGGTAGCCAAGTGGCTCACGCATGTCTAGATTTATATTTAAGTCATTATTAAATGTTTTACCCCACCATCTTATTAAATTTATTATGTGAAATTGGGAGTGTGAGTTCTCCTGCTTTTTGCAGCTCTGACTCCTGATGTGCTAATAAAGGAGTTACGGTGGCATTACTACAGAGGGATAGTCCTTTGCAATTGCCCTCAATAATGCAACGCCCAGGGTAATGCCAAAGTGACTTTGGGCCAAGGTAAGGGATTGTTTGGGAGAAACCAATCAAGCAATTAAAGGAACACTATACACATCCTGACCACTTTATCTGTTTGAAGTGGCCAGGATGTGAGTAGTGCACCCTCTTCAAGCAGTAGAAAGGGTTAAGAAGCTGGGCAAAGTAGAGGAGTTTCCTCCTCCCCATCCTGCGTCACGTCAGCTGGGGAATTTGAATTTGCCAGCTGCTGATTACTAGTTCGGTAACTAGTAACGCCGGCACATACAGAGCATGTGACGACATCACTATCTCTGAGACCAGTCGCATTAGCAATCGGTGTTAGGGAGGTGGTGAGGCATCGGCTCTGCATGAGCGCAGCTCCGATCCATCGTTCTGCCCAGTTCCCAGTCTCCCTCCGCGATCACCAACGGTAACTCACGAGATCACACAGGGCTTGTGGCCTGGAAGGGCAAACCTCCATTGAGTCAAAGAGGTGATACTCAGCCCAGCCCAGAAGGGCTAATGCGAGTATTCCAGCGGTTAGCCCTTTGTTCCCGGAGCAAAGTAGCGAGGTGGCGCCTTTCCCCCTGGAATGTTGCGTTAAAATACACGCACAGATTTTCCCCGTTAGCATCGCCATTTTAGAATATACTAGGGAATAGGGCCCAATATGTGTGCTGTAGAAGTCTGAGTAAAGTCCTACCCAAAATCCTTCAAGATGAACATTTTAGGGAAAGCACTAATTTTATTTTCTAACACTGTAAACATTTGTGACCAAATGCATCGCTTTTAACAGGTCGCCATCCAGCTGAATGACACACATCCAGCCCTTGCCATCCCAGAGCTGATGAGGATCTTGGTTGACATTGAGACACTGGACTGGGACAAGGTACATCAGCTTTGTAACAATTATCAATATACTTACCAGGCTTTCAGTTTAACAAAGTACGGTAAGCCCTCCCCTGTGTAGATCAATTAATTCTTTATATAAGAAGTGAAGCCCTGCTATGGCTTTGTCTGATATATATCAGAGTGTATACACATCCAAAAGAGGGAATAATCACAAGTGAGTACACACTGGAAATGCAGTTATTCTTCAATATGTTTTTCACTAAGGTAAAATCACATAAGTGTCAAATGCTGGGTGGAGTAGAGGTAACATCACTGCTCTGCGTGGAGAGAGACTGTGAAGACACAGGTTCGATCCCAGCAAGAGCACCTCTCCAGTAAGTGTCCTTGGGCAAGACACCTAACGGTACATACTCGCCACCCAGGACATACTTGAAAACGAGAGAAATATCAATGTATCCTTCCTGGTAAAATCCTTTCTCGAAAAAAACAAAACAAAACTGAGCATCCCTACCTACCCATAATCCTCTTGTGAAATAGTTTGTAAAGTATTATAAATCAATCTAATTTGTAGATCACACTGTAAGCAATTTTATATTAAAATGTGGATTTCCCCCCACCCCGACATGTTTGGTTGTATTACAGAACATTCATGTTTATTTTCTAATGTGTGTGTGTATACATATTTGTATGTATGGTTCATATATTTGCATTTCAATTTAAACTGTACTACGCTATGTACAATTTTTACTTTTGAGGGCTACGGAGGAACTACAGCCCAGAAGTTAACACGGAACCTGTGAATATACCACAATCAGAATATTGAAGCGCCAATCTCTGTCACATCTTATTTCGTTGCATAATCTGACCTTTGCTATAAAGCCATATAGTGTGGCATTGCACTGGCAAGGAGGGTTCTGTGTTAAAACAGGCCCTGGATGCAAAAAGTGAAAATTGGAGACTTAATTTTCATGTCCTACCCAGAGTTCGTTGCTGCATATGGGGAATGTAGCACATGAGCTCTGTGGGCAAAGCAGTTCTCTGAATTGCTGATGTGTAAATGTCTTCTACAATTATAAACTTTATTATTTGCTATGTGGAGGCTTTTAATCTCACTTTTTGCCCTCCACCATAACTTAATTGTGTACTATATATTTCTAAAGTAACAGTTAATAGTATTATTTGGTCCTCTAGAAGTAAAATCTTTCTGTATAGCAAAAATAATTACCTTGAGCTGATTGTGAGATGCTGTGAAAATGTAACTTTTCTTACAGGCCTGGGATATAACGAAGCGCACCTGCGCATATACCAACCACACGGTATTACCTGAAGCCTTGGAACGCTGGCCTGTTCATCTCTTTGAGAAGCTGCTGCCCCGGCACCTGGAGATTATCTACGCCATCAACCAAAAGCACTTAGATGTAAGGACAGGCGTGACACATACACGCAGGAAGGATTGGAGATCCTTTGAAATTCCCCAGCTTTTCTTCTTATACACTATATGACACTTATCAATCTGTTGTGAATGATGTGCAGAAGAAGGGGGGAAAGTTCTAAGGAAGCGATCCAGCAATTGTGTCTGTGATAATCCCATTTACATGTGTAGCATTCTCCTTACCTGTAATGTTTATTGTTAAAATGTTAATATATCTGTAAATTCCAAGGTTCATCTTTTTTTTTCAGATGGAAATGTGTAGTTTTTCATCTCCAAATCATGACATCAATCTGTGCAGCCTAAGTAGCCACATTGAAATGATCTTAGACACAGTGATCATAATTTGCAGTTCCCATGCTATTCTCCACCACTTAGTGAATAAATCCCTTTTCATTCCCATTTATTTTGAGATTAACCACTTGGCTGCTAAGGACGCACTCAGCGCGTCCAGGCAAGTGGTTCTCCTGTGCTATGGACACGCTGAGCACGTCCTAGCACAGGAGGCAGCAATCAGCCGGGATTCCGGCCGATTGCTGGGCCCCCCCCGGTGCGGGCTGACCTCTTGGATGTCGGACCCGGCGGGGACAACAGATGTCATCGCGCTAGCGCGATGACATCTATTTCAGGTGCATCCCCCCCCCCCCTGCGCGAGTGCGGGGAAGGTGCCTGAAAGGGAGGGGGAGGACCTTTGGACCTCTCTCCCTCTCGATCGGCTGGGGGACAGCAGTGAAAGGCAGGCGCCATTTGGAAGGGCACAGCCTGCCCTTCCAAACAATGGCTGGCTTTAACCCCTTGGGGGCCGGATCGTGATAAGGCACCCAATCACGATCCTCTCCCGAGCCGGCTGACATCTTGGATATCGGCCAGGCTTCTGGGATCTCCCCCTGACAACTGGCGTCATCGTGCATAGCATTGGTTCTGGAGTTAACCTCATTGGAACCATTGGAACCCCCTGTCTCCCGATCCGTGGCAGCTAGGGGTTAATGTTTGGTATCGTTGGATCGGCCAGAGCATGTTAAAAGTTAACAAAACATAAATAAAAATGAAAATAAAAAAATAAACTTTTTTTTTTGTTAATGCAGCAATATTGTTCCCATTTCAATTATAATGTGAACAATGATGCTGCGCTAAAGATTTTTGTATGGGGTGCGTTTGTTAAAAATAGTGTAATTTCCCCTGAAAAAAATTTAACAAGCCCCCCATTTCTAATTTTTTTATCAAGCGCAACTCATATAAAATATAACCGCAAACGATCACATGTTAAAATGTGAAAAAAAAACCACTTTACACGTTGTAAATTATTGAAAATTCAAATTTTTTTGTTATAATATACAGACAGGACATGACGTATACATATAATAATGATATATTATGAATCTGCCGAGTCTCCCGGAAAGAACGATATATAATATGTCTGGGTCATATAATATGTCTGGGTCATATAATAAAATAAGGCTTCAAAATGCGTTTAAACATGATGAGCGAAACCGGTAAAAATTTGCTTGGCACACAGCGGTGAAATGCCTCAGCAGCGAAAGGGTTAAGATATCCATGATTTATAATTTTGTGTATATATAGAGCACAATTCCGGCACGCGGAGGTGTGAAATTTCTACGCTCTCTGACCCCTATTTAATGAGTGATATATTGAGAAATTCGGATTATTTGCAAGTGAGTAGGAAGTTCATATTCTAGTTTTTCCTGTAAATTTCCAATAAACCCAGAGGTCTCTTCTGTCACAAGCCTTTCATAATCTCATTTTTTTTAAAGTGCTGGTTGAGTGACCGAGCCACTTCATGAAAAAAGATATCACCCTTTAACACCAAATCTCTTCTTTTTTTTTTTTTTTATTTCCTCCTGATGTCCAGGAAGTGGCTGTGATCTATCCTGGAGATATGGATCGGCTGAGGAGGATGTCTGTCATTGAAGAAGGCGATTGTAAAAGAATCAACATGGCTCATCTGTGTGTAATTGGCGCTCATGCTGTGAACGGAGTTGCTCGGATTCACTCGGAAATTGTGAAAAATACAGTGTACGTTTTTAACAAGGAGATAAGAATATGCCACCAGCCTTAAAGAAACCGTGTTTGTTTCCCTAAATGTCTTTTTGATGAAGTGTGTTAATTTCATTTTAAATTATATATATTTTTCCCCTCCCCCCACACAGCTTTAAAGACTTTTACGACCTGGAACCATCTAAATTCCAGAACAAGACAAATGGTATCACCCCTAGACGTTGGCTTATGTTGTGTAACCCAGGCCTATCTGATATCCTTGCTGAGGTATGGCTCCATCTAACTGGCAAGACTGTAAAGGGGCTTTAGAGAGATTATCATAGGTGTGCGCACAGGGTGTGCCTGATGTGCCCAGGCACACCCTAATGTTGGGTGCATGGTTCATCTTTGACCCCCTACATAGATATTTTGGATGTTCCTTATCGGTTTCACGATAAATTACATGAACAGTGACTGTATCTCAGCATAAACATTGGTTATGCCCATAGGTGTGCACAGGGGGTCTGCCTGGTGTGCCCAAAAAGACAAGGTCCTTTTTCATCTCCTACATTGACATTTTAGAACTTATCTGGTTCATGATAAATAACATTAAAACGGACTCATTTTTTGCAAAATCTTCTATACGTTCTCAGTTAATGTTCTATGGGTGCACACCCTAATGTAATTGGCTGCGCACGCCAGTGGATATATATATATATGTACTAAAACAGCATATTTACCAGTTATTTGTCATTTGTAGTTAATTAGTCTGCATACATGTGTTGGGCACTCTGTGTGTATGTTGTTTTTTTTTTTTTCCTCTCCCATGAAGAGCCATTGTTTCTTAAATTCAAAGTAGACCTGTGCATGATGAAAAAATGTGTTTCCTAACAGTGAGAAAAGGGGGGGTGGTTGTTTGTGAGGGTCCTGAGAATGAGCAACAGCACTAGTGGCCTGCTCTACGGTGGGGCCCGCTCAGGTCTCACAAGGTTTTAGCTCGATTGTGCCAGTACAGGGATAAATGCTCCATATGCAAATCAGTCTGCTCTCACCCAGAAAGGGTGGCCAGCACTGATTGCCAAGGATGTCATCCCTGCACGAGAGGTGCAACGACCCCCGACAATCTGAGCGGGCACCCACCGTAGAGCAGGTCATTAGTGCTCCTGCTCGTTCTCCGGACCCTCACAAACACCCCCCCTTTTCCTAACAATCTGTTATGTTTTTTTAGTTCATTTTGGTGTGTTTGTAATGTTACTGTGATTTGTTATTTCAGAATGTGAAACCGATTACTTAATCCCCCTGTCCTTGGTGCTGAAATAGGTTTCAGCACCGCTGAATGCAGCCAGACGTTTGTTTGTTTGTGTGCAGAAGGAAAAAAACAAAAACAAACACACCCCTCCTGCATTAGGCAAAGAAAAAAAAAAAAGCCTCGTCGTTTTAAAATAAATTAAAAATCTAAATATTTCACAAAATATTAAAACAAACATTTAGTAAAACTGCTTTTTTTTTATATTTACATTGAAACCTATGAGACTCGCCTGCTTCAAAGAACCACCAACAATCAGGGCATTTTGGTGCTGTTGGGCATTCTCTGCATATATTAACCATTACTTCTCTATGGGGAATTTCAGTTCAATACAGATTCAGCACCACGGGCAATGGACAGGGACGTGGTGCTGAAGCTGTGAAATGGAATAACAAAACGATTTGTAAAAATTTAACCAATTCCGTAATGGAGCCGATTCATTATTTTGGAAATGCTTCAGAAATCCGAAATTGTAAATTTCGTCCGAACTGCAATTTCGGAATGAAACGCACATATTCAAAGCACAGTAAGGAGTTACTCACAAAACAGATGCTTACGGAAACTGAGCAGCCATGGACTCCACATATGGCACGGGAAGTGGAAACAGGCACTGCAAACTTGAGAGAAGGAATCCAGCACTGCAATCCAAAATTCCAACCAGTTTATCGGGTCAGCAGCAGTGGCAACTTTTCAGCTGGCAAAGCAGGATTTCCTCAAGCTTAATACAATAAAAGGGTATTGAGCTTGAGAAAGGCTGCTTTGACAGCCAAAATGTGTCTGCTGTCCCAATAAACTGGTCTTTTTTTTCCTAGATTGGAGTACCGGATTCATTTCTGGTTATTTAAATCTGAAGTTATTGGTCACTCTGGACCCCTGGAGCATCCACCAGTTTGTTGCAGACTGTACATGTAGCTAGGGAGTGCATAACCTTCTGTTTTGGATTTTATTTAACAAAACAACCTTTCAAAGGCTTGACGTCATTTGAGAAAGGCTGCTGTGAAAGCCAAAACAGTGCGCTGACCTCTTAAAAGTCCTAATCTTGATTGACACACTGTATACAAAATATATTCTTTCAATACTGAAGCCAACATCCATTGATCAATAAGCTGAATGTGTTTAATTTTCTTTGTCAAGATACCCAGTTTTGTACTCTATATCAGGGGATTCTCAACCAAGGCCCCCCTGGATCTTTTGGACTACATTCCCTACAAGGCTGTGTTGATGGAAAGCGTTGCTGAGCATCATGGGAAATGTAGTTCCTAAACACCTGGAGAGCTATGGCTGAGCACCCCTGCTTTAGACAGCCTGACAACTGGCATTAAATACACAAAGGGTATCCAGAAGACCTAAAATGAATGCAGGGGGGCTGTCAAACTGGCTATTCTCCCCTTAGCCACAAATAAAAGACTGCACACCAAGTGAGCTAGTGCAAAAGTTTTAATTCTATATCATTTTTGAATAAAACTCACTGTTTAGGCTAGGGTCAGACGAGCGCAGTGCGAACGCGCGTGCAGGCGCACTTAATCACGGCCGTAGTAGCAGCAAGTGCCAGGCAATGACGGCCAATATACGAAGTACGGTCGCACAAAAGTCCAGCTGCGCAACGCAAGTGGAAAACGAACGCATTTTTTCGAGAACGTTAAACTGCTAGTACTGACGTACAGAGTGCGCTGCGCCCGCTAGAGGCGTGTGTGCGTGAGTTGGAGATGTCAGACACTGCTAATGTCCGGCCAACATAACGTCCAGATGCACAAAGTGTTTTATTGATGATCCGTACAAAATCACGGATGCAAATGCGCATCGTATGACCGCTATCGCGTACTCCGTGAAAAAATGCGTCCATTCGTTCGAACGCACTTTTTCACAGACAACGTGAAAATGCGTTCGTCTGACCCTAGCCTAAGTGGTGGAATAGATCATAGCGAACAATGATAATCCCAAAAATGCATATAGTATCACTTACAGGGTTATTCAGAGAGCGTGAAAAGCAGGAGAATGACTGGAGAATGAAAAATTCTAGGTCAAAATAACCGATTTGGAAAGTGAGATGAAAGGGAGAATTTTTCTGGTTTGGCTATTTTGATGTAGAATTTTTCATTCTCCAGTCATTCTCCTGCTTTTCACGCTCTCTGAATAACCCTGATCGTATTCAACACACCTGTATCCATAAACCCACTCAAATCCTATCATCCGTAAAACAAAACATCATTGATTGTCAGCACCTACCAGAGGTTAATGGTGCAAAGGTCTCAGAAAGCAAAGAACTCGCCCCGACGTGTCGGTGTATAAACCTTGAGAGGTTATACATTATAAATAAATTTAAGGGGTTATTCAGAGAGCTCTGAAATTTCAGTGCTCTCTCCATCGGACTTAATTTTCCGACCCTGTGGTGAGTTCAGCATTCACCGCAGGATCCCCAAATTGATGACGCTGATAAGCCCCTTCCCACACACCCCACGAAATCAATCCGAACAGACAGCTGGATGCATCCACGAAAGAGCCAACCAGCTGCCGAACAAGTGTAAAACACACACACTTTAAAAGGCGTTTTCAGTAGCCGGTAAAGAGGCAAGTTGTTGGATAGTCTGGACACCGTGAGAAAGCCTCTTTATACAGGGTGACGTTAACGTAGAAGAGCTAGTTAGCCTCTTATACATCTCCTCGTGTCCCGTATCTAGAAAACAAAATTCCTTCTTTTGCAGCCTGCAGCTAGTGGCTTTCAGAGGACACCAGCAGCTGCTCTAAGGACACCAAATAAGACCTTGTTTTCACTCTTTGCAGAAAATTGGAGAAGATTTTGTCACGGACTTGAGCCAGTTAAAGAAACTGTTAGATTTTGTGGACGATGAGATGTTTGTGCACGATGTGGCTAAAGTTAAGCAGGTAAGGAGGCTTCTAAAAAGGAAATTGTGGATTTTAGATGGGATTAATCCCACAATTATTTAAACGGTCTTATTTTAACGCTGAAACGTGTCTTTTCTTTCAGGAGAACAAGCTGAAGTTTTCCACTTACTTGGAGGCGCAGTACAAAGTCAAAATAAACCCTTCTTCCATGTTTGATGTTCAGGTCAAGAGAATCCATGAATACAAACGGCAGCTACTAAACTGTTTACATATCATTACCCTTTACAACCGTAAGTATCGACACCGAGGGAAGATGCTCAGTGATCCAACATTATAATTCTATGAAGGGGTATGTCATATCACTTTGAAATAAACCCAAGGAGCTGTATACACCGAAAGGGCATGTTGCCCTGAAACGTCTGTTTCACACAAGTTAACAGGTCACACGATAGCAACGTATGACATGTGAGGATACACTTCTTTTAATCATTAGGTGACCGATCGCTTTATAGAGATCAAATAAAATATATATAAAATATTTTAATAAACTTAAAAGTGCACTTGTCGTCATGCCGAAAAACTAGTTGGGCTCATTTGACGGGGAATCCCTTTGTAACATGTCAGGGTATATTTTGCATATTATTGGAAAATACCCGGTAAGGGCAGTTTTAAATAATGGGTCGATGGTAGAGCACAGGGCAGAGTTAGAGTCAACATGAGTGTCGAAGGGAGCTACTTTGACATAGCAGGATTCATCCATAGATTGCGGCTAATGAATTTTCTTGTAAGAAACAGATTGGGAGATGAGGGCCCATCACATTGTACAGAGGAGTGGAAGGATATAAATATACCTAGGGAGAAGTCCAGATTGTGAGTAATTGTCGGGAGAGCGGAGGGATTGAGTAGGAGCTTCAGAATATGACGGTGAGCCTCCAAAGGTGCAGAGTAGTGAAAATTGTAGGTTGTGCGAGTGTACTCAGGGTCGCCTGACTCAGTTTCCAGGCATGGAGGTTATAGGGACCTTCAGAAAAAGTTTATTCTGAATGTACCTAGAGTTTACTAGTCATACATACAGAAAAAATGGCGTCGCGCCTGTACTCACCAGAGCGACTGCAACAGCCAGGAAGTAACAGCCCAGTTCATGCATAAAACATAACAAGAAAAAAAAAATTGTCATCTGCGCTCGTTTCTATACTATTCCATGTGCAATAAAACACTATCAGAGGTTTTAGTTTGCTTTAATGGCCATTGAAACGTAAGCTCGCTCGCCCCATCAAGGCACCTCTTTGTAGAGTGAGTCCTAACCAATGTACCAAAAGCTGCTCCTCTGAGCAACTGCATGCTCTCCTGCTGCTTTTTAGCTAAGGAGAGGCAGAAAAATGGTGGGTTTTATTTATACACACACCAAGCGCTTCCCATTTTTTATTTTATTTTTTTCCCTCTTGTTAGAGTTTACTAGTGGGCTTATACTGAATGAATATCACAATCACATTAATTCTTCCATCAGATGATAGTATCCCAGGCCACCATTATGCTCCGGATGAATCAAGTCTCTATACACAGCACATAACTTTTCATCCTAAAATATTCAAATAAGTTGCAGGCCACTACATACTCTTCAGATCCTGCATCTTATCGACCTGTATATGATTGCTATGTGTTATAAGGTAACAAATTATTCTTGTTCCAGGAATCAAGAAAGACCCGTCCAAAACATTTGTGCCAAGAACGGTTATGATTGGAGGAAAGGTAATTCATTTGCCAGACATCACCCTAAGATGTTTAAGTATCCAAATGTCATTAATTTAAAAAGAAAAAAAAAATTATACCTTTCAACCTGAAAACAAGACGTATCACACTTCCAATCTGTTGCTTTGTCTGATTTTACTCTGTTGCACACAGGCTGCCCCTGGTTACCATATGGCTAAAATGATAATCAAGTTAATCACATCTGTCGGGAGCATCATTAATAATGATCCTGTGATTGGAGACAGACTGAAAGTCATCTACTTGGAGAATTACCGGGTATCCCTAGCTGAGAAAGGTACTATAGGAGACGTTTTACTAAAATGTATATTGTACATAAAAAAAGGACAGTTTCTGTAACAGCACGTCCAGACACCATCTATACTGTGCAATCTTTTTAAAAGGGACAGCTTAAAACTGCACTTACTACCTATTAGATTCATAAAGCCGGATCACTGCCTAAAAACTATATGTAAACAATGCAGAGGACAAAACAAGATGTTAACTGGATCCCAACGGAGGCTTGAATAAATTAAATAACCGTTCAGAATGTGTTGACACTAAACTATAATTCAACCAATAAGTAAATACAGTACTTGTGTCCTACATCGTTTGTGTGTGCCCTGCGCTCACAGCGGCACGTGGTCAGCTCCCATTGCCTGCATACCGCTCACTTTCCATGGCACTGCTTAGCGTTTTTTTAAAACGTAACATAGAATCCATTATGCACACGACGCCTATTAATCCTGAGTGCAATGTACTGCTAGGAGACAGCCACACGAACAAAGAACACAAATGTTTCATAAGTGCCTTGATTCCCCTTTACCTACAAATAAATATTTTAGTCTACCTGAAACAGCCATTAAAGTAATAAGCTCCCCTGCCCAAGACAAGGCGAACATGTTAGGTGGGGTGGGATACAAATCGAATAATCAACATAGTGAAAGTGTATTTGTTAGGATGGGGGGGGGGGTAGATAAAGTACCCATTAGTGTATACACTTCCATTAGTGTATACACATCAGCAGTAGCAGACACAGCAGCCTGAGACCACGTTAACATTATGTGGGGCTATGCTGTATCATTGCAAATTAAATGTGTTTTTTTTGTAAACTAATTTAATTTGAATTCCAGAAGGTGGCCCCAAGGTTTTAAACTCCTTGGGCATGATGCCTGAGGTTTAACACTTTTTAAAACCAACCGGAGAATGTCTAATGGACTTTTTGCCCTGCTTATTTTGCACCGAGCTCTGAAGGTGTAACCCCATTTGGCCAGCAGATGGCAATATATGCCTGTCAAATAGGTTATTACAGGAATACATTGTAAAGGGTCCCAAATAAGTCTTATTTGTATAATTAAAATGGATTTGCAAAAAAAATAAAAAATATTCCATTCGACAGTGCCCCCCCTCCCCCCAATAAATAAATCATCACTTTAGGGGTTAAGGAAAGATGGCCTCTCAGGATCTCTAAAGTGCAATTTTTTTCCTTTTATCTTTTTCCCATTTTTATTTAGGAGCCCATTGTAAGTTTTTTTTTTTTTTCCAAAAAGAAAATATCGTTAAAAAAAAATAGCAGAAATATAGCAAAAATAAAAAAAATAATGCCCATATCGCATCTGGCATCCTTCTCAAACTAAATGGAAGGTGATGTTCATACACAATACCAGATACTTCCCACTTGGGACAAGAAAATATGACGGGGACAAGCAACAAATAAAAATTATATAATAAACACGCTTTCCATTGCAAGCCTAAAATCATACATCCCCATGACATTTTTGTTAGGTGACCTGCCTTATTGGGCTAGAGCAGTGGTTTCCACCCCTGGTCCTCAGGTACCCCTTAACAGGTCAGGTTTGCCAGATATCTGAAGCTCAAAGAGCATGAATTGCTGCTCAGTATTCAGCACCTGCTGGGCAGATCAGACCTGGACCGAGGGCCCGGCTGGGGCTTTGCTTTCAATTAGCCGCCCCTGCCGGAGACCCAACACCAGTCTGGCCCACCGATGTCATGCATTTGAGGGCTGGGGCCAGCTGCGCAGGGATTTAACTTTCGTCGATCTGCCCTATTAATTGCGAATGGCCAGGCACCAACATCAGTGTGGCTCTCTGCCTGGATTCCCGCAAGGATGTGTGTAACATCACGCGGGATTGTGACCAAGAGCCACACTGTCAGGTGCGGTACCGCCTTCGCAGGATTATGGACCCGGCATGCGGTGGCTGACACACACACACACACACACACAAATTTTACATATTTATTGTTGGTAGGCTGTGGGGGCTGTATATTTACTGTAGGTAGGCTGTGGGGGCTGTATCGTTAGGGTAGGTAGGCTGTGGGGGGGGGCTGTATATTTAGGGTAGGTAGGCTGGGGGGTTGTATAATTACATTGTCAGCTGCACTCAGTGTGTGTGTGTCTGTGTCTAAATGCTGACCCAGTTGTGCAAGCGCCATCAGAGAGCTCGGTCACCCTTCATATGCATTGTGTATACGCTACAATAAAGGGCTTATTCACGAAGTGCTGACCTTGCCACCGAATTGCACTGAATTGTGAATTTCAAGGTACGGTGCAAATTCGGGACAGTTCACCTGTTCACTAAGTTGTCAAATACTGGTGAAATATGGTGCAGATCGCTGCAATTCGGCGATTTTGGGCGGCAGCAAAATTGTACCATAGAGAAGTAATGGTTAAACTATTCGCAAACACCGAACAGCACCGACGTGTTGGCAAAATAGCCTGATTTTCAGTGATTTCGCTTTACAGGTTTAAACAGTTGAATTGCATACGATTCAATGTAAAAACACATTTTTTTATTTGTTTTCATTTTCAAGAAAGTCTTTTTTTAACCATCTTTTTGTACTTTTTAGACAATATTTCCCATTTTTTTCTAAAAGGTATTTTTTTAATTCGGCAACAAACTTTTATATTATTTAGACACATTTTAATGTGACCTGCGCCATATTTTCCCCCCACATCACCTCTTCCCATGATAGACTGCAGGATTTCTCACGCGCAGCCCCCATCCTCTGGACACTCTCCCTCGTACTGTCAGACTTTCCCCTAGATTCCCTTCCTTCAAACGCTCCCTTAAGACAGGGCTCAAAATTTCCACTCGCCTACTTGCATTTGGCGAGTGGAAATTAAGGGAGGGCAGTGGAAATTCACACACAGGCAGCACAATAAATTATTTCGTGCTGCGTATTCCAGCGGTGCCACCATCCAGTCCCCTCTTCCCCAGGCTGCATGGTGGCAGGGATCAACTGCCTAACCTGACCCAGCTCGTCTCTGTCACTGGCAGGGGGTGGAGAGGAGCTTCCCTGCCTCCTCGCTCTGCTCACACTGGACTATGGTAACTGGGTATACATTTATCTGGGGTCTGATGTCTGGGTATTAAAGGTTTTATGTAGAATAAAGATACAAAAATAACATTAGCAGTGTAATTTCATAACATAATTTAAGGGGGTGTGTTTAGGGGCAGAGTTAAGGGCTGGGTAGGGGTTAGGTGGAGCAACTGGTGGCGAGTAACTCTTATGGCCTGGTTAGTAACTTGGGACTTGAAATTTTGAGCCCTGCCTTAAGACATTCCTATTTAGGGAAGCCTACCACCCGACTCACTGATACACCTCACTGCCCCAACCAGTCCATCACTCTCACCTTGCAGTCCATCACTCTCACCTTGCAGTCCATCACTCTCACCTTGCCGTCCATCACTCTCACCCTGCCGTCCATCACTGTCACCTTGCCGTCCATCACTGTCACCTTGCCGTCCATCACTGTCACCTTGCCGTCCATCACTCTCACCTTGCCGTCCATCACTCTCACCTTGCCGTCCATCACTCTCACCTTGCCGTCCATCACTCTCACCTTGCCGTCCATCACTCTCACCCTGCCGTCCATCACTCTCACCCTGCCGTCCATCACACTCAGCCTGCTGTCCATCACTCTCACCTTGCAGTCCTCTCCTCCTGTCTCCACCCCCAAGCCTTCTAGATTGTAAGTTCCCACGGGAATAGGGCCTTCGTTTCCTCCTGTACTGGTTTGTTAAAATGATGTTCAATGTATTGTAACCCTGTCTATACTGTGTCCATTGTACAGCGCTGCGGAATAGGCTGGCGCTTTATAAAGAATAATAATGCATTTTTATTGGTTTAAACACGTATTCGGAAAATAGAGTTCTTTTGGTTTTGTACTGTTTGGGGTTTTTTTTGGTTCAGTCTTCGGCGCTCCAATAGTGAATTCACCGAAGGGTTGGTGAAATGGAATCGCCAAAGTGCAAAGCCCCGAACTTTCGCTGACATTTCGGTGCTTTGTAAATAACCCTTTAAGAATTGCTACATGGCACTAAAGTGTTCAGGTTTGGTTTGAAGGAAAGGTGGCAACCCTATCACAGGTCCGTGCGATTTAAAGGGGCAGATCAACTAAAATGTTAGTTAAATCACGGAGCAGCCGGCCCCAGCCCTCAGATTTTGCAGCCCGTTCCTAAAAAAGGAAAGGCCACCTCACTAAAATGTGTCTTTATAAAATAGGGGAGTAAATATAATAAAATAGGGGGGGGAAGCAAGGAATTATTACACCCTACACATTACTGTGAGTTTTATTGCTGCGTAGTTCTGGGATACGTTCATACACACCGCACATTACTGTGAGTTTTATTGCCGTGGAGCTCTGATACGTTCATACACACTGCACATTACTGTGAGGTTTTTACTGTTTTGCTGCATCCCTGTTGCTCCTAAACTAACACTTATGGGCTTCTGTGACATAATGACTTGTGCTTTCTATTCTTATAGCTAGTACCTTTTGTTGTTTGCACTCATAGGGCTGGTCTAAAACATTTTTGCCAGGGCTACTTTTTATTCCCACTCTGGCCCTGCCGAGACCTACACAAATAACGCAGGTCTCAATGACTGCAGTGCAGGTGCTAACCAACACTACGGTGATTTTCTTAGCATGTTAAATCATTTTCTTTAGCAAAGGATGTACATGTGGGTGTCGTGTGTATGTTGACCATGATGTATCTGTGTGTGTTGGGGGGGGGCATGCTCTCCTATTGCCTGGGGGACCCATCAGTTGCAAGTCCACCCCTGGCATTCAGTCTGCATTTCCCGAAGGTAATCCTTAAAACCTGACCTGTTAGGGGTCCCTGAGGCCAGGGAACCACTGAAATAAACAATGTAATTTTTTTTTACATCAGTTGATGTATCTTTGTCTGCCTTTTAACACGTATAATGTGTCGGTTTAAAAGTGTGTGTGTGTGTGTGTGTGTGTGTGTGTAATTTAAAAAAAAAATCTGCATCCATTCTCTTTCGTATTCCCAGTGATCCCAGCTTCAGATCTTTCTCAGCAAATATCCACTGCAGGAACAGAAGCATCTGGCACTGGAAACATGAAGTTCATGCTCAATGGAGCTCTCACCATAGGCACCATGGATGGAGCCAATGTTGAAATGGCAGAAGAAGCTGGAGAAGAAAACCTGTTTATCTTTGGCATGAGAGTAGAAGATGTGGAGGCGCTAGATAAGAAAGGGTTGGTACAGCATTGACTTTTCAGTTTATGACGTGATCTGAGAATTGTGTTTTTTTTAAAACATCTAGAAATAAAGGACAGCGTCAAGGATTATAGAAAAGCTTAAATAATGAAAAAAATGGACTATGAATGCTACTTTCTTATGTTGGGACCTATTCTGACTGAGCCGGTACTAGGTAGCCTCAAATGGCAAAACCCTGTGCAAGCTGCTAACCATTATCACGTTACCATGGATTCGGGTGAATCCTAATAGGGTTGCCAGATCAGCCATGGTTTTCTGGACACATAATTTATTCACGCTGATGGGCAGTGCATGAAAAATGCCACCAACGCAGCATGTAGAATCTATATGCTACAGGTAAGAAACTTAAAAGGAATCCCAGGTGGCCTGCATTGAGTTCCTTCCTGCAGCATATGAATCATACATGTTGCAGGGCAACACTCTTCCCTGTGCTCCCTTCTGAATGAAATGGTAATGTGTGTCCAGGGAAACATGGCTGACCTGGCAACCCTAAAAAATGTAAATCTGAATGTTGGAGGCAGAGGAGGGAGAAATGAATGAAACAAGGGAAAAAAAGTAAAAACAACAAACATAAATAGTGAAATAAACCGCAACAGACTCTGGTACATAAAGCTGAATATGCTTTAACATGTCATCTTCAGTTAATTTCTATATCCAGGGACTGTGCATACAGTGCTGTTTATTTTACCATGTATGTTCATTGGTATTACTTTTCTTCTATCATTGTTAAGGCCTCACAATTTCATGTCTATATTTCCTTTTAGGATTGGTTTAGGAGTCGTCCTGCGTCCATGCGTTCACCTTGTTCTTCACAACTTGTTCTGAGTTTAAACTTGTGTATACAGTTGTGTTCAAAATTATTCAACCCCCACTGAAATTGAGTGTTTTGGCCAGTTTGACATTGATTTTGATCATTCAGTCATCTTGCTTACAATTAAATCAAAGAGGCACATGTAGGTCAGACAAATATAACATAACATTTATAATGAAATAACCACAAATGTCTTTTCTGTGCTCACATCATTATCAGTTTTATTCAACCCCCAAGTGACATTCAATCTTAGTACTTAGTACAACATCCTTTTACAGTTATAACAGCTTTTAAACGTGAAGCATAGCTTGACACAAGTGTCTTGCAGCGATCTACGGGTATCTTCGCCCATTCGTCATGGGCAAAAGCCTCCAGTTCAGTCACATGCTTAGGCTTGCGCACTGCAACTGCTTTCTTTAAGTCCCACCAGAGGTTCTCAATCGGATTTAAGTCAGGTGACTGCGATGGCCACTCCAAAATGTTCCAGCCTTTAATCTGCAACCATGCTCTAGTGGACTTGGAGGTATGCTTGGGATCATTGTCCTGTTGAAAGGTCCAACGTCTCCCAAGCCTCAGGTTTGTGACGGACTGCATCACATTGTCATCCAATATCTCCTGGTACTGAAGAAAATTCATGGTACCTTGCACACACTGAAGCTTCCCTGTACCTGCAGAAGCAAAACAGCCCCAAAGCATGATTGACCCCCCGCCATGCTTCACAGTAGGCAAGGTGTTCTTTTCTTCATAGGCCTTGTTCTTCCTCCTCTAAACATAGCGTTGATCCATGGGCCCAAATAGTTCTAATTTTGTTTCATCAGTCCACAGAACACTATGCCAAAACTTCTGTGGTTTGTCCACATGACTTTTGGCATACTGCAGTCGACTCTTCTTATTCTTTGGAGACAGCAAGGGGGTGCGCCTGTTAGTTCTGGCATGGAGGCCTTCATTACGCAGTGTGTGCCGTATTGTCTGAGCTGAAACTTCAGTACCCACATCTGACAAATCTTTTCTCAGTTCCTCAGCAGTCACACGGGGACTGTTCTCCACTCTACGCTTCAGGTAGCGCACAGCAGTCAAAGTCAGCATCTTCTTTCTGCCACGACCAGGTAGCGTTTCAACAGTGCCCTTTGCCTTGAATTTGCGAATGATGCTTCCTATGGTCTCTCTTGGTATGTTTAACATCTTTGCAATCTTCTTATAGCCATTGCCCTTCCTGTGCAGAGTAATCCCCTCTTCTCTTGTCTTCCTGGACCATTCTCTTGACTTCACCATGTTTGTAACCACACCAGTAAATGTCTAGAAGGAGCTGAGTATCACAGTCATTTTAAAGCTGCCTAATTGGTGCTTATTATGCTTTATTGCTGCTCCGTGACATCCACAGGTGTTTTCAATACCTGATTGAAAACACTTGAATGAACCTCTGTTCTTCAGAGTGGTAGTCTTTAAGGGGTTGAATAATTGTGTCAATGAAGAATTCACAAAAGAAACATTTACTACTGTATTACAAAACCAATTGATGTCATTTTAGTTGCATAAGGTTCTTCAAAAAGTCCTTGTAGGATTTCATTCTGAATACAATTACAAATGTACACTAAATTCCCTAAAACCCTTTACAGCATTGGGGGTTGAATAATTTTGAACACAACTGTAAGGATCATGTGACTTGCCTGTTACTTTGTCTTGAAACCGTTTTGGGATTGAATGCTTGGTCTATCCGTTTCTTTTGATACATTAAATTGTTGCGGTCAGGACCTCTGAGCGCTACTTCCTCTATATCTGAATATTTACAAGGCTGGAGAATGCATCGGTGCAGGGTTCCCTTTTAAAATGTTTTTTTATTTACTATCACCAGTGACCTCTTGTCTGTTTTTGTGTTTTATAAAGATACAATGCAAAGGAATATTGTGATCGGATACCGGAGCTTCGCCAGGCGATGGACCAGATTCGGGATGGGCACTTCTCTCCCAGAGAACCTGATCTGTTCAAGGATGTGGTCAATATGCTGATGCACAATGATAGGTAAGCTTGTCCTACAGATGATATGATCCCCTTGCACCCTCCCCCGCTCTGTGAGTTGTAGAAATTGAATAGCAGACATTGTGGGAATGAGATTCCAAGGATATTGCTTCTGTTACACCAAGGCTCTGCAATCTGGGCCCTCTGGAAGTTTTGGAGCTACATCTTCCATGATGCTCAACCACTTAAAAGGGTGGTAGAGACTTCTAAGAAATGTAGTTAAAAATCTGGAGGGCCATGGTTGTTGACCCCTGGGTTCCATGGTGGAATTTATTTATTATACATTTCCCAACCACCCCACAATCTGTTTAGGCCCTCACTCCGGCGGGTTCAAATTTGGCAAGCTGATCAGATAGTTACAGTCAGGTCCATAAATATTGGGACAGCGACACAATTCTAACATCTTTGGCTCTATACACCACCACAATGGAGTTGGAATGAAACAAACACAATGTGCTTTAACTGCAGACGGTCAGCTTTGAGGGTATGTACATCCAACTCAGGTGAACGGTGTAGGACTTACAGCAGTTTGCAGATGTGCCTCTCACTTGTTAAGGGACCAAAGGTAATGGGACAATTGGCTTCTCGGCTGTTCCATGGCCAGGTGTGTGATATTCCCTTATTACCCCAATTAAAAGGCCCAGAGTTCATTTCAAGTGTGCTATTTGCATTTGGAATCTGTTGCTGTCAACTCTCAAGATGATATCCAAAGAGCTGTCACTATCAGTGAAGCAAGCCATCATTAGGCTGAAGAAACAAAACAAACCCATCAGAGAGATAGCAAGAACATTAGGCATGGCCAAAACAACTGTTTGGAACATTCTCAAAAAGAAGGAACGCACCGGTGAGCTCAGCAACACAAAAAGACCCGGGAGACCACAGAAAACAACTGTGGTGGATGACCGAAGAATTCTTTCCCTGGTCTGCAGCCTGCAGTTAAAGCACATTGTGTTTGTTTCATGCCAACTCCATTGTGGTGGTGTATAGAGCCAAAGATGTTAGAATTGTGTCGCTGTCCCAATATTTCTGGACCTGACTGTATGGTGAAACTAAATTTTGCGACATGGGGCTACTTTATCAATCGTGTCTCAGACCAGTTGCACATGACTGATTAATCTAGAGTTCAGCCTAGAGCTGCCAGATCCTTTGTTTCACTTGACAGGCATGAGGGGGTTATTCAGAGAGCACCGAATTGGCCATGGAACTGCACTGAACAGTGAATTCCCTGATTCTCGGTGCTTTCATTCCACAGGTTTAAGCAGGCGAATCCCATAGGTTTCAATCTAAAAAAAAATAAAAAAATTATTTTTAAAAAAAAAAAGACATATTCACCCCTTTTATTCCTTTTATTTAGGATTCTTTTAGGCATTTTTTTTTGCGAAGCTTCTGATTCCGATTTCTATATGTATTTAGTTTTTATTCTGTAACAGAACTTTTATTGTTATTCGTAGGACCTTCTCTATTATTTTCATGCACTATTTTTTTTTTTTTTTTACCTCTTTCTGGCGGCTGTACGGCAGGTCATCAGCTGTCTGAGGATCGATGCGTCCAAGCGCACTAGGTGCACCTGTACTGATGTGCTTACCGGCACCCATCGCAGCGTTGGGACGCTGCAACTGGCCTGGTCACAAGCTTGTGCACGAAATGCGCACGCAGCAAGCGTCCGTCCACAAAGCCCCCCTGTCGATGCACTAGGACGTGTGTTGACGGGGCTGCAAAGCGCAATCCTCCATAGGAGGATCGTGCTTTACAGCTCTGAGTGTTTTCAGCGAGTTGGGCAGATGGGCGTCGAGTGGAAGGAACGTCCACTCTCATGGATGTTTCTTCGCTCTCAAATGATGCTCGTGTGACCCAGCCTTAGCCGATCGATTCAGTGATTTTGAGAATGCATTGCCCGGGTTGATTAGCTGCACTTCGGGGACCCTGCGGTGCATGCTGAATTCACCGCAGGGTCAGGGAATTTGACTTGCCGAAGTTCGGCGAACGAGAGAGCACTGAAATGTTGATGACATTTCAGTGCTCTCTGAATAACCCCTATAATGTTGATGGTCAACCCTGAAGTACGTGAGTTCATAAGATGCAGATAAGAGGATTATTTAAGGTTGGCAGACCTGGAAGCCCTGGATTCCAAGCCCAGTGTAGGTGTAACCAGAGCTGCTGTAAACTTACCAACTACATAAACTTTAACAGCTTGGGGTACATTTACACCAGCTCTGGTTAATTTTACACTTGGAATTGGGCACCAGGTTTCAGGTTACCACATGTTCCATACATGAATTTCTCGCACAGACTGAATAAAAGTGTATTTTTCTGCATTCTAGAAGATAAACCTTTAAGGATTTCTCAAATCCAGCCGGCAATACTAATTTAGTTTAGTGGCACTTTGGTTTAACCAATGACAGAATCTAGAAATTATGGTGACTATTGGACAGTACACTAAAGTTAAGCAATATGTTTTGAATCTTTGACGCCGTTAATTGCGATTGACCTAGTTCTGCGGTTTCAGTGCTGCAACAGCATCTTATCGTTTTCATAACTATAGATCTTCAAGGGATTTGTTGTGTTTGCTCACTATGATACCTTTCTGTGCTCTGTCCTTCAACAGGTTTAAGGTATTTGCTGATTATGAGGCTTATATAAGCTGTCAAGAGAAAGTGGACCGGTTATATATGGTAAGTGTAAAGGAGAGATCACCTCTCAATTCTCTGCCGTTTCTCTGAGCTAAAGAGTCGGTCTGTGTGTCCTGTTTAATTTATCTCTCTATATCTGGACAAGTGCTCCGTCCATAACAAACGTATAATCTTAGAATGCATCCAACAAGTGATGATAAAATAAAATTTTATATAGTTTTGTACATCATTAGCAGCTATGGTACAACTATATACGGTCGTGATTACAGCTACTAATAGGCTAGGATTGGGTGTTAATAATGAGCTCTAAAAAATGAAGCCATCATTATGGAAAGCCATGAACATGCATTAAAAATCCTGTAAGCATGACTTAGATCATTAGAAATATATCATTCAAATATATCATTCATATTTCCAAGTAATATTGTGTCAGTGTGGCACATGTTGGTCAGAATGCATTTTTAATCTCTGAAACATTTCAACCTCATTCTACTTTCTCTCGCTTTCCTTCCACATCTCCCCCTCTTTTTTTTTATTTTTTAAAAAGTATTTTACCAGGAAGGATACATTGAGATTTCTCTTGTTTTCAAGTAAGTCCTTTTTAAAGCAGGGCTATTAAACTACAGCACTTCCCTCCATGGTGCTAAACTACAACTCCCACAATTCTCTGTCCATCAATTTCATTCAAAGAATTCTGGGAATTTTAGGCTATCAACATGGGCGGGTTGACATCCCTACTTTTAAAGTACATCTCCCTCTGTCCTAGTGTGTGACACTCTCAAACCACCCCACGCACACACTTTTTCTTAATCTCTCCTCCAACCAAATGAGTCTTACGAAATCTCTACACTCTGGCATATGTGTCTCCTGCATTTTCCTGGTTCTTCCTTGTCGATCTTTATTCATTTGCACCTGTCCTTCTTTTGTGCAAGTCTCTCTTATGTCTGCTGCATATATGTCTTGCTCAACAGTGACTCTTCATCATCCCCTGCCTTTGTTTATTTTAAGCTACATCCCTCCATTCTTCAATGTGCCCCACTACCCATTTAATTCTGTCCATACTCGTCTCTCTCTCTCTCTTCCCCAATTGTGTCTGTTCAGCGTTGTGAGAGTGTGTGGAGCCTTGTGTATGAGATGTATTGCGAGTGTACATGGCATGAATGGGTGATGGGCGTGCAAGTGTTTTCTGGGACACACGCAACTTCTATATGCTATTGGTTTACACATGCAAATGTTTCCCTGCAGTGTGTAGAATTCATATGCTGCAGGAGAGAAATATTAACCTTTTTAAGTGGGTTTCCCATGTGTAGCATACATAACGGATACTGTCCATTTTGTATGGAGAAGAGCGGTATCTTGTAAAACATGTCTACATTGTCACGTCTGTTACTGGGAGTCGTTGGAGGAATTTATCGGGGTTGAATAGGAATGATTGTAAGGGACAATTGTGTTTACGGGAAAGTTTGGAGGGTGAAGGTGTAGGTTTTCTGATCCAATTTTGATTCAATTCTAAGTTTTACAGGGTTATTCAAAGAGATCCGAATTGCTTGAGAAAGGTAACCGAACGCTGAAAATCGGCCATTCGGCTATCCAGAGAGCAGGCAATTCGCCAAATCCTGGCGAATTGCCTGCACATACGGTGCCTGTTCGAGGGCAGTGAAATCCCCATGATAAAGCACTGCTTCGGCTATTCAGAGAACACAAACCAGCAGTGAAAGGTTCCCCTAATGCCCTGCCATTCGGTGGTTTAATTCAGCAAATATATTCAGGAGAATCCCATAGGCTTCAATGTTAAAAATATTCCCGTTTTAATTCAATATCTAATAAACCGTTCATTATAAAATTCTGCAGTATCTTTACTTATAGATTTTTTAGGATATTTTAAGCATTTTTCTTTTTTAAGTTTACTTATTTTTTCTGTAACAGCCCTTTGTATTATCATTCATTGGACCTCATATGTAAATTTCAAACAGTGTTTCACTTTGCATAAATGTTTGAAAACTGTTTTTCTAATTTATTCACTGCCCTCTGTCTGCGGTCTCGGCTTTTTCCGGCGGCTTCGCTGCGTGTGATCGGCTCCTGCTCGAGTTTTTCCGTGGTTTTCGGCAGGGTAATCCAGATGTTTGAGGGTTTTCGGCGTGCATTTGCTGGGTTTTGCGGTTCGTTTTCGTCGGGTTTGCGGCAGCTTTTCCCTGCAATTCGGGGACCCTGTGGTGCTTGCTGAATACACCGCAGGGTCACCGAAATGGGATCGGCAAAAGGAACCGAATTGAAGAAAACGAAAAGTCACCGAACGTGCCCTGGTAGTGTTTCCCCCCCTCCCTATTTCTTGCCTTTTTAAAAGGTGGGGTGGGGGGGTGCCGCTTGATCCCACATGGGATCCTATGACTCCGATGTGTACGGTGTGTGAGATATATATTATATAACATGCATTTCTTCTTCCAGAATCCTAGAGAATGGACAAGAAAAGTAATCCGGAATATCGCTTGCTCTGGAAAATTTTCCAGTGATCGAACAATTAGCGAATATGCCACAGAGATCTGGGGAGTGGAGCCTTCTGCCGTGAAGATCCCACCACCAAACATACCCAGGGATTAAATCTGCGTGTGCATGTTCTGTGTTGCCATTGCTAGTTTGGTTCTGGATTAGTTTTAGGCCACCAGTTGTGACTTAGAAACACTTTTCCATTAAAGCGTATACTTGTCAATGGGGAAAAATGCTTTCATTGTGTTGTCCTAATCCATCTGTCCTCCAGTAACTCTAAAATATGGGAAATCCACTATATTGCAATGTACCTCCATGGAAATTACAGAAAACAGCATCTTACTGGCGACACAGCCGATATTCAACGGTTAAAACAATTAGGATTCTCTAACATCTCTCTGAAAACCAATATCCTCCCCAACAACTTGGCACTGGAACCTTTGAAGAATTGTTACAATATAGATCATAGCAGATTAATTGGTAAACGTTTGGTTTTGCACCTGAAATCGTACATAACATACTCCCCAGGCAAATTTTAAATTCTGCAAAAGCTTCCCTGTTAGTCTCTGTCCTAAAGTGATCGGACACTAGAAATCCCATTGGGCTGGAGCGCTAGGAACGAGCATATATTGTATGCGGCACATCGCATTAACGTTTTGTGACCTAATGCAGGAGGTAAGCGTAGGCATGATAAAGGTGCTAAACACTAGGCCAAAAGTACTAATTTAATCCAGTGAGGAAGCAGTCAGAGGAACGTCCTGATCCTTTGTTTTACGATCCTCAGAACTTCATTTGAAAGTTGTGTGTTCAGCGTTGTATTGTGCGTTTCAATGTAAAGGCAGAACAGAGCTATCATTTGTGTAATATTTAAAGTACTGTATTTCCAAACAATTGGCACGTTCACTCCTGCTTGAGCCTCTTATACTTGACCTTTCTCTGCGGCTTCAGGCCAGTACCTGTAGATATAGCCACCCCTATCAGAGTACTTATTGAATGTACTACATGTAAGAATCGTTCAAGTCCATACATTGAATCATGAGAGACGATTGAACCACTGGTTTGAGTGACCGCTACGCAAATCCTACGAATTTCTTTAGATAGTAGCCAAAGTCCTCGTCATGATTGAGAAGCTTACAGCTCTGCATAGGTCTGATCAGAGCGTGCGTAAACATCCAGAGCATTCAGACAAGAAAAGGTTAAACTGAATAAGCTCCGATACGCATGACTTCTCGGTGTGGCTTCCTATACATAGCAGTTCAACCAAACCCAAAATATTATGTATATTTTGACAGTCCTGCCAGCATGCTACCCCAACCCACACAACTATTCAATTTTTATTTTTTTGGACGACAAATGTTCTGGTTTCTATAAGCTTCTGATTTTCCACTGACGTGTACATTTCAGCACATTTCACTGTTTAGGTTATCAGTGTTGGTCACAACGTTAATAAGAAAGCACAAGATCTCCGCCCCAGTGGCAGGAAATGATTTGGTGTGATTGGGATGCACGTCCGTCATTACTGAGAGCAGCCACGTGTCAGTCCTTCTAGAACGTTTATGTGAATATAACACATAGAGCTGAATGGGCATTAACAAAGGAAACACGGCATGTATTATTGTGTGTCAAAAACTGTAACATAGGAGAGGAAAATGTATACAAATGTGAAAGGTACTGTGTTCCTTCCTCATGATACGCATTCCCGTGAGCCTCTATGCCCAATAAACATTTACTAAGTTAAGGCCTGGCTCCTGTCCTTTGTGTTAATGTAAAGGAAGGCTTACTAACTCCAGACACTGTATGACAGACTACGCTTCTATGATGCTAGTCTGAGTATCTTTGGTTTTGCAAATTGCTTAAATCATTGCTGGTGTCGTCCCGCTAGCAGACAAAGAGATGGTTTAATTCTATGGCAATGTCGAATAGGAATTCTGACAACACCTCTTGATCTGCATCTGAGCAGGACAAATGCAAGCAAATGCAGACGGTACCATTCAAGCAGGGGCGGGCGACTACAGCCCTCCAGATGTTTTGAAACTACATTTCCCGTGATGCTCGGCTGCTCATTAGGTTTGCAGAGCCTCGAGGGAAATCTAGTTCCAAAACAGTTGGAGGGCCAGGGTCGCTGACCCCTGATTTATAGGAATATTTAATATTCCAATATGTCACTTTGCTGCCCTGACCTGGGTTGCTTGTAATGAATAGAAATCCTGGTGTAATTTGGTTCAGATATTTATAAATCTATTTTACCAATAGTTTAATTTTTGTATGGTCTGCACTATTGTATTTTATTCCAGGTAGCGCTATTCCAGGTTTATTTTTTTTTATATACTTTAAGTGGATTGTTTTTTTTATGTATTAAGATTTTTATTAGCACAAAAGACAGTCAACAAAATGTGCACATGGCACGAGGCCTCACAGAGCCAATACATGTCATCAGAATGAAGTGAGAGATGGTCGCGCAGGACCAACATATCAGCTGTTAGAGTATAGCATATGTTAGAATATATAGTCTCAAAAATAACTAGCAAACCATTGCAAACACTGTATGAGAACAGGACAGTAAAATAAGAGAAAGTCAGCTAAAGGCATCTAGCATAGGAAAGTGGGAGGGGGAAAAAAAAGGGGGGGGGAGATGGCAAAGGCCAAAATTAAGCCTGCCCTGGTGAGTTCCCATGCGGCCAAAAAGACCGCAGAGAGGCCACGGGCGGTATATGGCACTCAGGCCTGGGCATTCGGAAGCGAAGCCGGGCACCAGACCGTGTGCGCACCTCCCGAAGTAGCCAAAATAAACAAAATGGGGGTGGCATTAAAAAAACCATAAGAAGGAACAAAAAATAAATAAAAATAAAAAAATGGTGGTCAGCATATGTACATCCAGAAAAAACAATATGTCCCAGTAAATAAAAAGTCTCTTAACAAAAGAGAGGAGGGGGAATAAAACAAAAGTCATAAAAGGTAACACATAAAAATCAAAGGGGGGGGGGAAGAGGGGAACCCTGACTGGCGGGTCTCTCCAAAAAAGTAAAGAAAAACCGTGAAACGAAGGGGAGAGATAAAAGAAATAAAGCCAAAACAGGGCAATCCGTAGAGGGCGAAGACCATGAACTAGGAGTCGGGCCGAGGAGGAGGAAGGAAAAATTAGATAAAGTCTGCTTCAACCCGTATCCTGCCAAGAAATTGGGTCAGACGCTCCACCGTTCTCATATTCCCTGCCCAGGGTGTTCTGAGCATTCAATCGCCAGACCTCTCGATCACCCGTCTCGGCCGATCTCCAGAACGGAGGTCGACAAAGTCTCACTTCAAACGGCAGACCTACCAGCCCAGGCACCTCTAGCCCCACAGGCCTCTGAGTGGAAGACGCCAGAGCCAGTCCACTTATGGTGGTCGGTTCCCAGGTCACATCAAACCCCTACCCCCTCTCCATCTCGCTGGTCCTGCAGCAGCCTCAGACGGGCATCTAGGCCAGAAGCCACGCCATCTGAACTTCCAGAGGGGGACCCCCAAGCCATCAGTCTGCCGAACCATCCATCTCCCCCACAGAACAGTCAACTGAAATGGCTGGGAGACGTGGGCCCACCGTCTCCACAGCCCTCTGTGCAGTGCCAGGCCGGGACAAGACACTCAAACCGTCGGAGCAGGGGGACATCCGGGCTCGGACAGTAGGTCGCAAGTGAGGCAGCAATGCCGGGGGGGACACAGACCCCGGACAACTTTATTTCGTTGGCCAGTACTTCAGGCACCTCCAGGGGAGTCTTCGGCAAGGAAAAATCTTAAAAAATGCCACCAAATGTAGACAACGATGCAGAGCTCTTCTAGAGAACATCCACTTCCGCCGACAGCTGGCCACGCCCAACTAGTTTTTTTTTATCTGATTAATACATTTTTCGATTAATAGATTATGACAATAGCTGCACTTATGTATGTTTTATTTGTTGCCCTTTTTATTTAATAGTTCATAGCAGTTCATGAAGTGTATTTTAGAGAAAAGGACAATCCTAGAACTCAATGGAGACTTGTTTCATACTTTTTGTGCTGAAAATGTGTCTAATTACTACAGGTAGACTGCAAAAGAACCCATGTTTAGAGGTGGGAAAAGAAACTCCGCTAGGTCAAAACAGTTTTCATATTCAGAAATCCGAGACATTGAAAATCCTAAGGCCGGGGTTTAGACAAGCCTTTTTAAGAGCGGAAGGAACGTCCGTGTGAGTGGACATTCCTTCCACTGACGCCCGTCTGGCCACCTCGCTGAGCGCAGTTAGCCTGATCCCAATTACTCGTGGAAATCTGTAATCCTGATACAACTTTTCTCTGCATATAAAGCGTGATGTAATTTACTGTCACACATTTTATGTCTGTATTTTAATTTATCTTGTCTCACACCTCACTTATGTCTGGGAGGAGAAAAAGCCAACACCGGAAAACCTTAAAGTTTGCTTTAATGACACTGCTCAGAGATAGGTGTAAAGTGTTTATGCAAAGACAACATTTCTCAAGCTGTAACAGACTGATTGTGGCTGAGGGACCAGATGTTTTGTTAATCTTGTTGGAATCTGACAACAGGACAAAAATGGGAAAAAAAAAAATGTTTGAGAAAGGTAAGTGATCGAACCTACCGGCAAAGTTAGTTCATATTAGTATTAAACATAGGATATATCCATCGGGTTTTATTGTATATGACACATCGCTGCAGTTCTGGCTGCACAAAAACACACTTCACCCAAGACCCCATGTTGGGCTAAATTCCCTAGGCAATGCTAAAATAGGGCCACCAACCGTAAATCTGTGCCTGCAGGTAGCATCCCCATTTTGCATGATATTCCGGGGCAGGGGCTACTTCAGCACCTTGCCACGAAACAGAGCACTATCCGTTAGCGACACCTAAGGCCCGTGTCAGACGAACGCAGTGATCACGTCCGTGTTGCCGCACAGTTTAACGTCTGTCGTAGCATAGAATCATGAGCAATAGCGACCCACACACGAACTACGTGCGCGCCGAACTGCGCCCGCACAACACACGTGGCAAACGAACGCAAGTTAGGCAAGAACATAAAACCGCTACCACGGACGCGCAGAGTGCGCCACGTCCGCGTAGCGTTCTGAGTGAATGTCAGACGCAGCGCATTTGCAACATCCAGCACCTTGACGCACAAAATGCCTTTCATATTAATTTTATTTCCCATAGTTCCCTTTTTTTCTACGTCAACAAAAACGGACCGTGTGGTGTCTACAGTATCTTCCGTCAGTACGTCTGTCCGTCTGTCCGTTATGCACGCACGCAGAGTGCCCTCTGACTGCGTCCGTCTGACAGCCTAAAAGCTGGTGCTAAACGTTTGACTGCTGTAATTAGCATTCGGACTTTAATACCTTACTTATCGAAACGCTAATTACTGATTTTGCATCCTATACTTACAGTTGTGTTAAATTATTCAACCCCCAATGAAATTGAGTGTTTTGGCCAGTTTGACATTGATTTTGATCATTCAGTCATCTTGCTTACAATTAAATCAAAGAGGCACGTGTAGGTCAGACAAATATAACATAACATTTTATAATGAAATAACAACAAATGTCTTTTCTGTGCTCACATCATTATCAGTTTTATTCAACCCCCAAGTGACATTCAATCTTAGTACTTATAACTGTAAAAGGATGTTGTACTAACAGCTTTTAAACGTGAAGCATAGCTTGACACAAGTGTCTTGCAGCGATCTACGGGTATCTTCGCCCATTCGTCATATGCAAAAGCCTCCAGTTCAGTCACATTCTTAGGCTTGCGCACTGCAACTGCTTTCTTTAAGTCCCAATCGGATTTAAGTCAGGTGACTGCGATGGCCACTCCAAAATGTTCCAGCCTTTAATCTGCAACCATGCTCTAGTGGATTTGGAGGTATGCTTGGGATCATTGTCCTGTTGAAAGGTCCAACGTCTCCCAAGCCTCAGGTTTGTGACGGACTGCATCACATTGTCATCCAATATCTCCTGGTACTGAAGAGAATTCATGGTACCTTGCACACGCTGAAGCTTCCCTGTACCTGCAGAAGCAAAACAGCCCCAAAGCATGAATGACCCCCCGCCATGCTTCACAGTAGGCAAGGTGTTCTTTTCTTCATAGCGTTGATCCATGGGCCCAAACAGTTCTAATTTTGTTTCAACAGTCCACAGAACACTATCCCAAAACTTCTGTGGTTTGTCCACATGACTTTTGGCATACTGCAGTCGACTCTTCTTATTCTTTGGAGACAGCAAGGGGGTGCGCCTGGGAGTTCTGGCATGGAGGCCTTCATTACGCAGTGTGCGCCGTATTGTCTGAGCTGAAACTTCAGTACCCACATCTGACAAATCTTTTCTCAGTTCCTCAGCAGTCACACGGGGACTTTTCTCCACTCTGCTTCAGGTAGCGCACAGCAGTCAAAGTCAGCATCTTCTTTCTGCCACGACCAGGTAGCGTTTCAACAGTGCCCTTTGCCTTGAATTTGCGAATGATGCTTCCTATGGTCTCTCTTGGTATGTTTAACATCTTTGCAATCTTCTTATGCAATCTTCTTCCTGTGAAGAGTAATCACCTCTTCTCTTGTCTTCCTGGACCATTCTCTTGACTTCACCATGTTTGTAACCACACCAGTAAATGTCTAGAAGGAGCTGAGTATCACAGTCATTTTAAAGCTGCCTAATTGGTGCTTATTATGCTTTATTGCTGCTCCGTGACATCCACAGGTGTTTTCAATACCTGACTGAAAACACTTGAATGAACCTCTGTTCTTCAGAGTGGTAGTTTTTAAGGGGTTGAATAATTGTGTCAATGAAGAATTCACAAAAGAAACATTTACTACTGTATTACAAAACCAATTGATGTAATTTTAGTTGCATATGGTTCTTTAAAAAGTCCTTGTAGGATTTCATTCTGAATACAATTACAAATGTACACTAAATTCCCTAAAACCCTTTACAGCATTGGGGGTTGAATAATTTTGAACACAACTGTAACATGGGATGCACAAAGTACAGTACACTCGCGAAAGCTAATACAATCACTGATGCGCTAACAGAATTTTCATGGGTTTAGCGTTAGGAAGGTAATATGAGGGCATGCGTTAAAGTCACTTATCCTGAAGTTAGCGCTTACTAATCCGAACTCTACAGTTGGCGTTCTCTATGGAATTTAGGCTGTTGACGGGTACCGGATTTCCTAACCCAATGACTGCCCTTAAGGAAACAACTCACATGCTGGGGACAGATTCCGTCCTGCAGTTCAAGAGTTTGTACAATGATGGGACAGGCTTAACCTCTTCTCTGCCAATATCCACTATATCTGCAATGCTCCAGCTGGTGCTCTATGGGAACAATGCAACAGAGTTTTGTTTCTTGTAAACAAGATTTGTTTGCAATTGGGGCCCAGAACATGCCTCTAAAGTTATAGGACGTTGGGCATGATGCCCGAGGTACAAATACTCTTTAGAGGGACACTATTAATAGAGTTAGTGTTTTTTAGCCCTTACATAATTTGACAAAAGGTTGCCGACAGTCTCTGCACAATTATAACCTCCGATCCAGGACCAGCACCTTACTTACAATACCACAATACAAAAAGAAAGTGGCTCGATCCTAAATTTCCTACAGAGCAACGCAAATATGGAATAACCTCCCATACGCCATCAAATCTTCCCCCAGTCTTAAGTCATTTAAAAGCTCCCTATTAACCCTTTCGCTGCTGAGGCTTTTCCCGCCCCTGTGCTGAGGTCATTTGTACCGGTTTTGCTCATCATGTTTAAACGTGTTTTTAAGGCTTATTTTAGTATATGACCCAGACATATTATATATCGTTCTTTCCGTCAGACTCGGTAGATTCATAATATGTCATTATTATATGTATACGTTATGTCATGTCTGTATATTACAACAAAAAATGCAATAAAATATGTATTTTCAATAATTTACAATGTGTAAAGTGTTTTTTTCACATTTTAACATGCGAGCAATTGCGGTTATATTTTGTATGGGGTGCGCTTGTTAAAAAAATTAGAGATGGGGTCTCGTTACATTTTGTTTTGGGGAAAATTACACTATTTTTAACAAACGCACCGCATACAAAAATCGTTAGTGCAGCATCATTGTTCACATTATAATTGAAATGGGAACAATATTGCTGCATTAACAAAACAAAAAAGAAAAAAAAAGTGTTTGTTTTTTTTCAATTTTATTTTTATTTTTCATTTTTTTTTACAACATTTTTCACAGTAGTGTTTGGTATCGTTGGAACGGCCATGCTCTGGCCGATCCAACCATACCAAACATTAACCCCTAACTGCCACGGATCGGGAGATAGGGAGTTCCAATGAACTCCCTATCTCCACAGTTGGTGGCAGTTAGGGGTTAAGTCCAGGACTGGCGTCATCGTGCTACGCACGATGACGCCAGTCCTCAGGGGGAGTTCCTTGGATGTCGGCCAGCTCCGGGAAAGGATCGCGAACCGGCGCTTTTCAGCGCCGATTCGCGATCCAGCTCCCCAGGGGTTAATGCCAGGCACCATTTGGAAGGGCAGGCTGTGCCCTTCCAAATGATGCCTGGGTTAACCCCCGCAGAGCCGCCGATCGGGAGGGAGAGAGGTCCAAAGGACCTCCCCCCCTCCCTTTCAGGCGCCTCCTCCGCACATGCGGGGGGGGGCGCCTGAATTAGGTGTCATTGCGCTGCTGCGATGACACCTAATACCGGCGGCTGCGGTTCCGGATGCGCGGCTGACATCGAGGATGTCAGCCCGCACCGGAGGGGCCAGCGATCGGCCGGAACCCGGCCGAACGCTGACCCCAATGGGAGGACGCGCTCAGCGCGTCCTCCGCATACCAGCGGGAATGCTGAGGACGCGCTGAGCGCGTCCTCAGCATCGAAGTGGTTAACATACCTCAATAAGGAATGCACCTTTAAACATGTAACATAATGACTATTTCGTACATATTTATTTTCTGTATATTTAATCTGTATATTTGTGTTGTTTAATATCTTGCATTTTATTACTTTGTATTTCTGTAACTGTAACACTTCAATGTTCTTGAACCCAGGACATACTTGATAAGGAGAGAAATCTCAATGTATCCTTCCTGGTAAAATCCTTTATAAATAAATCTTTTTACTCCTCTTTCCTGCCTTGCCGCTGCTCCTCCTCCTCCTCCTCTTCGACTCAAAGAATAGGGGCTTCCGGGTCTCTAACTCAAATTGCACTCCTAGGTGACTTGGGTAGTGTAGGAGCCGTAAACTGCGCAGCGCTAAGGGACGTGTACACTTTACATCAATAAAGTGTCCAGGATGAGTGGAGTGTTCCTTAAAAAAAAAAAAAAAGTTTCTAAAAACCATAAAGCCAACAAAAAGTTACAGCTGGCAAGGATTCTCGCTTCAATAAATCACGCCAGCACGATATTAAAGGACTAAAGGGTGGGATTTATTTTGTAGTAACCGGTATTAAAGGAACACTCTAGGATAAAAATCACACCCCCCCCCTTTTTTTACATTATATTATACCGATTGAGAAAAGAAATGGTAAGCGCCCAGAACAGGGTGATGTACCCAATACCCAGCTCGACCAGAAAGCAGTGGTTTCCCCCAAACCAAGAACAAATACTATAATGGAATACGTATCTGGTCAGCGCGAAATATTATACCGATTGCCTACCTAGTTATTCAGTATTTTTTTTTTATCTGTAATACTTACCCTAAAAACCACTTATTTCCAACGGCGTTTTTTTTTTATACTCACCTCCCTCCTCTTCCGCTCCCGTCGTGGTAACTCTGCAACTTGGCTAATGGTTTACGTGAGAAGCGCGCATGCGCGCCTCTCACGTAAACCAGCCAACCAGCAGGCTTCCTCCCAGCTCCACCTCCTTTGATTAGTGTTACGCGCAAGAGGATGCACGCAACACTAATCACAGCCGCTGCGGCGAGTTGGAGACGTCATCGCGAAACGTGAAAGCGCGATGACGTCTCCTACTCGGCATTAGTCGGCAGAAGCGGGAAATACAAATCCCGCTCTGCTGACTGACAGCTGGGAGGGCGGAGTAAAGTCCTCCTTGTCTCTCAGTTGTTTTAGCCGATCGGCTAAACGGAGGGGGGAGCAAAGAAGAGGGCATACTTAGGTGGTCATGTTGCCTAGAGTATCCCTTTAACGATGAGACCAGAACAGCACTGTTTAGACATTTAACACTTGCATATGTAACACCCGTTTTGGATCACACCATCATTTCCTTAATTATATTGTAAGAGATTCTGTAATTATAAATGCAGTGATTGATACACAGAAACTTGACAAAGACCACATTAGGTCGAAACTTTTTATTATGCCCCGGAGGAATAAATCCACGCTTTAATCTTTGAATATTATGCTGGCATTATTTATTGAGAGCTAGTGCTGCCATAACTCCTTTTGGCCAGCAGATGGAGACACCTGCCTACCAAATTGGGATTATGCCAAACTATTTCTTACTGTATAATTCATTAAAATTATTTTACAGAGAAACGCTGATTCCTGGTAGTGAAGGGGTTAAGCAACACATGGATATTTTGTGACCAAATCCCCAAGTTAGGGGTTATAATAAAAAAAAAAAACTAAAAGAATAAGTAAAAGGACTTGGCATGAATATCTGAAAATGGATCTCCTAACAGTTTGTTGTCAGTAACCATCTCAACAGTCTTAAGATAATGACACAATCAGGGGTTATTGACCCATTAGGTGAAAATATAAATTTGCCGATTCACCAATCAGAGCATCCGCTCACCTTCAACATGCAGCGCAATCCATCGTTTTTGGACATCAGTTTTAAAAAGTATTAACAAAAAAGGTGCAGAGAGGTGCAGCTTACATTGAATGAATCGGAGGATTTTATCTCCAAAACAGTATCTTTGGACTATAGAAAGAAATATGCATAAAACAGATTTGCTTACAAGACAAACATACCTCAAGTGATGACAATAATAATAAAGTGACCTGGTCGTTTACAGTACTGTGCGAAAGACTCGACCTTTTTATCTTTTGAGAAAGAAAGATCTCACATGCAGCAGCAAAAAAAAGGTTTCTTTATAATAAGTAAAAAAAAAAAATATGGAATATGATCCTTCGAGATCTTGCACTGTGTACAGAAATCCAATACGCTGAGCAGGATCCATATAACAAACCATAATGCAGAGAGAAACCAGTTTAAAATGAGCCATTTGAAACGTCGGCTTCCTGATCCAGCGAGAAATCTTATTGCCGCCTCGAATTGCGTTTCCTTTCTTGGATCAGCAGCAACATACATTTTGTGAAGATGTTTAAACATGGACACAAAGCAACGCAAAACTAATTAGATTAGATTTTAATCTATTAAACGTTCAATGCCAGCACTTAAACAGAACAAATCAAGTTTAAATGGTTTTGCGGGTCTAACTGAATAATGGGGCCAATTATCCCAAATAATAACAGGTTGTGCTGCTATTTCCCACCCCACCGAGGGAAAAAAAAAATACTATTATTTTCAGTACATATTACAAATCATTCTTTTATCATCCTGTGATAAATATATGCATTTTATTCTGGCAAACTATTGCCATTGGGGTATATTTCGTCCCTAAGGCTACGAGTGGGGAAGATCCGTTACGGTTTAAATTCATTTATAACTAAACATCTCGTAAAGACCTCAATTTAAAACTGCGTTTACAACATATATTGTCTCTCTCCCGACCCCCCCACCCTCGAATACACACTCTCCTTTAAGTTTCTGTAAAATGGCATTACTGCCAAAACAAGTACAAAGGCAAAAAAAAATGTCCCATATTAAGAATAAATAACCGTGCAACTGATAATACTTCATGCTCACATGTAGGATGACCATTTAAAGCATCTAATGGGGTAAAACATAAAAAAATCTCACTCTGGAAACCACTTTAGGGCTACGTAGATATAGGATAGCTACTGGATGCCAATAACAACCCCTGAGAGTTGTGCCATCCTGAATGCATGCATGGTATCTCGGTGGCACATCCCTGACAAGTGCAAGCCCAGTCACCAGAATAAAGCTCTCAGTAGGACTACGACAGGTGGCTGGCATGGGTTTATCTTTTAGTTTCAGGCTGTAATTTTGAGCAAATAAAACAGGCAGGTAACTTTCCCGGATGTGTTCCAGTGACAAAACTACTCCTTGTTAGTAATGAGAAGTCTGCTGTAGGAGGTGTCTTCTTATGACCGACACGGTGATCAAGACCTTCTCATATCTGAAGCTGCATTAGAAGCAAAAAAAACACATCACCCCCCTTTAAAGTTCACAGACTACCGCGGTCCAAACACAAAGATAAAACATACACGAGATCACACTCATCACGCGGTTTTATCCAAGCGGCACTGGAATGGATTGGATCCCATTGCGAGATTTAAGGATTGCACGTTTGTTACTGCAAAGCTCTTGGGTTGCATTTATGTTGGTCCCAAAGGTCTTCATACGGAGGGACAGCAAAGTTGTCCGTCTGCCACGGAGGGGAAGGATTATTGCTGCTGCTCGGTGCTGCCCAGGAATTCCCTGCAAACCCGGAAAGACAAATATACACACTCATTACAACAGAATTTCTCAACATCTTTCATTTAACCCCTTCACTACCAAGTGGTTTTCCAGAAAGCAAAATGGATTGACCCGGTGCTTTTATGGAAAAATCACTTTCCAGTACCCACCCTGCAAAAATATGTCACATCTAAACATACATTTATACACAACAGCATACTACAGCAACCATCGCCCTCCAGAGGTTTTGGAACCACATATCCCATGATGCTCAGCCACTCGTTAGCACAAGACATGCTAAGGCTGGGCTAAAGCTGCAAAGCTTTACACCACAGTAAGGGCATTTGAGAGAGAGCTCTAAGTGCTGGTCAAGTATCTCCAAACCATCACGTGTCTGTAACATACAGGCAGATCCGATACAGGCCCAGAGCTGTAACACATCAGCTGGAAAGTCCAAAATGCCGCAAAGTTCCGAAGTTGTGAGACTATATGCAAACGCATTTGTTTGCAATAAGTGAAATTCTTTTGCATTACCCCAGAAAAAACCTGCATGAGTTTACTCAATGTTGGGCTCCCGCAGGAGCGTTAAAAAAAAAAAAAAGAGTATACTCTAGTAAAGTAGTGAAGGGGTTAAACTGGCTCAAGCAGGAAAAAAAACCTAACTCCGTCCAGGTACTTGGACATGAGCTTGAATTGTTATCAAAAGCAGCAATTCACGTCAGCGCTCCTTCAGAATACAGGCTTCCCAACACCTCTCCACATTCACAATAACCAACGCAAATACAAAGTGGAATTTACAGGACCCCCCAAAAAAGAAAAAAACACCTAATGGTCTTCAGGTGTTGGGTACCAATTTTAAATTCCAACGATGGAAGGGCGTGCTGCAAGGAGCATTATATCACTTAAAGGGATAGTATAGCGTGAAAAACAGGAGGGGTGAAATGGAGGGGTTAAAAAAATTAACCCATCTTGACCCTCCCTCCCATTTTATCTCTTTAGACTACTTTAAAACTCCCCTTGTATTCAACTTCCTCGTCATGTTGGCCTGATGGTGACATGCTGCCGGCTTCCTGTAAGCTGCAGCATGTCGTGTGACCACAGTAAGGCTGGACACTCGTCCAAGCGTTGAACCATTCAAGTGGTACTCGATGTAAAAGTTAAAAGCCTTGCTCCTGCCAAAGGCTTTTAAGAGTCACGCGTCCAGTATTCCTAATGCGGAGATCAATGCTCGAGGCTCTCAGGTTCTGAGCATAATCAAATAGCTGCACTTGGAGGGTCTGAATCAGCCCTCAAAGAACCGCATGAGGGTGTAGAGGAGTGAAAATATTCAGGGCATTGTGACCCGTAAATTTAAAAGGAGTGGCTACTGTACCTAGACTAGAGTATGGGTCGGCAACCTTGGCCCGCCAGATGCTTTAGAACTACATCCCCCATGATGCTCAGCCACTCCCTAGGTTGGCAGAGCCTCATGGAAAATGTAGTTCTAAAACCTCTAAAGGGCCAAGGCTGCCGACCCCTAGCCTAGAGTATCCTTTTAAAAGGTACATAAAGTACTACAAAATGGAACTCGGACAGAAAAATATAGATATAAAAATCAGGCTTCCAAATATGGAGAATACTGTATATCGATGACTGAGGGAGGCTTGGAATTGAATGACGGAAATTAATGAAAACAGGTTTCATCCAAACAACGGGATGAAGATACTTCCAGATACCAGCAAGCTGTCTGACTTTTGCCAAGGCTGGTGACAGATCGCAGTTGGCCTGCCAGTATTGATCGAGGCACAACGTCTCATTCTGTTGTATAATATCCTGTTGGATGCTTGTACAGATTTTTTTTTTTAATTTCCTGGGGGTTTTTTTTGGAGAAATCTATGAAAGATTTGACTGCTGGATACAAAAGGATTAGAGGTGAGAGAAGACCAAGATTGTGCATTGGACATTAAAAATATTGCACTTTTCATAACATACAGATTAAATCTTGGCATCAGATTCCTCGTTCCTACTGACAGAAAATGATCTCTGCCATCATGACCAGCCGAACGAGGAGAGACGCATTCTCAGCCAGTGGATAAGGCTCAGATTGCATCCTGCCTGCGACTGTACGAGGGGGGCAGTTTACAACACAAAATACCACACAATGATTGCACCCAGTGACGCATATAGAATAAAATATTTTCTTAGCTAAACATACAAGAGAAAACCAAAGCACATGTATCAGCAACATAAAATTAACACCAAAAAATGAAATGTCCATATTGTGTTTGTGTCCCTTTAAAGGACATGAATACTGTTACACGTCATGTTTGCTTAACTGATAACAGAAATCCTAATGCGTTCATTTAATGCAGAATGATGACTAGCGGCCTCCGCACCCAGCTTACCTCAGTATCTGACGCAGCTCTGGACTCCGGTATATGTACTTGTGCCTGTATCCCAGATCTTTGTGGAAGGGGACGAACTGGACTTTAAAATCCCGTAAACTTTTGGCTGGAGCAGCAATGTTGTAAAGCTGCGAAAATTAAAAAGTTAAGTTTGGCTTCTTGGAGCAATTGGGAGTAAAGCATGTGTTCACTTATACATAATGAAAACATTTTAGGAGCCATAAAATTAAAACATTTCAAATGACCATTTGAGCAAAAAAACCCCAAAAAAACAAAGAAAAAAATACTCTTAAACAGTACATGAATATAAAGTGGCTTGATGTGACTAAAGAAATCAATGCTCTGTAGGGTTGTCAGATCGGCCATGTTTTCCTGCACACGTAGAATTTATTCACTCTGCTGGACAGTGCATGAAAAATGCCACCCTGCAGGATGGATAATCCATACGCTGCAGGTAAGAATTCACAAAGCTATCCCAGGTGACCTGCCATGAATTCCTTCAGCATATGAATTATACATGTTGCAAGGCAGCACCTTTCCCATGTTCTCCCTCTGCATGACATGGTAACATGTCCAGGAGAACATGGCCGATCTGGCAACCCTAATGCTCCGGTTAACAGACACAGAGACACACAGTGTCCGTCTCCAGATACATCCTTAATGTTATAGCTCTAATGAATCAAACCCATAAAGAAGAGACAGGTGTTTTTATGTATGGATCCAATCCAGACTATATTAATTGTAGAAATCAAGCCTTCAACGCTCATTAAAATGAACACTATGTACAATGGCTGAAATTCATGCAGACAAAACCCCCGTTATAATTACACAAGTAGCCCCCAGACACAAGAAAGGAAAACAAAACCACATTGTGAACGGGGCCCGTACCTTTCTACCAAGGTGAAATGGAATAACCGGATCATCTTCTGCGTGCATGATGAGCAGCCGGCAAGAAATGAACTTCACACTAAAAGAAGGAAAAATAAATAACAGTAATGTCAGCGAGAGCATACACATCATGTACGTTGTATGGACTTTACTGGATTCATTCTGCAGCATCAAAATATAGAACATCAAAACCCTGAAAAAATAAAAGACCCCAAAATCTGGTTTTATATTTACTGTATAAAACATGTTCATCTGTATCGTGGATGACGTTGCACTCTACATGTTCTCACCATATTTAAAACCTCATGTCCAAGCAGAGAACCCCACCAATTGTACATAGTGAATATTAACAAACGCAATCCACAGAAACACTCTGGGCACCGGAGGAGAGGGACAGGATGTGGATACTGACTGGAAGACACTGGTTCCTCTCAGACCAATCTAGGGAACCGGTTTATTTCCAGTTTCAAACACACAAGTGCCAATAAAAGTCAGTATTTTTTTTTTTTTTAGTTTAAACCCCATTTTAAACAACAAAAAAAAAAAAAAAAGATTTTTTGCACACGATCTGCAATAAGCAGCATATGAGGTATACAGCACGAGCTGGCAATATGCAGCATATGAGGTAACTCAGGTATACAGCACGAGCTGGCAATCTGCAGCGCATGAGGTATACAGCACGAGCTGGCAATACGCAGCGTATGAGGTATACAGCACGAGCTGGCAATATGCAGCATATGAGGTATACAGCACGAGCTGGCAATACGCAGCGTATGAGGTAACATAGGTATACAGCACGCGCTGGCAATCTGCGGCGTATGAGCTATACAGCACGAGCCAGCAATATGCAGCGTATGAGGTATACAGCACGAGCCGGCAATATGCAGCGTATGAGGTATACAGCACGAGCCGGCAATATGCAGCGTATGAGCTATACAGCACGAGCCGGCAATATGCAGCGTATGAGCTATACAGCACGAGCCGGCAATATGCAGCGTATGAGGTATACAGCACGAGCCGGCAATATGCAGCGTATGAGGTATACAGCACGAGCCGGCAATATGCAGCGTATGAGGTATACAGCACGAGCTGGCAATATGCAGCGTATGAGGTATACAGCACGAGCCGGCAATATGCAGCGTATGAGGTATACGGCACGAGCTGGCAATATGCAGCGTATGAGGTAACATAGGTATACAGTATGCGCTGGCAATATGCAGCGTATGAGGTGTACAGCACGAGCTGGCAATATGCAGCGTATGAGGTATACAGCACGAGTCCCAATGGATCTTAAGATAAATATGAAAAGAAAACCTTACAAGAACCAACTCCTGAGAGTAGCAACATACTCCAAGCGCAGCTTAACTCCGCAGCACACTGCACACGTTTGTGTTACTGTAAACAATTGGATACACGTCATGGTGATGCGAAGTGTCATGTGATCCCGAACGCCTACATGTCTCACAATCTGCTCTGTGGGTGTAAGCAGAGGGAGCGCCCGCTGAATGAACTGGTCTTGTCCACTTTTGTCATGAACCAGAAGCACAACATCTAAAAAGAGTAGGCAGGACCAGAGAGCCTGAAAACTGACAGTGAGTATTTACAGGGTTAAGTAATAAATGGACCAAGTGTAAGCACTAATATAAGGCACAAGCCAGACACCTGGTGTATACGCTTTCTCCTCTGCTGCTACGATACACACGTAACAAGGCAGGCTGACGCGGTCAGATGAAAGCCATAAAATGCCAAGCTCATTAGGAGTTGTGAAAGCCAATTGTATATATAATAAATGCAACATTTTGAGGAGACTTGGCCCCTATTTTCACTCTATACCCATAGACGTGCACAGAAAGTTGTGCCTGCTCGGCCCTTTGCTCCTGCTTTTGACACTTTTTTTTCTTGGTCCCATTTACATTTTTCTGTTTTTTTCTTATTCGGATCATTATAAAGAAAATGAATAGTAACAGTTTGTAAGTGATAAATCAAATATATGCACACCCCAAGAAGTGCCCTTTGCGCACCGATGATTTTGCCCTAAAGAGCTAGACAACCTCACATCGTTGCAGTAACCAGTACATCCAATACCTACATGACCCGCACAGCATTCACACATAATCAATGCAACGCTGTACCATTTCCCAGCCACCCCCATGCATTTTAATATTGGTATTTCTTATAAGAGGACGGGCCATTAAAACGAAAAAGAAATAGGAAATCATAGCTTCTGATTAACAATACATTTACTGTGAGTTTGTTTCAGACGGGGTTCTCTGAAACGATGAAAACCCATATAGAAAAGTATAATTCTGCTGCAATTATTCATTGCTTTGCCGCCACAGATGCAAATCCATTTTCTCTGTATGAACAAACTTCAAATGGCAAAACTTACTTCTCATCGTTGGCAAACTTGATGCCGCTTGCTGTGATGGTATCAAGGAAGAACCAGTCAAACCCAGGGAAATACCGGTATATCTAGAAAAAGCAAGACTTATTAAAACCATGGACGACCTACTCCAAGTGTTTATTTAGAGCAGTGTTTCCCAACCCTAACCTCAGGTAACCCTAACAGGCCAGGTTTTCCAGCCATCTGAAGCACAGCACAGATTTGCTGCTCAGTGATTGCAGGATTCAGTCTGCTTTACTCCAAGGTGATCCTTAAAATCTGGCCTGGTTGAGGGTCCTGAGGACAGGTCTGGGAAACACTGGTGTATAACATGAAGGCTCTTTTTTATTCACAACTCATCATTTATATAGGTGTATTTAACAATAAAGAATGGTGAATTAAACTAAGAAATTGCAAACAAACCTAGGAGCCAGAGACAAGAGGTAGAGAGGGCCCTGTTGCCAGAAACTTACAATCTAGAGGCGTTTGAGTGGATGACAGCAAGAGGAGTTGCAATCTCAGCGTTCAGATATAAACACTGGTACAAGCAATCCAGAAGTGGAGACGGACATGGTAGAAAAGCTATGAAACCTATAATGAAGTGTGGGTAGGCGAGAAGAGGTGTCAGGAATGTGATTCGCTAATCTGAAAACATTGGGTTTTGTGGAAGATCTTGACGATTAGGGGAGAGTCTGGTAGGGTGAGGCAGGTCATTCCACAGGACTGGTGTAGCTCTTGAGAAGCATGAGTTAGTATTGTGGGTCAAAACAGGACAGGCGGAGGTCCCCTGCAGAACAGTGATCTAGAAAGTATGTAATTGTGGAGTAAGGATGACTTGTTTAGAAGACAACATGCTACCCTGTAGTCACAGACGTTACGGTGGTGCGCGCTCGGTATTTTTGCTGCAAACAAACACCATCTGGTGCAACGTTCTTCTATTATTCTTCACAACACACAACAGTCATTTCATAACGATGGAAAGAACGCATCACGCAGATTCAGAACATTTTCAGAAGGCTCGGGAAGGAGGTGGAAAGATTGTGTTCAGAAAATCAAAAACAACAACAAATAAAAACAGGTTTTGGTAAATTAACAAAAATGTATCAATCTGTACTTGCCACAGAAAACGGATGACTTTTTGCTTCTTCACGAATGTTGGTAAATGGTGACTCGAGGATCAGTGCATCAGGTGGGGTTTCTGAAAGAAAGAGTGGAAAAGAAAAAAACTATAAATACTGCTACACTAATCAATCACTGCAAATGTCATATTGAGCAATTTGTATTATTACGCAGAACGGCAAGACACGTTCCCGACTGCTCAATGCTACGGTCAAGATGAGGAGAGAAAAAAAAAAAAAAAAAAAAAAGATTTTCCGTTTGTAGATTGCACGGTTCACACAATCCATACAATTTATACCTACATTCAACTGTCGATGCAGCCCTCAGACATTGTGCAAATGAGCCGAACTCTAACCTCTATTCATGTCGCCTAGTAATGATCGCAGGTCCCCATACACAGCATGCCATGCTGCCTCGGCTACCCCTCATCTTATCAGCCCTTACTATACTGACTCTATGCTTTTTCTCCCCAGACGTGGGGAGATTCGCTCGGGAAACATTCACGGAGCTATATGGACACAGGGGGTTCTATTACATTCTTCTCATAAACATTATTGCGTGTGCAAAAATGCATTAACGCAAGGGGCAAAACCCCTTTGCTGACCGTCGTATTACAATGTCCGCGCAAAAAATGTGCGTTAACGTCTACCACGGGTGAACCTGCACGAACCCTTTGCGAGCGTAATGTACTGCACGTGTTCTATACTTAACATTGTGAGGGCAAATGCGTTTGTAATACCATGCACGTACCATGGTATTACAATCTATGCGCAAGTTTTAACGCACAGCGTTTGCGCGCATAATTTTAACGTCTTTTAAAAGCTGGTGTTAAAGGCAAATCTGAAAGTCCTGGCCGAACCCAAATACTCCAGCCCAAAAAAAAAAAAAATACAGCAAAGTATAGTTACATATTCTACACATACCCAAACAATAAAATTGAGAATGAGAAGAATTATCTTAAGGCGCTGTGTAGTATGTAGATTGGTTAGGTGTCTGGTCACCATGCGAGTATGCTGCCAACTCGGGGGTGGTGGCAGAGCCTTGGTGCTGCTACAAAATAGGATACAGAAAGGGGTACCCACATTTTTTCTGAATAAAATTGAGGAGTTGTTTGTGTTTTTATTATTGATGCAGCATATATGCTCAGAATGATTTTGACAGGCGCAAAAATTTAATGTGAGACAATTGTGCCGTGGTTCTTAATTCTGATTGGTTGAATCGCGCGAAAAAAAACAGTCCGCACACCGATTTCTGCGCGCAACGTTAATGCGCGTGCGTTTTTGCGCGTCTTTTTTACGCGTTATTTTTTGACGGATGAAATAATGCGCAAGGATTGGAATACCAGCGTTAATTTACGCGCGTTAATGTTCATCGCTTCTCGCAAAAATTCACACGTTTACCATGCATTTTTGCGTGAATAAAGTAATAGAGCCCAGGGAGTGGTACTTGCTACCACTGGTGGCATTAGCAATCAGTATAAAATGCCGGACACCACAAACCAGTATAGATTTGAGAACACAGTAGTCCAAGCGGATAACCAGAAACTTCGTTTTAAGAGCATTCACTCCAACATGAATCGCGGGTTTGGCGGCCCAATATTATTCGAAATCTATTTGAATTATTAGGTAGAATTAGAGGCCGGTGATTGGCAATGTGATAAATGTAGCGTGCAGAATATACAGTCACAAACCAATGATTTTAGAGCCGTATCCACTTTACCTCTTTCACAAAGGCGTCTAACTAAATTGGTGGCAACTCTGGAAAAAAAAGAAAAAGAAACATGAATAAGGGATTAGTAGCTTACTGTATACATTTTATCCACCTTTTGTTTTGTACACCTGAGATCGAGGCTTTCAAAACCTTCTGTAAGGTTGTATATGCTAAATAATGACAATAAAGAGGCATCTGTAGAATTCTGGCCTTTTGTTGCCATTATGACATACTGTATGTGTAGTCACAACATTTGAACCGTCGGGGCACTTTGACACGTTTTCCGTCAGATCACATTTTCCTTCTGTCTCATCTCTTAAATGAAGAATGTGGAGTGACAAGGTGCGCTCCTAGCAGGTATGAACCAGCAATCCGTCACAGCGCTAGACAGCTTCTGACACCTGTACAAAAATGTCCCTTTCTACGCGATATTTATAAGCCATAAGGTGGTCTCGCTGGATGCCAGAGGAAATCTGTACACCGTGCCCCCCAAGTAATGCTTGGCATCTCACACAAGCACAGCTACCATTGAGAGGAAAATGAATACATAATTAAAATTGAATACAGAAACCATGTATGTAGGTTTAAACGATCAGCGTAACTCCAGGAGTAACGAAGAAGCTCTACCTTCGCCTGTAATTTGACAGGTGCAAAGTTCCAACCTATAATGCTCTGTGCCACTTTCATGCCAAGCGCCTTAATAAAAGGAATGACAAACACTATGGATTTTCAGCTGCACCTTTCAAGCCTTTTACCTAGTGAGCACCATTTTTATTCTCTATTTGTCACATTCTGTTGGTTTAAGGAATTTCTGATCGATGCTGAAAAGGAGCATGCTGGTACGGAACATAAATACAATTGATCACTGAGCGAGTGAAATAATCAAAAGGGCTCTGGGGCATCTGAGATTAAAGGCTGCAGCCAAAGCAAACCGAATTCCTCCTATAGCTTAGTTTCCAAAAATCTATAAAAATACTAGACATTCTCCAAGCATTAAAGGTGAGAAAGAACAAAAAAAAAGTACAGTTACTCTACTGAATGAATGAGCAGGTCCAGTGCAATAATGTATCAACTGATAGGAGTGTCAATGAGAAAATTTAGCTCAGTAACAGAATCACCTACAATACTCCTTTTATTCCATTGTGTGCGCTTTTTACATCTCCGCTTGGGAATGTAGTACATTTACCAAGAGACACTGAAAGAACTGTATGGCACACAGTTTTAAAGAAAGAATTTTTTGCCAAAATGTTGCTGTAACTGGTGAGCGTCCAATAACACTGTCTGAAAAAGTAGGCTGAGCGCCTCATCCAGTTCTTCTCTTTTCCATAGTTTAAAGAGCAGCTGCTTTTGCATTCTATGGAGTGACTGTCCATTGCAGGTTATGGAGAGCCGAGAAAAAGAAATATATATATATATAAATTATGTCGATTATTTCCAACCGTCAGTTTCATTTAGCCATGTTAACATGTGCAACCTAATCCGATTTATTCTCCCTTTCTTTCGTTCCTGTTATTGTGGAAAGACACATGGACTGCAGTGTATTCACACACAATGGATGAATAAAATCCTTACCCAGTGCCCAGAGAATGCCCCCATATGTAGACTGGGTTGTCCCCACTACGGGCTTTAATCCAGTCGAAGACATGAAGGGCATCGTACGTCATGCCACTTTCTGATGGAGTTCCCGCGGAATCACCCCAACCTGCAAAAATAAACAAAATCCACAGTTTTACGGATAATTTGACCTTAATTCCTAATATTTTCACCTATTGTTACGATTATTAGGAGAAAACAGAAGCGCAGTTCAAAACCCAAAATCATAAAAACAGCCACAGTGGTTTAGTAATAACAGAACACAAAACAAACGTGTGTTTAGGTACATTTTTAAATCAGATTCTGTAAGGAGGGAGGTTTGTGCAACAACATTTGCATGTCATGTTTGGTGTTTATACTGTAAACTAGGACATTCTTCACCACGAATGAAATGCTCCAAATTTAAAAGTAAACAGAATCAAAACAACAACTTATGTTATATATTTAGAGCAGGCACTGGTATTTAGAAACATTTAGATTGTAAGCTCTTGAGCAGGGTCCTCTCTCCCACTGTTCAGTATATCTAACTTGTTTGCATATATGTTATGTCCCACCCATTGTACAGCACTATGGAACTTGTCAGCCCTTTATAAATACTTATAACTATACCAGCCCTTGACTTTCGTTGCCTGCTGTATAAGTAAACATTTAAGAGTGTGTTCATCTTTTCTGCAATCTGAGGCGGCTCATTGTCTGTTGCATATTGCACTCTATACCCTTAAAAGTTAACAAGGATAATTGCATGCACAAATCCCATTACAACAAGGCTGCACTGCAAGCTAGCAGACAACCATATAGAACAGAATACACACAGCGTTATCCCTTACGCTCAATGTAATGCAATACTGGCACCGTCACAGGGCACAGTATATTGGCACAACAAAAAATATATTCAGTATATACAGCAGATTCTAAAGGAACAACACCTTATATATATTTTGGGGCTGTTTCCCCTTTAATGGCACTTTATTGTTTTTTGTTGTGTCCCCCCCCCCGACATTGATTTTTTGTTTTAGTGTTGCACAAGGATAGGACCCATCATGGAGCCTTTGCCTTGACATGGTGGTGGGCTTAAAACTCAAATGACCATTAAGTAGGCCACACATTTCTTTAGTAGTATTAATAGGGAATTGAATGCAAGGGATACCTAAATTAAAACAGTGTTGCTTAGCCTAGCCCCCCCCCTCCCCAAATCATAGAACATGAACTTTAACAGAATCCCATTATCCACTGACCGAAAGCTTTTAGGAAAGGTCGTAACTGGCAAAAACAAAGTTGCAAAAAAGAAAAAGGATTGAGAAATAGTTTTTAATCAACAAAGCAATAAAAGCATTGGGTTGAAGATGTGGAGATTGAGCGGGAGGGGCGGTTCAGAAAGCAATGTGGGCACAGCGTTCTAAATAGACGTTTGGCCAGACTGGGGACCTTGACTTTTGGAAACCTTACTGTAAAATAACTCCAATGTTACCCTGTCCTAAAATTACTTCCATTGTATCCAACAGTGTATATTCATCATGGGATACATTATACCCTATATTCACGGGATAAAGGAGACATGTTCCTGTTTGGGCGTAAGGCTGGGATGGCACAAAGGAGAAAAGATTTTGGTATATTTAATATCCATCATTTTAAAGATAGACATGCACTGCCCGTAGTATTTCGATGCTGGTCATCTTTCTGTATACCACGTCACCAAAACTTGTAAAATAAAGCAGTGCAGGTAGTTTTAATATTTAAAAATAAAAGCTAAAAACCCAAAGTTTAGAAAGAGGGGCCGTATCGATCGTATGATTTTAAACAATTTATCAAGGTGTTTATCACTTATACCCCTTCAATACAGTGATCGTGTTTACACGATCAGCAGCAGAGAGCGTGTTAACACGATCAGGAGTTAGTCCGTATCATTGCAAATGAAGTCTGTGTGTTGCAACCAATTTCATTTGAATTTGGGCTCCAGACTGTGCCCCTGGAGGTGCTGAAACACTGGGAAACATTGCCTGAAACACGGGGAATCTGTGCATAAGACACTGATCCCCAGTTTATTCTGCAGGGGACCCCAGGTGCAGCGACTCTTTCTGGCCAGCAGTGTTGGATGCAAGTCATAGTGAAAAATCAGGAAATTTGGTGCTTAGCGGAGAGCATAAAACTTAGCGTTTAATCAGCTTGCATTAAAAAGAAACTGTAAATTGACAAACAACAAAAAGTGTTGAAAGAGGGTTCTCTAATGAGCTACCTATGCAGTAACGGAGACAATAAATTGTATTTTAGTGATATGTGCTGGGTACCTACTAACAGAGTATCTGTCTAAAAAGACACAAGTAGCAGAAGAAAAGCGAGCTTTCGTGTGTCCAATGCAGACCGAAGGAAATAAATTGTCCAAGTTCCTCACTTTAGTAGGAGATAAACACAGAGGGCCCTAATACGATCCCCGCGCTAAACCGGGTGCGGTAGGGGGGAAAAAACTGTGCCTGCGGTATTCCCCCTACCACCACCGGTTTAACGGGGGATTACAATGCAGGTGCAAGGAAATGCTGCCTGCATTGTAGCGCCCGTTAAAAAGCAGGATGCTCGCTGGAGTCCATAGGACTCCATTGAGTTCCTCTCTGCCGGTCACGTGACAGGCCGGATCTCGCATCGCGAGATCCAGCCGGTCGGCGTAGGGATACGCAGGGAGAAACAGGGGGGACTTTTTCCCCCTGTCTTTCCCTGCTCCCATCGGCCGGAGGAGACGACCGGAGCCGCGGTCCTCGCCGCAGGACAGAGGGCAAGTTTCGGATTTTTTTTTTTACTGTTTGAAGCTGGTGTTAACACCAGGTCCTGGCTTTGGTTAACTTTTCGTTGACCAGAGCCAGGCGTCAATCAGCTATGGGACATTGTAATACTTTGCGCTCCCTATACTTAACATGGGGAGCGCAAAGTGCAGTGACCTCGCGCTGAGAAGTTTTTTTACCCGTTTGCGTTTGGATTGTAATATGCCCTAAACATCGCAGCTAACGGTATTGCTGACGTAGGTGAGCGCTACCATTAGGGCCCAGAGTCTTTTGGATGGAAGTCATATTACAAATCAAACTTCAAAGCGCAAAAGAAATTGTCACATAACTCATCAAAAACAAAGTATATATTATGTAAAATAGTATCCAATGATTCTGCTGCAATCCACAACTTTATTAATACATAATCACAAAAATACATACATACCATAAAAAATATAAAACGCAGAACTGAAAAGAAGGGGAATAAATAAATCCACCTTTCCCTTGGGTCTTAAAGTTCCCATAAACTACACAAGGAGATGGAAGCAGCAGGGGTGATGGTCGTTAATCCTCAACTAGTTTTGCTGATCTCCCCTCAAAAAGCTGGCAAAAGCCCACCAAAAAAAACCCCAAACAGAAACAAGAGATGTCTACCATATTACAATCTAAGTAACAGCTGCCTTGAGCGATAAATATTCAGTGTACTCCGCTCCTTCGAGTGGGCACCACCATATGAAATATACCTTTTTGTAACTATTGCTGTGACCGTTAAGTGATGCCTTTGTTTTTGAGCTTCAATGCAGCAGTGCTCACTGAATATTTATTAGTGCTGCAACTAACGATTATCTTAAAAAAAAAAATAATATCGATAAGTTGTCCAATAATTTTTTCATTTAACCAATTCATTGGATAAAAGAAAAAAACATACGAAATTGCATAGTTATTTTTCGCACACAATGTACACGAGCACCTGGTCAGTGATGGATTGATGCTGCACACGCAGATTAAGCATGTGTCTGCTTTCTCCCCAAACACATGTTGCTACAAGCGCTCAGACAGACATGATGAGGTTAGCACAAAATCAGGGTGAGAAGGGGGGGGCACTCCACACAGTCTAACCACTTTAGCTTATTAGAGAGTGTCCCTTTACAATAATTTCATGAACAAACAGAGCGAGGGGACGGTCCGGAGGTGGAAAGGGGAGAGTTTGGGCAAGGGACTTGACCCATTGTGACAGGGAGTGGGTTTGGGCAAAAGACCAGACCTGAGTGTGGGGTGGAGTTTATGGGAAGGGACTGGACAAAAAGGAGAGAATGCCAGCTCCGGACCAAAGAGGCAGTGACAGGCAGGTTGGGGTGGTGGCACAGGACGAAGCAGAATCTGAGGTTATAACGTTTACCACAGTCTGACTCTAAACAGTGTGTGCTGTACACAAATTGACGAAAATAGTTGTCAACTATTTTCATCATCGATTAATGGTTTCAGTTTTAATATTTATCGCTGAAGGCAGCGGTTATTTGATTGCAATATGTTAAACGTCTGGAGGTTTCCTTCTTGTTTCGTTTATAATTTTTTTTGAGGGGGTCTCTTTGCCAGTTTTTTATTTGAGGGAAAGAACAGCAAGGCTAGATGAGGTTTAGCGACCATCACCACTGCTGTTTCCATCTCCTGGTCTAATTTATGGGAATTTTAACCCCCAAGGGAAAGGTGGATATATTTATTCCCCTTTTCAATTTTGCATTTACATATCTTTAATGGCATGTATGTTTTTTTGTATTTATGCATCAATAAAGCTGTGGCCGTATCATTGGATACTATTTTACATAAAACTTTGTGAGGAGTTGTGTGACAATTTCTTTGCACTTTTTTTTTTTTTTTTTTGAGAAAGGCTTTTACCAGGAAGGATACATTGAGTTTTCTCTCGTTTTGAAGTATGTCCTGGCTTTGAAGTTTGATTGTCATAGAATGGACTTACATCCAACACTGTTGAGGGTTGTTCCCAGTAAAGTGACTTGCTGAGGGATTTTCTCTTTGTTTTTAATTGGTATTTCTGTGTAACGGCGGCTCCTGCACATTCAGCACAGAATGTGATTCGGATCTCTGCAGAAAGATTAGGCCCGTCTGTGCTGGCACGCGCAAATAACTAGGTCGGGGGATTAGAGAGGAGACCAGCCTGAAATACACACATTATTTCTACAAACAAATACACGCACTTTATTCATTATCTGGACAATATCATTTTAGCACAGCTTATTTTACAAAATTAAAATGTTGACAAGAATGGCTCTTTCCAGAGGATCACGGTCTGCACAGGAATAGCATGCTCAACCTCAATAACCAATAAAGCATCGGCAGCTGCTACAGACTAGGGATGCACCAATACCACTATTTTAAGACCGAGTACGAGTATCGAGACTTATTAAATGTCATGTGACCGCTTTTCAGTAAGAACAGATATATATATCTCCCACAGCTCATATATACCCACAGGCGTGTAAATACACACACCAGACCTCAGATACAGACACTGTGGTGGCTGGCAGAGTGCTCTAACGGCTGCTCGCTTGGGAACTACCAACCGGGATCTTGCAAGATCGTGGCTGGTTGTTCCCAGTGAGCAGCCGTGCCACAACCTTTGCCGGAGGCCGCTCGAAGGAACAAGGCCACCCGCAGTTAGAGCACTCGGACACCGAATGGCAAGCAAGCCCAGCGCTGGCTTCCAGTGTCGGTTGGGGTATTGGGTACCAGGTACTCTTGCAGATCCCGGTATCGGCACATCCCTACCACAGACTGTCCACTCCCTGATCAGAGGGAAAGCCGACTCGATCCCACTCAGAAGACGCCACCATGCGAGCGTCCTTGGGCAAGACGCCTAACGATATGGATGCGCCTACCTCACAAAATACTTGTACATCTCATAGATTTTAAGTTCCCTAGGGAACAGGGTCCCCCTGAATCAGGTCATCATCCACGTGTGGTATTCTAATGTATCAATCCCTTTTGAGCTTTTAAAGCGCTGCAGAATATGTAGCACTATATAAATAAAGAATAAATAATAATGATAGATGAAATTACATCTTCCGAAAAAAGTAAAAAAGCTTCCGTGTTATGCCAATACTTTGTAACACTACATCAAGTTGGTTAGAGCAACATTTAAAAAAGACAAATTAAAACACACACACAATTATATTTGTGTGTATTTGGTAAACCATGTTAGCCCAGATGCCAAAATCACCAGAGTATAGCCGTACGTAGTGATACTTTTTATTGGACTAACCTTACATTTAAAAGACAAGCTTTCGAGAGTGTTACTGCTCTTCAGGTCCGGACGCTATACTGAGTGAAATCATGGAATAGACCAAAAAGCGCCAAGCAGAGGGAGGGGGGGGGGGTTGTAAAAACTAAGTCAGCATTATACATGATTTTTTCCTCTTTTGTTTTTCAGTTGAGTCATTTACTCTTTCCTCTTCGGCACTATCATCAGATGCTCACCATGATGCTCATTTGTGTTGTTTTATAGGCCTGTGATCGGTCCTCCCTGTTCGTTTACCTTTCTTGACCATAAGATTCCACTATTAGTATTTATGACACCCCCACCCCTTCTATTTGGCGTTTTATTGTTCTATGATTTTGCTCAGTCTAGCTTCAAGACCTGAGGAAGAGAGAAATACTCTCAAAAGCTTGTCTATTAAATGTAACGTTAGTCTAATAAAACAAGATATCACCATGTACTGCTATAAAACTTAATTATAATTAGGGCTGGGGAAATTAACGATTAATCGTTAAAATTTTTGATTGATTAAATGTATTTTGATCAGGGGGGGCCCATCAGCTCCGGTATCGGACTCTAGGAGTCCAAATCTGGAGCTGTACTGGCTTCCTGGGGTCCTGGGCGGCCCTACAGCAGCGTGTGAAGCACGTTGGCTTGGCGCCGCCCTCCAGTCACGTGTGCGACGCACGCATCACACACACAGCGACTAGAGCAGAAAGAAGACGGCATAAGAGAAGGCAGCGGAGGAGTGGCGAGTATGGTGCTGCCTGTCTCACTCAGTCCAGCCTCGGACCCAGCCAAACCCCAGCAGGGCCCAGACCCCAGGCACACACACCAGACCCCAGGCACACAATAGGCCCGAGACAAGACCCAGGGCCCAGACCCCCAGAGCCCAGACCCAAGCAGATCAGCTAAAAATAGTTTAGTCTGTATGTGCGTTATAATTAAATCGAAATTAATTGATTAAAATCGATTAAAAAAAAAATTAAAAAAATATCAAATAATCAAACACGAAAATTTTAATCAGTACCAGCCCTAATTATAATATATATGAATCTTACGAAAATGAAGGGATCTGCACCTTGGCAGCAACTGCACACATGAAACTACATCACAAAATAAATTGGCATGGATATATTGATGCTCAGAGGGCAAACTACAGGACCTGCCAGATGGACGCAGAATGCGTGGGGAACCTTATACAGAGAAGCACAGCAAGATATTGGGCGCCTGCCCACACACACACAGATACTGCAATCTGGTTTTAGTTCCGTCATTGTGGATTTAGTCCATGCTTTTTCCCTCCGCTTCACATGGTCGTCTCACAGACATTCATTCATTACCAGCTTGAAGACAGAAGACTAGTATGTCTTCCTTCTGATGTTCTGACTCTTCCACAGACTGAATGACCCCAACACCAGTGAATTGCAACTTCTTACCGAATGAGATAATGCAGAACGGATACCAAGGCAAGGATAGGGCAGATCTCAGAGGTCTTTTCATGTGCAAAAAGTGACATAATGAATCACATGCTCACCTCTGTAGTCAAAGGAAATAACGTGAAAACCCATTGAGCTGAGGACCTAAAATGAAAAAAATAAAAAAGGAAAAACACATAGAGTTAGCACTAACAGTTTAACAGCTCTCGTCACCTTCATCGAACATGAAGGGGAGTCGTTTTAAATTGATCGAGCTTTGGAATGTTGATGCTGTATAAAGTGACGACTGAAAAAGATTTAACGCTTTCAGGCCGCCCTGCCCCAAAACGAACAGGAGTATTATTTATTTCTCATCCCAAGTAATCAGCATAGAGGACACAAACAGGGGGCAAAGCAGTGACCACAGATAAATCGGTGACATTTCAGTGCTCTGAATAATCTCTTTACTGAAAATAGTCTGACAAAACCTAAACCAGCCAGCACTTCATTATACACATCTGACTTCTAATGGGTAATACCCTTTATATTTTCATATCCAATTGGCACCATTATACAGATCTGAATTAAAAAGGGTAGATCTGTATAATGGCGAGGCATCTTGAAGTGTTGACTGGTTTATGGTTTGTCAGTCTTATTTTCACAAATTTATCTGTAGTATTAACTATATTGAGACCCCCTGATTTAAGTGCAAACACTGATTTTTTTTTATGATGTGTATAAGGTCTAGATTGTGAGCGCTTCCACAATGACAGATTGTCTGCCTCTGGATTTTGATGGAAAAGATGAACATCTCTTGCTTATTATTTGGTATTATTATGAGACACGTATAGGATTTCCCTTCATTGTGATTTCATTAGAGTTGGTTGTGCAAGGTAAATGATTGGGGTATTTTGTTTTGAGATTTCTGAATGTACGCGTTTCAACTTTAGAGCCACTGTAATAACTCTATGGTTAATGCACAAACATGTCATTCATGCTTGATTCCACGTTCTGTCCTTTATTTTTTCCATTTTCTCTGCTTAAATCTACAAATATTTAATAAAATTGGAGTTTTAATTCTACTCTCTAACTTTAAAAAATGAAATTTTTTTTCAAATCACAAAATGTTTATAAAGATCGCATCAGGAATGGTCTCTAGGCCATCAGATACTGGTTAGAAAAACAAAAATAACAGCTCTGACGATGGGGCAACAATTCTTAAGCCGTCCATACATTATGAAGAAAATAAGACTAATAACCAACAACACAAAACATCAAAATAAACAATACAACAACAAAAACGGGTAGGAGATTTTCTCTCTAACTAAATGGGTTTGGGAGAGTAGGTGAGGGTTTCATGACCCTTCATGGTAGTGTAAAGAGGTGTAGAAATAGGAGGGGGTAAGCAATCAAAGAGTGGGTTATAGTGCCTTATAGCCCTTGATCACTGTCATGAAGGTACCAGTTAATAAATCTGAAGGCTGCTTTTAGATAGATATATCTATCTCATATCTCTATTCAAAATGTGACAATTCTGATAAAAACCGAACATTAAAGTAACAATACCTTGTATAGCTGCACTCTGTGATCGCCGCCACTGTGGAGAAATAGAAAAGAAAATTTGAGCAGACGGCTCACCTGAGAGTTAAATATTATAGAGACAATGATATGTAACCATCACTTAATAAAAATGCATAGTAAGGCTGGAGTATCCTAAAGTATGTGTCAAAAGCACCAAGACAAACATGCACACAATCTGTATCAAACCATAAAACTACAGTAGAAACACAAGACTGTTCAGTCTTATTTTCTAATGAGTTTGCACTTTGACAGAACCAAGCAATATTCTTTTAGATTATTTGTTGCTGAGCCAGACATGGTATTGGAGTTTGAGTGTAATTTACAGGTTAGATGTTGGTCATTTCACGGTTGTTTCATATAATGCAATATATGACTATGCATATGCTGGTAAGACTTTGACAGGGTCTGAATTGTTAAGGTTCGCCCCGATTTGTTTTTTCTATTTTCCAGTTTAACTGTTTTTGAGGTTGTAAACACACACATTCTGGCCTGCAGCACCTGCCTATATGGAGTACGTCCTCCCACATTTCACATATTAAGACAAGCGCCATACTGACACTATTGCCTTGATTCATATTATGTTTTTAAAGTCCCTCAATGGTGCCCCCCACTTACGACATAAAAAGGTAGCATTACCGTGTCCCTGCATTTCCATGTAGGTAGAGAATCACAGGATAGTTGGTTGACATGATCTCCTCATACCATGCTTGATCCTTTCCCTGAGCATCTTTCCATATAACAGCAGGCAGTGTGTGCCTAAAACACAGACATATACAGTTCAAAACACATTACATTATAATGCAGATTTTCTAGCAACAGGTACTAGAAGCAACCAAGCTGCCTATTCTGAAACCCTAGGGTCATATGCAAGAAGTGAATGTCACATGCGGGATATGACTGAAGTCAGATTGCTTTCATAAGGGGACGAGTTGAGCTAAGTCCTTTGTATTTTCTTCACTTTATTTGGAAAGTAACAGCAAATAAAAGGTGTCTTGTGGGATGAGAGAGCTTCTCTTGGTATGCTTTGATATGGGTGGGTTGGTAAAACAGGTTGAAATAGCCCATTAAAGAACAGTTTGTTTACTCACATGACTCTATGGATGACTGACAGGAAGAGAAACTTTGCTAAGGAGGAAATTGGCTCACTATGTAAATTAGACTGGGAGAGTACTAATCCAGATTAAGTAAAACTATAGGGGAGAAACAAATAAGGAATCTGGTTCCATGATACTGTCCATACACCTCAAAATGGGCTGTAGCCACAGGTATGCTTGGTCAACATACGTCTTCGGATACAATCCCTTGACACTCCTTTCCGGCCCTGAAAGTAGGGAGTGCTAAACAATGCTATAAGAATTATATCAACAAGTTGGAGCAGGATTCTCAGGCCGATCCATAATTCTATAATTGCAATCAGACTTAATTATAGAGTCCACATATTATGTAGAAGATACAGTTAGGAACCTGTTCCACCTACATGTATATATAATTAGTGTTAGCTCCTGGTCACTGCAGAAAAAGAAAGCAATGAGTATCACAAATGCTTGTTATCAGTAAATAAAAGGACCTCAAGTGCACACTTACCATACACCAATAGACACATCCTCCTCCGGCTGCAGGTAAAAGTTACATGTGTGGTTCAGACCTTGATCCTGGGGCCTTTTAAGATCAATAAAATATGGAAACCGTACTGAAAAGACAAACCCAAAGTTTCAGAAAAAGATGTATTGACATTTTCTCAACACAAAAAGATATTTTAGATGACATTTAACCAACATCAAAAGAAGTAACTCACACATAGGGGCGCTTTGGGATCATATCCAAATATTGTTTTACTTTTGGGCTTTTTTTGGTAGGAGGTGGACCAATATTGGTAGACATCCTCAGAACTGGACACGAAAATCACCGTTCGAGGCAATGTAAGATTTCTTTATTTTCAAATCGTAACCTCCACACACCACCTACTTTAAAAAGGGACACCGCTCCTTCCATGGGCATTACAAAGAAAACAACACTGTTTTTTTTCTGTCTGAAGTAATTGCATGTAAAAAAAGAAAATTAGGTATTTTATCTCTGGGTTCCAGTTTCTGGATTTTTCCCATTATGCAACAATTACTAAAAGCTTTGCTTTGTGACTCTTGTTTATTTAATCTATGATAATTACCAGTTAATGAGGTGGAGGGTGGGATGTTTAGATAAGGCTGATGTAAGAGCTGGAAGCTTAAAAGACTTCTAGTCTACTCCCTGGTGATGTCCTTTGAATAAATCCCACATAATACAATGATGAGAGTCGGCTGCCTGAACCAAGAACCAAGCATATAAAACTTGAATTATTTAAACACATGCAATCATAACGTATCAACCAATCACACACACCAATGTAGCCATAGAAAGTAGACCTTCAGCATGTACATGTATGTGGTAGTCACCAATGTGCGCACATTACTTCAGGACTCCAACGGAGAGCGAGAAATCAGAATGGAAGGAAATCAAAATGCTTACCTAAATTTAAAAAGACCAGCTGAGTTTGGATAGCAGGGCAGACCTTTACTAAAAACGGAATGGCTATGTACAACCCGACCAAGAAGATTAGGAACATTCGTAACCGTGACCACAGTCCATAGCGCCTGGAACACAAAAAAAGCAAAAGATGTGAGAAAGGGGAATAAAAGTTAAAATATTTATATTAAGCAAGGGGTGGGCAATTTAGGAATAGAGTTTACTGTTGGCCTCGATTTTACCCATATGAAAATAATTATAATATCAAGGAATTGGGATCTATATTTGGAGGAGCATCCATCCAAGCATTGGCAGAGCAGACATCTTCGGAAGGTGCCTGTCAAACATTGTAGCTACTACGCTGATGCTCGGACAGATGCTACACCATTTAAAAAAAAAAAATCCTCGATTTTCAGAAAAGTAGAAATCGAGGTCGACCTAAAGAAAACCAAAAAGTTAAATTGCCCAACCCTACATTAAATTATCAGAATCTAGAAAAACCAATTCAAGTAATACCAAGCTTTTCCTCAAAGCCCACCTCTTGAGGTAGATGAGAATAATTTTTAGGGTCTGATTTGTTATGACAGATTGTTGCATTCAGTCACTACATGCCCGAATTCCGAGTCACACCAAGAGAAAGTCCCTATGTGCCCAGGATTAATGACAAAGTCACTCGATTAGACCAAAAAGATTTTTGGGGCAGAATATTGGGTTCTAGTTAATTTTTGTGTTAAAAGCAGTTCCTCAGTAACTGAAAAATAGGAATAACAAAAAGAAATTCATGAAAAACAATTTAGGAGAAAAACAACAAGGTAGCCTATCACAGTATCCCCAATTTAGTCTTCACCTCCATGACTGCTCGTTCAATTTACTTGTGTAAAACCTGTCCATTTATAGGATTTCTCTCTCCCCTTCCAAAATCCTGCATCTTTTCTTGTCCACCTTTCTTCTCAACCACCTAACACATTCTATTTTACAAATCAAAAAGGCGGAATGCATTTTATAGTATTTGTTGTTTTTCTCCTAAATTGTTTTGCATGAATTTCTTTTTGTTATTCCTGTCTGCCTTTCAGTTACTGAGGAACTGATTTTAACACAAAAAATAACTAGAACCCAATATTCTGCACCAAAAATCGAACCATTGTTAAACACGCAAAAGGATTCCAGTCGCAAACTTTAAAGCGTGTTAAATACAAAAAAACAAACATATTGAAGCTTATCAGAAAGAAGGAGAATTGGTAAAATGGGCAATAAAGCCACGATAAATTCACGTGTTCCACACAAAACACCCCGGAACACATGGAAGAGAAACAAAGCACGTGACTATAGTGTGAATAAAGCCCCATCTTCTGGTGTATTTACATCTGCCCGTATTGTAAGTGGTTTGTGTGCCGGTTAGGGATGCACCGTTACCACATTTTTGCCTCCAGCCGAGATCTCGCAGGAGCCTCCCGCGAGATCTCGGCTGGAGGTAGCGTCGTAGCGGCCGCGTGATCGCATCACAGTCCTGCGACCGGACCCACCACCAGGTAAAGTAATGCGGCCCGCCGTTGGGGAACGCTGGCCAAATGCTTTTAATGCATGTGGCCAGCTTCCCCAACCCGCGGATACCGGCAAGCCGGCCCACGGCTGGCTTCCGGTATGGGGGGGGGGGGGGGAGGTACCGGGCCATTTGCCCGAGTACCAAGTACTCGTGCAAACGGCAGTATCGGCACCAATACTAGTATCGGTACATCCCTAATAATGATATATTATGAATCTGCCGAGTTTGCTGAACAAAAGGATATATAGTATGTCTGGGTCATATAATAAAACGTGGCTTCAAATCGCGTTTAAACATGATGAGCAAAAGCGGTAAAAATGAGCTGAAATGGCTCAGCAGTGAAGGGGTTAAGGACACCCACAGGTTGACACGAGCCAAGCAGCATTACTTATATGTAGTGTTTTTTGCACGGATATATGTATGGAATTTAAAAAATTTGCTACGATTAGACACTCTGGCCCCATAGGGAGCTTTGAGTTTAGTCTCCTTGTCCAGTAGCACTGCTCATTCGCCATGTTTCAATCAGCAGGGGATACACGTGTGACCATGCGCACTCACACATGTCACGCTGACAGCAGCCAATGAGCATGTTTTTTTTCAGGATTTTTTTTTTTCCAAATTGGCAGGTGGTTACACTTTGATATGGCGGGTAGGGAGGGGTTAGGATTATGCCAAGATATGGCAGTTGGTTTATGATTTACAGTATGCAGGATAATGGCTCAGTTTACAATCATGAAAACGACAGAAATACACCAGTTTATAGCAGCTCCATTTATGTAGTTATGTAAAATAAGGGAGCTCACTAAGCCGTATATTTAATTCAACGGTGTCTGTGCCCTGCAGGAAAGTGATGAGGATACCACACTCTCACTCATCTCTTATCTTCCCACTTCCACATTGATAGCAGATACTCCGTTGTCATGGATGGAATTACACGCTCACTACTCTGTAACCTGCTCATAATAGCCTATACATGTCCTGTAACATGTATGTAGAATATAAACCTTTGAATCCTTTTCCAAAGCCTATTTTTCTATATGTGCATATATATATATGTTTATCCTGGACCTGTCTCCGTCTCCTTGGCTGCGGCATTGGGATGTCACTGGGCATTGTATCATAACGGCTACAGGGTGTTTACATGGGAGATGGTGACATGAAGGAGGAGTCTGACCAAGAGGACCGAGAGCAGTGAGACCGGAGAACCAGGACCAACTGCAAGTAAATTGGGATATATTACCGAAATTAAGGATTAATGGCAATATTAATGGCTTCTGCCTTTATCTCTTAATGCCCAGAGGGATGGGCGATCCTTCATGCCATGTTACCTCAGTGATTCCTCCACAGGGGTTTTTATTTTTCTCCTCTGTGCTGAAGAAGGACTCTACGTGATTCTAGAGATCAAAATGATGAACTGTAAAAGATAAATCAAAATAATCAGTTTAATTTATCAGTCTTCAATGCTGAAGCCAAGTTGCCTGATCCACCTTTCCTGTTTGGAGGCGAGTGGCTTAATCCACCCTCCTTTTTGGAGGCGAGAAGCCTGACCCTCCTCCCCTGCTTGTGTTGAGGCGAGAGGCTTGAATCTCCTCCATGTTTGAATGCGAGAAGCCTGACCCTCCTCCCCTGCTTGCGTTGAGGCGAGAGGCTTGAACCTCCATGTTTGGATGTGAGAAGCATGACCCTCCTTCCCGGAGTTGAGGCAAGAGGCTTGAACTTGAGAAGTCTGAACCTCCTCCACAGCTTGCGACTGGTGCTTGACTGTCGACTCCTGGGCTTTGAGAGGCGATGAGAGGCCAAGATTGTCTAGCCGAGCTTTGAGGTGATGGTTTCACACGCCTTCCTCTTTGTTGGCGAGAAGCCTGACCCTCTTCCCCTGCTTGCTTTGAGGTGAGAGGCTTGAACCTCCTCCATGTTTGGAGAGGCGAAGCCTGACCCTCCTTCCCAAAGTTGAGGCGAGAGGCTTGAATTTGAGAAGCCTGACCGTCCTCCCCCGCTTTTAGGCAATGTGTGTGTGTTGTATCCTTTGTACTAGATTGTAAGCTCTGCCAGCAGGAACATTATTTGCCTGTATTGTACCTTTTGTATTAGATTGTAAACTCTGCAAGCAGGAACAACAATTCTCTGTATTGTATTTTTTGTATTAGATTGTAAGCTCTACGAGCAGGAACATTAATTATCTGTATTGATTTTGTATTCGATAATTTTCCTGCTCGCAGAGCTTACAAAGTCTCTGTATTGTATGTTATGTATTCGATTGCAAGCTCTTTTTCTGAGGTCATCATAACTCTGTATTGCATGGAGTGTACAGGCAGCAGCTCCAGGGATATGCAGCTGTAAACATGAGGAGGCTGATCCAGGGAGTGAACCGATCGGCATTATTGGGGTCAGGAAGGAATTTTTTCACCTTGATATTTCAAAAGGTGTTTTTCGCCTTCCTCTGGATTAGCCCTATTTAATTAATCATTTCTAGTACAAAATTTACTATTCTCTAAATCTATAAAATAAAATTTAAAAAAAAAAATTACCTTTTTCTGTTGGTCTATTATTATGAAAAATAAACTCTTTGTCATGGTTCATGTACTAGAGCGTAAGAAAAGGATGGTCCTTCCAGAGGTTTTCTCAACTACATGTCCCATGGGATTCAGCCATAATGAGTTACTGAAGGTCATGGGAGATGTAGTTTCGAAACATCTGGAGGGTATAGATCGCTGGCTCCTGCTTAAGGGGATCATTAGAAGGGTTGTCTACTGGAGATATTCCCACAGCATTTACAGAGAACATCAATTTTATAATAGGGGTATTAACCCTGTGTGCTCCACACAATGCCCAATGACATGACACCTTCACTTTTAATAATTTCAATCAATGACTTTACAGATCTATTGGCTTCAACCTCTTACAGGGTCTTAGTGACTGGATCAGACTCTACCTACGGAGTAACTCACAAAGGTCATGAAAATGCTGAGGCTGAAACTTTAACTCTCATCACACTGAGCATGAAGCACTCCCATACAGGACATTACTATCACCCTGAGCCTTTCCCAATGCTGCAGAATTTCTAAATAGTGAAGGCTTACGTCACACAGCAGAGCTACAGGGTAATTCATATCCAATGCAGAGAATCCTTTTGTGAGGCTGGTTCAGGATATCTCCTAGGTAAATTACGGGTTAACCAAAGACGCAATACCAGGTAACCCTTCACCCAGGTTCTGTACCAGTCCTTAATGTGGCTGGGTTTCGCAATGGTTGGAGGTGAACCTATAAAATAGGGACAGCAATAAGGAAGGGGAACACGAGTCCTTGTATGGCTGGCAGTAAGTGGCAGGAGAGGTACGGAAAAAGAAAAATGGGAGACCAGAACCAGACAAAGGCTGGAAGTCAGAAGTCCTGCAAAGTCAGAAGAGTAGTCGATAGCCAAATCTGGGTCATGGGGTTTAGAGAGGTACACAGGTCAATAGCCAAATCTGGGTCATGGGGTTTAGAGAGGTACACAGGTCAATAGCCAAATCTGGGTCATGGGGTTTAGAGAGGTACACAGGTCAATAGCCAAATCTGGGTCATGGGGTGTAGAGAGGGACACAGGTCAATAGCCAAATCTGGGTCATGGGGTTTAGAGAGGTACACAGGTCAATAGCCAAATCTGGGTCATGGGGTTTAGAGAGGTACACAGGTCAATAGCCAAATCTGGGTCATGGGGTTTAGAGAGGTACACAGGTCAATAGCCAAATCTGGGTCATGGGGTTTAGAGAGGTACACAGGTCAATAGCCAAATCTGGGTCATGGGGTTTAGAGAGGTACACAGGTCAATAGCCAAATCTGGGTCATGGGGTGTAGAGAGGGACACAGGTCAATAGCCAAATCTGGGTCATGGGGTTTAGAGAGGTACACAGGTCAATAGCCAAATCTGGGTCATGGGGTTTAGAGAGGTACACAGGTCAATAGCCAAATCTGGGTCATGGGGTTTAGAGAGGTACACAGGGCAATAGCCAAATCTGGGTCATGGGGTTTAGAGAGGTACACAGGTCAATAGCCAAATCCGAGTCATGGGGTTTAGAGTGGTACACAAGTCAATAGCCAAATCCGGGTCGAACACCGAAAACCAGTACAAAATAGCTAGTAACAGCAATAATAGGCACTAAAGGTTCAGTGTAACTGGAACGTGATTGGTCCGGTGGGTCACGTGGTACCCAGGAACAGCTGCCGCAATTGCAGTGACGTCATCTGAGTGATGGTCGCCAGCGGTTAAAGATGTGGAAGCCAGTGGCTCGTGCACATAGAACGCAGGGGGAGCCTGGAGACATGCAGCCGCGAAGGAGCCAGCGAGGAACAGCGCCAGGACCTGGTCTGACAACTTTCCGGTAGAGGAAAATTTGCACCCTCCTAGAAGGACCGGTGACGTCACGGTGGTCATGTGACAGGAGGAGAGAAAGGGGGGACATAACGAGACTGACACAGAGAGGGGGATATAGAGATTGATTTCATTTAGGGATGCACCGATACCACATTTTTAGGACCGAGTACAAGTACTCACCGATACGGAGTACCGATACTTTTATTTAAGGTCATGTGACGCTTTCCAATAAATTTAAGATTTTGCCGAAAGCCTGTCCAGTTTATGTTTAAATTGAAATGTATGGCCAGAAACCCCATTTACCCCCTGCACACACCTCATCTCAGACACAGATATATATATATATATATATATATATAGATTATATATATATATATATATATATATATAATCAGGGGTGTGGGAAGTGTATCGTCCGACGCCCGGGACATGAAGATCCGGGCGAGTAGTTTTTTCTGAGATGCAGTCTGGCGGGCTAGAAGCCCGCCGGACTGCGGACTAATTCCAGGGACGCCCCCCAATACCGGAAGCCGGCATTGAGCCGGATAGAGCATTCGAACTGCCGCCCCTGGAGCTCTCCGGCATACTTACCTTCCCGAGCGGCGCTGCGAAAGTCTTCGCGCCTGCGCTCGTTGAAGGACCCCAGCTGCGATCACGTGGGACTCCCACGTGATCGTGGCTGGGGTCCTTCAATGCACGGAAACTTTCCCGGCGTCGCTCAGGAAGGTAAGTATGCCGGAAAGCTCCAGGGGCGGCAGTTCGAATGCTCTATCCGGCTCAATGCCGGCTTCCGGTATTGGGGGGCGTCCCTGGAATTAGTCCGCAGTCCGGCGGGCTTCTAGCCCGCCAGACTGCATCTCAGAAAAAACTACTCGCCCGGCGCCCGGATCTTCATGTCCCGGGCGTCGGACGATACACTTCCCACACCCCTGATATATATATATATATATGTGTGTGTGTATATATATATATCAGGGGTGTGGGAAGTGTATCGTCCGACGCCCGGGACATGAAGATCCGGGCGAGTAGTTTTTTCTGAGATGCAGTCTGGCGGGCTAGAAGCCCGCCGGACTGCGGACTAATTCCAGGGACGCCCCCCAATACCGGAAGCCGGCATTGAGCCGGATAGAGCATTCGAACTGCCGCCCCTGGAGCTCTCCGGCATACTTACCTTCCCGAGCGGCGCTGCGAAAGTCTTCGCGCCTGCGCTCGTTGAAGGACCCCAGCTGCGATCACGTGGGACTCCCACGTGATCGTGGCTGGGGTCCTTCAATGCACGGAAACTTTCCCGGCGTCGCTCAGGAAGGTAAGTATGCCGGAAAGCTCCAGGGGCGGCAGTTCGAATGCTCTATCCGGCTCAATGCCGGCTTCCGGTATTGGGGGGCGTCCCTGGAATTAGTCCGCAGTCCGGCGGGCTTCTAGCCCGCCAGACTGCATCTCAGAAAAAACTACTCGCCCGGCGCCCGGATCTTCATGTCCCGGGCGTCGGACGATACACTTCCCACACCCCTGATATATATATATATATATGTGTGTGTGTATATATATATCAGGGGTGTGGGAAGTGTATCGTCCGACGCCCGGGACATGAAGATCCGGGCGAGTAGTTTTTTCTGAGATGCAGTCTGGCGGGCTAGAAGCCCGCCGGACTGCGGACTAATTCCAGGGACGCCCCCCAATACCGGAAGCCGGCATTGAGCCGGATAGAGCATTCGAACTGCCGCCCCTGGAGCTCTCCGGCATACTTACCTTCCCGAGCGGCGCTGCGAAAGTCTTCGCGCCTGCGCTCGTTGAAGGACCCCAGCTGCGATCACGTGGGACTCCCACGTGATCGTGGCTGGGGTCCTTCAATGCACGGAAACTTTCCCGGCGTCGCTCAGGAAGGTAAGTATGCCGGAAAGCTCCAGGGGCGGCAGTTCGAATGCTCTATCCGGCTCAATGCCGGCTTCCGGTATTGGGGGGCGTCCCTGGAATTAGTCCGCAGTCCGGCGGGCTTCTAGCCCGCCAGACTGCATCTCAGAAAAAACTACTCGCCCGGCGCCCGGATCTTCATGTCCCGGGCGTCGGACGATACACTTCCCACACCCCTGATATATATATATATATATGTGTGTGTGTATATATATATATCAGGGGTGTGGGAAGTGTATCGTCCGACGCCCGGGACATGAAGATCCGGGCGCCGGGCGAGTAGTTTTTTCTGAGATGCAGTCTGGCGGGCTAGAAGCCCGCCGGACTGCGGACTAATTCCAGGGACGCCCCCCAATACCGGAAGCCGGCATTGAGCCGGATAGAGCATTCGAACTGCCGCCCCTGGAGCTTTCCGGCATACTTACCTTCCTGAGCGACGCCGGAAAGTTTCCGTGCATTGAAGGACCCCAGCCACGATCACGTGGGAGTCCCACGTGATCGCAGCTGGGGTCCTTCAACGAGCGCAGGCGCGAAGACTTTCGCAGCGCCGCTCGGGAAGGTAAGTATGCCGGAGAGCTCCAGGGGCGGCAGTTCGAATGCTCTATCCGGCTCAATGCCGGCTTCCGGTATTGGGGGGCGTCCCTGGAATTAGTCCGCAGTCCGGCGGGCTTCTAGCCCGCCAGACTGCATCTCAGAAAAAACTACTCGCCCGGCGCCCGGATCTTCATGTCCCGGGCGTCGGACGATACACTTCCCACACCCCTGATATATATATATACACACACATATATATATATATATATATCAGGGGTGTGGGAAGTGTATCGTCCGACGCCCGGGACATGAAGATCCGGGCGCCGGGCGAGTAGTTTTTTCTGAGATGCAGTCTGGCGGGCTAGAAGCCCGCCGGACTGCGGACTAATTCCAGGGACGCCCCGCAATACCGGAAGCCGGCATTGAGCCGGATAGAGCATTCGAACTGCCGCCCCTGGAGCTCTCCGGCATACTTACCTTCCTGAGCGACGCCGGGAAAGTTTCCGTGCATTGAAGGACCCCAGCCACGATCACGTGGGAGTCCCACGTGATCGCAGCTGGGGTCCTTCAACGAGCGCAGGCGCGAAGACTTTGGCAGCGCCGCTCGGGAAGGTAAGTATGCCGGAGAGCTCCAGGGGCGGCTGTCCGAATGCCGATAGAGCATTCGAACAGCCGCCCCATGTCTGGTCTGGGATCTGAGCTGGGGAACATTATCCATGAGCTGGGGCATATATCCATGAGAGCTTGGGGGCAGTATACCATGAGCTGGGGCAGCATCCATGAGACCTTGGGGGTATTATCCATGAGCTGGGGTGGGGGCAAATATCCATCAGCTGGGGGCAGTATACCATGAGCTGGGGCAACATCCATGAGACCTTGGGGGTAGTATCCATGAGCTGGGGGCGGGGGCAAAGATCCAACAGCTGGAGGCAGTATCCATGAGCTGGGGGCAGTATATACATGTGAGCTGGGGGCATTTTTAGGAGGTCTGTTCTTATTGGAAAGTGGTCACATGACATAAAAGTATCGGTACTCAGTATCGGTGAGTACTTGAAAAAAGTATCGGTACTCGTTCTTAAAAAAGTGGTATCGGTGCATCCCTAATATATACATACATACACACAAAACAAAATAGTGTTTAAATAAAGGTCTTTATTAGGGATGCACCGATACCACTTTTTTGAGACCGAGTACGAGTACCGATACTTTTTAAAAGTACTCACCGATACCGAGTACCGATACTTTTATTTAATATCATGTGACGCTTTCCAATAGGAACAGACCTCATATAAAAATTTATATGAGATTGACCGCAGCTCACATGGATTTGCCCCCAGGTCTCATGGATTTGCCCCCAGGTCTCATGGATTTGCCCCCAGCTCACATGGGTTTGCCTCAGCTCACATGGATGTCCCCCAGCTCACATGGATGTCCCCCAGCTCACATGGGTTTGCCCCAGCTCACATGGATGTCCCCCAGGTCTCATGGATTTGCCCCCAGCTCACATGGATTTGTCCCCCAGGTCTCATGGATTTGCCCCCAGGTCTCATGGATTTGCCCCCAGGTCACATGGATTTGGCCCCCAGGTCTCATGGATTTGCCCCCAGGTCTCATGGATTTGCCCCCAGGTCTCATGGATTTGGCCCCAGGTCTCATGGATTTGGCCCGCAGCTCTCATGGATTTGGCCCGCAGCTCTCATGGATTTGGCCCGCAGCTCTCATGGATTTGCCCGCAGCTCTCATGGATTTGCCTGCAGCTCTCATGGATTTGCCTGCAGCTCTCATCGATTTACCCCCCGCTCGAACGCTGGGGAAGCTGGCCATGTGCATGTAAAGCACGCGGCCAGCGTTCCCCTCCGGCGCGCCAAATACTCACCCTTCCTGAAGTTCCGGTCTCTGGCAGTGATGCGGTCACGTGGCCGCCGGGCGCATCTGTGACGCTGCCTCCAGCCGAGAGGCCGCGTCACAGGAGCGCCCGGCGGCCACGTGACCGCATCACTGCCCAGAGACCGGAACTTCAGGAAGGGTGAGTATGTGGCGCGCCGGAGGGGAACGCTGGCCGCGTGCTTTTCATGCACGCGGCCAGCTTCCCCAGCCCCGCGGATACCGGCAAGCCGGCCCAGCGCCGGCTTCCGGTATCGGCGGGATGTATCGGGCCGTTTGCACGAGTAACAAGTACTCGTGCAAACGGCAATATCGGCCCCGATACCGATACTAGTATCGGTATCTGTGCATCCCTAGTCTTTATTCATCACATGTATCTGACGCTGCCTCTATAGGCTGTTATGAATAAAGACCTCTATTTAAACACTATTTTGTTGAAATTATCAGGACAAGTTGATCATCCTGAGGGACAAGTAGATTGGACTACTACTTAGTCCATTGGACAAGTAGATTTTTTTTTTAAATTTCCACACCCCTGTATATATATATATATATATATATATATATATATATACACACACACACACACAGACCAGACTTGTCTACATACATATACATGCGTGTATGTATATACATACACACCCATATATATTACACAGACCTCAGACCAGAGATAGAGATAATATACTTCTATTTATTCTATATCATACCAGACCTCAGACCAAACGCTGGGGAAGCTGGCCGCATGCATGAAAAGCATTTGGCCAGCTTTCCCCTCCGGCGGGCCGCATTACTTACCCAGCGGTGGGTCCGGGCGCAGGACTGTGACGCGATCACGTGGCCGCCGGGCAGTGGAGGCCTTGCGCTGCCTCCAGCCAAGATCTCGCGGGAGGCTCCCGCGAGATCTCGGCTGAAGGCAGTGTCACAGCCTCCAGTGCCCGGTAGGGCTGTGCTATTAAATTGCGATTGGTTTGCGATTTGCAATTAACAACATGCGATATATAAACCGCATAAGGCTGCGATTTTCGGCTCCCTGTAAGCTTCCGGCGGCACATGGAGCTTTGGGCGCTCGCAGGGGAAACCACGTGTACAGCCGCTTTCTCGCGGCTCGTCACGTGGTTCCCCCAGGCGAGCGCCCAAGCTCCATGTGCCGCCGGAAGCTCACAGGGAGCCGAACACGCGGCGCAAAGAGGTGAGCTGGGGGCAGTATCCATGAGCTGGGGGCAGTATCCATGAGCTGGGGGCAGTATCCATGAGCTGGGGGCAGTATCCAAGTGCTGGGGCAGTATATCCATGTGCTGGGGCAGTATATCCATGTGCTGGGGCAGTATCCATGTGCTGAATACTGAATACATTTAGAATGTATGTAGCATGTTTGAAAAAGCAAAAACAATTGGCTAAATCGCAAATAAAAATCGCAATATTCATTCAAATCGCAATATGATTATTTTGTCAATATTGCACAGCCCTAGTGCCCAGCGGCTGCGTCACAGCCCTGCATCCGGACCCAGCGCTGGGTAATGGGGCCCGCCGGAGGGGGAACGCTGGCCAAATGCTTTTCATGCATGCGGCCAGCTTCCCCAGCCCCGTGGATACCGGCAAGCCGGCCCAGCGCTGGCTTCTGGTATCGGGGGGAAGTATAGGGTCATTTGCACGAGTACTAAGTACTCGTGCAAACGGCAGTATCGGCACCAATACTAGTATCATTATTGGTGCATCCCTAGTGCCGGTAGAGGTTTGATTTATGATACTGACACTTTTTTTGTTACTATCCATTGAAGTTAACCAAAAATAAAAAGTTTGCAAGAACAAAAAAAAAGAAGATGTAACCACACAAACAAGATCCCTGTGATTTACCATTTGGTCGGGTAAACCGTGTAAAAATAGAAAGAAAACAAGTAAAGGCCCTGAATAGTAATTATAGATTATCCTCTTAAAAACCAAGGTTTTTATCCCCCCCCCCCCTTTCATAAAATTCTGTACTATTCCTTAACCCTGTGATAAAGCTGAGGTGTAAATATTCGATGGGGTGGTAATAACCCTTTGAAACAATAAGCATTTATTGGAAGTGAGGCACAGAAAGGACAGGACTATGATACAGACTATTTTTTTATAGAATAAAAATACTTCTACAATGGATGCCCAAACAAAATAATAAATGTAACCGTCTAAGACAAGGTTTAAGAAACCCTATCTCATGCCTTGTTAAAATAATAAAGCCAACATGGAAGCCTTGGGCTGATTGCAGGGCCGGCCCTTCCCTAAGGTAGCTCCAATGGGCTCATCTTCATCCTGCCTGTGCCTTGCTGCATTTATGTGCCTCTCATCCCAGTTACAGAGCGCAATACAACCGCTTCTGGCTGACAGCCACATAAATCAGCGATACCTGGCTCCCCAGAAGATGAATGGCCGGGTACAGAAGGTCATCTCTGATTGCATGGAAAGTGTTAACATACGGCTATTGACAATTCCCTGCTGCAGTGAGGAGTTCTGCCGGCACAGCTCTCGTCATGGGACTCCGGCAGCAGACCCTCCCTCTATCCAGAGAAACAATAGAAAAGGTATCTCTATTAGATATAAGCAGTGTTAAATAAAAAAATAAAAAAAAGTTCTAGAAGTTCGGGACGTTTCCGGTGTCTGAGGAGGAGAAAGGAAGCAGACAAAAGGTTGTAGGCCAAGCAAGTCACCCCGGAAGTTGACTTTCGCAGTAGGAGGAGCCACTTTTTTGGGCTCCTGAATATGTGAGACTTTTTTTTTTAATACATCTTTCATCATTTTAGGGAACACTACGGGAGCTTTTTATGGTTTCCTTGCTTTTCTTTGAGGATATTCTGCTGACCAGGATTTATCAACAGGACTTTCTAATACGAGGATTTCCTTTTTTTTTTTTTAAAAGCACAAAACACACTGAAAGGTCATAATAATATATACACACACAAATACATATAATGGAAGATTATAGTCACAGAATATTTGTTTACAAAATTGTTCGGTAGATTGTTGGGGTTATAATTTAGATGAAGGGTTTTTTGCGCTTTTGAATATGCTGACTTTATTCACTACAGACATATTCATAACTATTCAAAAGAAAAGGTGAAAACCAGGAGAATGACTGGAGAAGTGAAAATTCTAGGTAAAAATAGTCAAACCAGAAAAATTCTCCCATTTATCTCACTTTCCAAATCGGCTATTTGGTCTAGATTGTTCTCTTCTCCTGCCAGTTCTCCGGAGTTTCACTTTTAAGTGAATAGACCTGTATGTATCGTTTTTTGTGGAATTTGCTACGCTGTCACATTCATTATCAGGTCTTTTTCACTAAAAAGGAACTCGTGAGAACTGGCAGGAGAAGAGAACAATCTAGACCAAATGGGAGAATTTTTCTGGTTTGGCCATTTTGACCTAGATTTTCACTTCTCCAGCCAGTTCTCCTGAGATCACCTTTTCGCGGATAGACCTGTAAGAGAAATAAATGCACGACACCTGCTCATATTCTGCCGATTTCCAGCGCTCAGCCTTTTCGGGGGGGGGGGGGGTTCTATTACTCTGTGTCTACAGGTTGGTGCAGAAAAATCACTGTAGTATAAAAAGTTACACTACCCTATGTAGCATCAGCAAAATGGATAAAAACTAAATTTTTATGGCAAGATTATTTTAAATAGAAACTACTCCTAACCCAGAAGCTTATAATAATTACTGCGATAGATTGCTTGGCGTCCTGGAGGACATACAGCAATATTTCTCTTCTATAAAAAATGAAAATAAACAGGAGTTGGCAGCAAAGCATGTGGTAAACTTGTCCTCGCAGCAAGCTAAGGGCATTACAAGAACACGATAAACGTGTCCTAACGAAACACTGCATCAATAACCCCAAGGTTATTAACAACAGCGTAGCCGTATTTGGGATATCGCCTTCAAAATATTTCCAGACCTTAGAGCTGGGCCTTCAGTGAGACCGCCGAGTGTCTAGTTCCCATACCTATACAGATTATATGCCATATTACACAATGCCTTTTGACAAACTGCACCAAATGTACATGAAAATGACATTACAAGAAACGGAGGCTTTATAGAAAGCTTAAAGGGACATGCATGCTTTGCTAGTTTCCTTTTAATAACATGCTATGCTATTCTCTTGGAAGGAGAAAAGTTACCAGGAAAGGCTTAATGATCTTAACATGTACAGCTTGGAAAAAAGACGAGACAGAGGAGATATGATAGAAACATTTAAATACGTAAAGGGAATCCACAAGGTAGAGGAAGGGAGTAGATTTAAACGGAAACAAAATAGCAAAACAAGAGGACATAGTCTTAGATTAGAGGGGCAAAGGTTTAAAAGTAACATCAGGAAGCATTATTTTACTGAGAGGGTGGTGGATACATGGAACAGTCTTCCAGTAGAAGTGGTAGAGGCCAAAACAGTAATTGAATTTAAGCAGGCATGGTATAGGCATAAGGCTATCCTAAACAAAAGATAAATCCAGGTTAAGTATCCATGTAATTGGGCAGACTAGATGGGCCGAAAGGTTCTTATCTGCCGACATTTTCTATGTTTCTATGCCTTTTGAATGAGTCACTAGTCTTATTCAGCAGCAATAAAAAGCAAATATGAACACTCACAAACCTCTTTTTGCTCAATACATTTCATTCTAACTGCAGTTTTATAATACTCATTACCCATATTTATGGGCGTTTACATTATTCATGTATTTTTTATATAGCTACCTTTGTATACTACTGGCTGTATTTGTTTCCCTGAGTTTGTGTGTGCCAAGCAGGTACAAGTGTATTGTGTTCATTCTTTTGAAAGTGTCACAAGCTCGCTGTAGAACCGGTTACTCACAGCTCTACAGGATTTCCCCTTTAGGCAGAGTTAAGCTTTGAACATAGACAGAGCCAAAACTGAATTGCCCTCCACTACATTCCATGTCGAGTGGTGATTCTGTACCGATCGAGGTACCGAATGCTGCTTGTATACAGTTACAATATTTATTTAAAACCACAAAACACACATATACCGTATATATAATAATATTTATTTAAAAACAGGAATCTTAGAAAAGGTGTTTACCAATGAAAAGCCTCTCATTCCAACCAAGCCTGGTACTAGAATGTGGCAATTGGCAAAAGACTGTTTGGGCCGTTACCAGTAGCACAAGGGTCAGCAACCATGGCCGTCCAGATGTTTTAGAGCTACATTTCCCATGATGCTCAGCCAAACAGGTATTGTTGTGCGATTACCCCTTGCCTTGTCCACCCACGAGGGAGGAAAGATGGTGGTACTCGGTGCTGGTACTGGATATGCAGTATTCCATCAAGAGATGAGAGATCCCATTGACCTTTACGACCAATGCAATATCCATCACAGGTTAGAACAGTGATAACAGTGAGTCAATAGCAACATTTAAGTGAGCCTGTGTTTATAGGCAGCGGGGACGCCAGCATGTGCTACTGTATGTCTGAGGAACGGTGATGTACATCTCAACCATATGTAAATATACCTGGTTTTGTCATTCATGAGTGAAAGGGAGTCGCAGCTCAAAATGCACTTTAGAGATAAATTTCAATGGATATCGCCACTGAGCTGCTAACAGAAGCTGTATGACTGTAACAGAGCAGTGATTCTCAACACTGTCCAAGTCCCCCCTAACATGCCAGATTTTAAGGATTATCTTGGGGAAATGCAGACTGAATCCTGCAGTCACTGAGCAGCAAATCACATCACCTGTGCTGTGCTTCACATATCCTGCAAACCTGGCCTGTTAGCGGGTCCTGAGGACCAGGGTTGAGAACCACCGTCTAGAGCAATGGTTACCAACTGCGGTCAAGTACCCCTAAGGCCGGGGTCAGACGAGCGTCTTTGAGAGCAGAAGGAACAGCCACGAGAGTGGACTTTCCTTCCACTCTGACGCCCGTGTGTCCACCTCGCTCAGTGCAGTTAGTGTGCTCAGCGCTGCAAGGCTCGAACTTCCTATGGAGGATCAGATTTGCAGCCTCGTCCAATGAGTGTCTAGCGTTTTGATGGGGAGGCTTTCTGCACGTCCGCTTCTACAGCGTGTAATTCGTGCGCACGATACAGCGGGTGACCGGCCCCATCAAAGCGTCACAACGCTGCGACGGACGCCGGGAGGCACGTCAGTACGGGGGCACCTACCTAATGCGCTCGTCTGACCCCGGCCTAACAGGCCAGATTTTGCAGATTACCTTGGGGAAAAGCAGATTGAATCCTGCAATCACTGAGCAGCAAATCATATCACCTGTGCTGTGCTTCACATATCTGGCAAACCTGGCCTGTTAGGGGGACCTGAGGACCGCGGTTGGGAAGGACAAGGTAAAGAAATGAGGGGGGGGGGGATAAAACAACCACAGGAGGAATAACAAGAGCCAAGTTTTATACCATTCTATATAATTTATCATTACATCATACACTGGTGTATCTACTCGTAATTCGGCAGGGATTTTTAATTCCTCTCTGTTCTCTGGCAGTTTTCCAAGCAATCACGCACAGCAAGGTCATGCTCCATGCACCGGCAGAAGGTTTTATATTGTGTCGGAGCAGGATCAAATGAAAGCACTCTTACCGGCGCAGGGAGTGAGGAATGAAAAGATCGCAGCGCGTTCTTGGCACCAAGGGGTTAAATGCATTATAATCCCTAGGAAGGAGTTAAAACAGACTCTTCCTCTGGACATTCAAGCTAAAACATCAAACCCTGTTGAATTAATATAACATCATTATGTCATTTAATCTAAGAGTAGTAAAAGCATTTTACTGATACAGCGCATAGATGTTCTCACGGGAGACCTTGTTTGGTCCTGAGGATAAATGGTTAGATTAAAATAGCAATAAAACGTGCAAATGTCCGTAGATCAATGTGGTGCACGAGCTGGCTGGACTGCAAGGAAAGCCTGCAGAGTCCCTACATTGCTCACGTCTCCTGTTGAGATCCTATGCGGAGCTATTAACTAGGGATGCACCGATACCACTCTTTTAAGACCGAGTACCGATACTTTTTTAAAAGTACTCACCGATACCGAGTACCGATACTTTATGTCATGTGCCCGCTTTTCAATAAGAACAGACCGCATATAAAAATGCCCCCAGCTCACATGTATATCTCCTCCCCCCCCGAGATATATAGATATATATATAGAAATATATATATATATATATAGATATATAGAAATATATATATATATATATATATAGATATATATATAGATATATATATATATATATATATAGGATCGACCGATATTTTGGGCCAATTTTGGGGTTTTTTGAATTTATCGGTATCGGTGTTCAAGTCCCCGATATTACCGATTTCTACTTGCCGCTCCCCAGCGCGCTCGGTCACTGCGGCGCATGCAATGTTCTTGTTCCTTTGCAATAGAAGCTGACCAATGAGGAGCTACGCCGCCCACCACATGGTCCTCGCGTCAGCATATCCGGAAACCCTGCCCCTGCATGCAGATCTCGGAGAGAGCAGGGTAAGACCCGGTCACCGGCCTGAAAAAAAGTTTACTGGCTGTCTGTTTCTTTTTAAGTAAGTATTACAACCAGGGTGTGCTGCTGAGTGCTCTGCTCCCTTCACTAGCCCCACGCAGTCACTGTCTGTCACGCACTAACCAACCCCACTAGCTGCAGCAGCTCCCCCTCCTTCCTCAGCTCCATCCATCTTTAAAGCCCCTTTGCTTGAACTTCAGGCAGGGCTGTGTTTAAGGGGGCTTCAGGTCAGGCTGAGCTCTGGGTTGCAGTGCTGTGTCCCGGGCCGTAACTGCTCATTATGGATGGAGTCAATGGACGGAGCAAAGGGGCTTTAAAGATGGATGGAGCTGAGGAAGGAGGGGGAGCTGCTGCAGCCAGTGGGGTTGGTTAGTGCGTGACAGACAGTGACTGCGTGGGGCTAGTGAAGGGAGCAGAGCACTCAGCAGCACACCCTGGTTGTAATACTTACTTAAAAAGAAACACACAGCCAGCTAGCAATACATGCGATATACAACACACACACAGCCCCTTGCACACAAATCTGTAAAGATAAAGAAGTCATTTTTCCACGGTGTGCACTGAGCTAATTTTACCGTTTGCGCTCATGTTTAAAAGCGATTTGAAGTCACATTTAATCATAAAACCCAGACAAATTAAATTATATATCCTTTTAAATTGTGTTCGTTTTCAAAAATTTAAGCGCACAGAATATCGGCCTGAGAGACGGCCGATAATCGGCCTGGAAAAAAACATATTGGTGTTATATATATATACAGAATGTCCCCGGCTCACATGGATATGGAGCTTGCCCCCTGCTCACATAGATATGCCCCCGGCTCACATGGATATTGCCCCCGGCTCACATGGATATTGCCCCCGGCTCACCTGGTGGATCCGGTCGCATAGCTGTGACGTGGCCGCCAGGCCGTGGAGGCCTTGACTCTACCTCCAGCTGAGGTCTCCTGGGAGGCTCCCGCGAGATCTCGGCTGGCAGCCGCGTCACAGCCTCCACTGTCCGGCGCTGGCTTCCGGTATCGGGGGGAGGTAGCGGGTATCGGGGGGAGGTAGCGGGCCATTTGCACGAGTACCAAGTACTCGTGCAAAAGGCAGTACCGATACCGATACTAGTATTGGTATCGGTGCATCCCTACTATTAACCATGGGCAATGAGTTGTTCCCTTGATAGAATTATAACCTTTTAACAAAGACTGGCGCAGGAGGATACATAATGGAACAGCTAGACACTGGCAGGTCTGCTCAATAAAGGTGAAACTCAGGAGAATTGGAGAATTGACTGGAGAAGTGAAAATTCTAGGTCAAAATAGCCAAACCAGAAAAATTCTCCCATTTAGGCCAGGTGCACACGAGCGCACTCCGAGTGGAAGGAACGTCCGTGAGAGTGGACGTTCCTTCCACTCGACGCCCGCCTGCCCCCCTCAGTGCTGCAAAGCATGATCCTCCTATGGAGGATCGTGCTTTGCAGCCCCGCCAACGCGAATCCTAGCGTCGGCGGGGCTGATCTCTAGGCAGACGCATGCTACACGCGCGCACTAGCGTGTGACCGGCCTTGTCGCAGCACCACATGGCTGCGACGGGTGCCGGTAAGTGCGTGCGCACGGGCGCACTAGGTGCGCTCGTGCGCACCCGGCCTTATCTCACTTTCCAAAGCATCTACTTGTTCTCTTCTGCAAATTCTCCTGAGTTTCACCTTTAGTGAATAGACCTGTTTAGATCTACGACACCGTCAGTGATTTACCACCTGTACAAGAGCGAGCAGCAACGCTCCTGATAATGGAGGCCAAGCCTTAAATTCACTGCTCTTCTGTCCCATCCCCCCCCCCGTATCTGAATAAACCCTGAAAGTTTTCATCATCAGTAATTCCAGTTCAGATATATGGCTTGAAGAAAGAAGAGGAAATGTCACAAGGCCTTACAACAGGTATCAGAAACCTTGCCCTCCGTCGCCCCCCCCCCCCTCCCTCTGGTTTGGTGTACTCCCACGATGCTCAGTTGCATAGTCAGTAGGATAAGCCTCATGGGGATTGTAGTACCAAAACATCTGGAGGGCCAATGCTGCCGACCCCTGCCTTATAATGGATTACTCTACTAAAAATAGAGTTCCTTTTTTGACGTTAGAATAATCTGGCAGGTGCTGCAGGCAAGGGGAAGCAGCAGATCGCACCGCCCTCTCCACTATGGGATGAGAGGGGAGAATGGGAATTTTTTGGTGTTTACATTAGTGTGCCAAGTGATACTAGCTCGAGTATAGAAGAACGAGCTACCTTGGAATAGCTTCACTCCTAATCACAGGCGCAAATTAAACCCCTTAAGTATTGAAGATGTTATTTTACAATAGGTAAGCGCTATTCAAAGCTTGCGGCAAGAGCGGAATAACGATTAACATTTTCTATACCGTCTCCAGTAGTCATCTTAACGTCAACTGTGTAATAGGTTCCCTATTCGGTTGCAAAAGTCATCAAGAACCCAGTCCATGACTATAAACGCCCAATTATCTGAATAGAAAATAATTTTAAAAAGGGACCGTAGCCGTATATAGCATATATGAAATAACCTGTACATTGTCTCATGTAGAACTTTTGAATGTGTTGGAATGTCGGTGATACTCCGTAACCATACATGTATTTTTCTATTTGCTTAATTAAAATATTGGCTATACATGCATATTAGAAAATTAAAAAAGAACTCTCCTGGTCATTACATTTTTAATGACTGCAGCATTGCTGCTCTAGGTTGTTTTTTTTTTTATCATGGAGACTACTGGAAACTACAGAAGCACCGATTCCTCACCTTTTTTCATTATTCTAATAATATATGCAACTAGGACTGCAACCTGGTGCCAGCTGGGTGGAGTAGAGGTAACATCACTGCTCTGCATGGAGAGAGCCTGTGGAGTCATGGGTTCGATCCCAGCGAGCAACCTCTCCAGTAAGTGTCCTTGGGCAAGACACCTAACGGTACATACTCGCCACCCAGGACATACTTAAAAACGAGAGAAATCTCAATGTATCCTTCCTGGTAAAATCCTTTCTCAAAAAATAAATTAAAAAAAATTTATTAAATCGATTTATGAGAATAATCAGCTAACTAAAAATCGATTAATCGGATAAAATAGGTGTTTACTTAAAAGGAATTTTATGGGGGAAAAAAAAATAACCACAACCCCCTCCCTTTTCACACACAAGGTATGCGAGTGCTTGGTCAGAGTGATGGGTTGATGCTGCATGCGCAGCTTAAGCCCATGTTTGCTTTCTCAAATGAACGCGGCTACAAGCACTTGGTCATAGATGAGGTCAGCATGAAATCAGGGTTAATAAGCGAAAGTGGTCAGGGTGCGTAGAGTGTCCCTTTTTAAATAATTTTGTGAACAAACTGAGTGGGAGGAGGGACTGGAGGTGGAAGGGAGTGACTTGACCTGAGTGTGAGAGGGAGTGGGTATGAATAAAAGACTGGATCTGAGTGTGGGAGTGAGTTTGGGGAAAGGGACCAGACCAAAGGGAGGGAATGGCAGTTCCCGACCAAAGAGGGTGTGACAGGGAGGGTGGGGTGGTGGCACAGGACTCCAGCTTCAAGTAAGGATAAAACACAGGCATACAGCTCCTTCACCCAGTGGCAGTATCCTATTGTTTGTGTTATAGTTCTGCTACGGTTGTAAACGGAATAAAAACAAACTGGTTGTGTCTCACATAACCCTATAACTAAATCATACCTAGTAAAGCAGCGGCGTGTCTTCTACAATCAGCTCTAAAGCTAACGGTATTTACATTTACCTCAGTCGGATTCTAAACAGTGTGTGCTGTACACACACACAGGATGATTAATCGATAATGGAAAAAGTTGACAACTATTTTATTCATCGATTAGTTGTTTCAGCCCTATATGCAACTTAACCCCTTCACCGCTGAGCCATTTCAAGTGTTAAAAAAAACACGTTTTTCTATTTTTTATTATTATTTTTATTATTTACTTTAACCCCTTAACGCCGCAGGACATACATTTACGCCCTGCATTAGGCGGGCTCTGACGCCGCAGGACGTAAATGTACGTCCTCAGCGTTTACAGTCCCCCCGGGAGATACTCACCTCCTCCAGTCGCTCCCACGCTGCTCTGACTCCCGCGGAGTCAGATCAGTGTGATCCCTCCTCCGGCGCTGTGACGTCATCGCGCCGGTGGCGCGATGACGTCAGTTTCAGGCGTCCCCCCCTCCCGCCGGAGCAGGGGAAGCGCCTGGAGGGGAGGGGAGGGATCCTTCGGATCCCTCTATCTCCCGATCGCCTGGTCCCCGGCGGCTGTGGCCAGCATCGCTGGAAGGGTCACAGCCTGACCTTTCCAGCGATGTATGGGGGGTTAACCCCTTAGTTGCCAGGTCGCGACCGGGCACTAATTTGTGCCCGATCGCGGCCTATTTCCGGTGGGGGCCGCCATCTTGGATGGCAGCCCCCACCTCTGGGTCACCCCCCCGGTCAACTGACTCATCGCGCCATGCGCAATGATGTCAGTTAACCGGGAACCCCCTAGCTGCAAAGGAATTTCCTATGGAAATCCCTTGCAGGAGATAGGGGGGTTCTTTGAACCCCTTTATCTCCTGATCGGTGGCAGCTAGGGGGTCATGGCTGATATTGCTGGAAAGACCAGAGCATGGCCTTTCCAATGATATCAAACATGACCTTGGTAAAAGTAAAATAAAAAAGTGTAAAAAAAGTAAAAATAAAAATAAATAATAAAAAAAAAATTGTTTTTTTTAATGCAGCACTATTGTTCACATTTCAATTATAATGTGAACAATGATGCTTCACTAATGATTTTTTTTTTTGGGGGGTTTAGCTAAAATCACGCAATTTCTCCCCAAAAAAAAAAAAAAAAAAAAAAAAAAAAAAATGGGTTCCCCGTTCTAATTTTTTTAACAAATCTACCCAATAGAATATGACCGCAGAGCCTCGGATAATAAAATGTAAAAAAAAAAACTTTACACACTGTGGAAGATTGAAATTTTATTGAAAATTCTAATTTTTTTACATTTTTTGTTGTAATAAACAGACAGGTCATGACATATACATATAATAATGATATATTATTAATCTGCCGAGTCTGACGGAAAGAACGATATATAATTTGTCTGGGTGGTATAAGAATACGTGACTTAAAAATGGACAAAATGAGCTCAGCAAACTTCTACTTCCGAAACAGCGCCGAAGTTGTAAAATTACTCCCGTCCTTAAGGGGTTAAACATGATTATGTTTGGTATCATTGGAAAGGCCCGGCTAGCTGCCAACAGTCGGGAGATATCGGGGTTCAAAGGAACCCCTATCTTTCCTTAGGAGTCAATGAGGATGTTCCCCACACGTCCTCAGCTGTGAAAGGGTTAAAGAAAAAAACAACAAGAAAACCCGCAACAAACCACACTAATAAGGGGTATCTTTTCCACCTTATGTGTTGCTTGAGTGTCCCACAAACATTTCCCCTGATGCCATCTAAATATAGCCAATACGTCACAGACGCGCTCAATTCCTGGTGGTAAACCTCCTATACATCTGTTGTTTTTTTCCCTTCTTCCTCCTCATTACGCAGCTTTAGAAACCCAAAGTAATGAATGAAATGATTTGCAAAAACACTAAAATGAAAATCTTTTGCAGCTGAAGCGGCGTTCTACAATACAGCGTGACAACCCGTCCCTCAACAAACAGCAAACCATATGTAAATGTGTGTGTACAATATATAAACTCAAAGAAATCAAAGGCCCTTTCACTTCTGGGAAATGTATGATTAAATAGCCATGATGATGTATACCGATAAAAATGGAAAGAAAAAAACACCCACAGGTATTAACTTGGACTGGGTGAATGGCACGGCTTCGAGCAGGTCAATAAAACCAGAAATTGACAAGTCACCACAAGATAATAAAAAACAAAAGATAAAGACTGGGAGGATTCCATTAATTTGACTCCACAAAGTGATAAACCTGTAAATAAACTGCTCCGATAAGGGTCAAAGGGAAAGTCTAAAAGGAAATTTTGGAAGTGTCTACCAACCCCGTACACCAAGGATCTCAAACTCTACCCCCCCACCCCAGATGTTGAATGCATACAATTCCCAGAATTCTTTGAATTTAATAGCTGGCCAGAGAATCATGGAATTTGTAGTTTAGAAAAATTGGGGGGGGGGGGGCGAGTTTGAGATCCCTGCTGTACACGGTCTCAACTGCTCCTAGTCCTGGACTCCTTGAAGAACCACACAACGAAAGGATGATGTTGAGATAATATTGTCTATCATCATACACAGGTCCTAAAAGGCAAACAAACCCAAATACCCCAAAAGTCACCCCGAAAACCAAAAATATGTGAAATAAGAATCAATCACACAGGTAATACATTTTGCTATCTGGCCTCAACTTCATGATGACATTTATGACACTACACCAGGGCCTGATAAGTGCATATATTAAAGCCGGAGATACGCTGAATGCAAAGTGACGTACTGCGCATGTAGGCGTCGCTGTGCGTCAAGATGTGCTCAGCGCATACAGTCCCATCATCTCTGCGCGCTCAGCTGGTCAGGCCGCATGGTCGAGCATCCAGAGTTGAAAATAGCCAGCTTTGGTCGCGATGCAAAGCAAACGCTTTGCACAGCGTCGCATGGTGTTCAGTGGGTCTCCGGCTTAATGCAGAACGATACCGAAATTTTGTGACAGAGGTATAATTCTAGGAGCCATTGGCTAGTAACCAGACTTCAAGCCTGGATTTGACATTCTATTTATAAAGGTTTCTCACTAGAGCTTAGGGCTGAGACAACTAATCGATGATTAAAATAGTTGTCAACTATTTCCATTATGGATTAATAATCGGTGTCAATTAATCGTCCTGTGTACAGCACACTCTGTTTAGATTCAGACCGAGTTAAACATAAATAACCTCAGCTTCGGAGCTGATTGGAGAAGACACGCCGCTGCTTTACTAGGTATGATTTAGTTCTAGGGCTGTCGACACAACCAGTTTGTTTTTATTCTGTTTACAACAGTAGAACTATAACAAAAACAATAGGATACTGTCACTGGGTGAAGGAGCTGTACATCTGTGTTTTATCCTTGAAGCTGGAGTCCTGTGCCACCACCCCACCCTCCCTGCCACACCCTCTTTAGTTGGGAACTGCCATTTCCTCCTTTTGGTCTGGTCCCTTTCCCCAAACTCACTCCCACACTCAGATCCGGTCTTTTGTCCATACCCATTCCCTCTCACACTCAGGTCAAGTCACTTGAGCAAAGTCTCTCCCTTCCACCTCCAGTCCCTCCCCCCACTCAGTTTGTTCACAAAATTATTTAAAAGGAACACTCTACGCCCCCTGACCACTTTAGCTTATTAACCCCGATTTCATACTGACATTATCATCATCTATGACCAAGTGCTTGTAGCCGCGTTCATTTGAAAAAGCAAACATGGGCTTAAGCTGCGCATGCAGCATCATCTCAACACTCTGACCAAGAACTCGCATACCTTGTGTGTGTGAAAAGTACACAAGATAAGCAATTTGCATAGTGTACGTACGCAAATTCCATATGAAAAAGAGGGAAGGGTTGTGTTTCATTTTTTACATAAAATTCCTTTTAAGTAAACAATTTTATTTCTATTGTTTTCTTTATCCGATGAATCGATTAATCAAATAATAATAAAAAAAAAATCCGCCAACTAATCGATTATGAGAATAATCGTTAGTTGCAGTTGCTAGAGCTGCAACAACTAATCGATAAAAAGAAAATATTGATTATGAAATTCGCTGACAACTAATTTGATGATCGATTAGTTGGCAGCGATTCGTTGGCAGCGTGTTGTGGGGCTGAGCTGTACACAAGCTGTGTGCTTGCAAGACCCGGCCATCACAGGAGCTGCCTATCTGAAGATTCCATCTCAGCTGAAGCTGAGCGAAATACGGACCCGCCCCCTCTCCCCTCTTGCACTTAATGTTTGCCCGCTAGATGAAGGAGTGATTACCTGGGTTTTAGGGGAGAAACCAGCCTCCATCAACCCCCTGCAGTGTCAGCCCAAACCTAATCTCAATTAAAGCTTGCTGTGCTGTCCCAAAACTGTTATACAGCCTTTATCTGCCCCCTTAACACCTTGCCATGCCAACACTAAACTATGCCTTAAAGCCTCCATTAATTCCTGCTATGCCAGCCCAAAACCCCCCCATCTGCTCCTTTAACCTATATTCCAGCCCAAAACTGCCCTACAGCCCCCACCTGTTCCATTAACCCCTGCTATGCCAGCCCAAAACCCACATCTGCTCCTTTAACCTATATGCCAGCCCAAAACCGTGCCCTACAGCCCCCATCTGTTCCACTAACCCCCGTTATGCAAGCCCAAACTCTGCCCTACAGTCCCTATTAACCCAATAATTACATACTGGCATTGCAAGGGGTTAATGGAGTGGACTAGCAAAGGCTCAGGCTGGGATACTGCGCATAAGATTCATTTTGATTTTTAATATACAGTTACAGTTTTAGATGTTTTAATGAAATCATTTTAAATATTAAAAATTGTAATTTAATGTATAATTACTTTGCGCTTTGCTTTTGCTGTGGAGCTCTGTGATAGGCTCATAAACACCACATATTACTGGGAGTTTTATTGCTGCGAAGCTCTGAGATACAATAATGTGCAGTGTGTATGAGCGTATCTCAGAGCTCCGCAGCAATAAAACTCACAGGAATGTGCGGTGTGTATGAACGTATCACAGAGCTCCACAGCAATAAAACTCACAATAATGTGCAGTGTGTATGAGCGTGATTTTTAATGCTGTGGAGCTCTGTGATATGCTCATACACACCGCACATTACTGTGAGTTTTATTGCTGTGGAGCTCTGTGATACACAGTAAAATGCCAACTACTGTGAAGGGGGGCACAAACCTATAACCTCTGTATATTCACTAAATTTAAATCAATGGATGAAATTATCCGATTAAATCGGTCAACTAATCGATTATTTAAATAATCGTTAGTTGCAGCCCTATTTCTCTCAATCACTGTCCATGATGTAGCGAGTAACATGTTCGATAAAAGTTACATGTGTTCTTCTAGTACTTGTTTTAACAATGAACATTATTAAAAGGGGACATTCTATACATAGTGATCACTCCAATGTTATCCAAGCATACACCATGCACAGAGTGCCTTCGCCCCCTCCTCTATCCAGTGTGGGGACTTTGATGACCAATCTTCCCACTGCACAGAAAAGCAAAATCCTCCACCCCCTGCTGTGAACAAGGTAGACAAGGAGCAGAAAGAGGAGTCTGTGGTATGCTAAAGGATGCTGAATAAATAAGATCAAATACTTGTGAGAAAAAAAAGGTTTATTTTAATGTCAAAATCCAGACTGGGATTTATCAAGGTTAACTATAAAAGAAATGTCATTAAAAATGGTTTTTAAATGTTTTATGGATGCACGTCTTAATGAACTATGCTGCGCAGTGCGCACGCCAGCGATGGGCTGCTTGTGTTGTTAGAGGCAGTTCTAATTAAAAATAATAAATGTCAAGAAGAGAAAACCAAATTCTCTAAGGGATAGGATGCATAGCAGCCCTTAAGCCTGGCACCCTTGTGCTAATTTACACATCCCATAACGCTGCATAGTAAGCAGTTTTGTTTTGGCCTTATGATTGCAGATTAGTCATTATGGGTCATGTGGTTGCAACTTTTGCAGATAAACCTAGTAATCAACCGCACTGATACTTATCTCCAAAAGCCTGTCATGTTTTGATAAAGTCTGCTGAACAAGCAAACATAAGTTCCCCAAAAAAGTAAGGGGAAAAAAAACAAAACACATCCGTCTGGGTGTAATTCCATGTCGTAAAATTATGACCTATTTTGTGTTTATGGTTTTACCACAGGGGTCAAGGACTTTCGCCCTCCAAACCTTTTGAAACTACATTTCCCAATAGTCTCCGTGAATTTAATAAGTACTAATCATGGGAGATTGAGTCACAAAACATTGCGGGGGGGGGGGGAGACAAGGTTGCTGACCCCTGCTTTAGCAGATTAGAAAACAGGACCTAAAAACAATCGAACCATGAACGAATTGCTGACTGCAGCATGTCGTTATTGTTTTGTGATTTACCATAAGCAACTCACCACCTTGTGGATTCATAAAACAAACAAAAAAAAAAAAAATGCACATTCAGCCGCAATGAAAAAGTCATCTGTGACAAAAAAAAAACCTGTAAGCTCGTGTCAGTTTTAGCCTCGCATCTAAAAGAATTTGCAGAATCTGTTGCCTGAAAACGAAGCGCTAATGAAGCAGAATCTGTTGGTTGGAGATAACCCTAACCATAACGCAAGCACAAATATCCTTATTCCCTGAAAGCTAGACTGAAGCTTGTTGCATGGCCTCTGGTATGTTATAGAACATTTAAAACTGAACATACATTTTTTAAATACCTTTCTCAGTCGACAAAAATGCTGTCTTTGTATCCTAGCACAAACATGATTTACAGTACCGTAGGTCTCCATAACAAAGCGGGGCACACATCTAGCACAACTCTAATCATGCACAGCCGGGCAGCCAGAGTTCAAACCGGGCAGCCAGAGTTCAAACCAGGCAGCCAGAGTTCAAACCCGGGCAGACAGAGTTCAAACCTGGGCAGACAGAGTTCAAACCTGGGCAGACAGAGTTCAAACCAGGCAGCCAAAGCCTAGGTGTGCAGCCACGGTTATGGAATTACATTGTAATCCAGGGGTCAGCAACCGCGGCCCACCAGATGTTTTGGAACTAGATTTCCCATGAGACTATACCAGCCTAATGAGTGGCTGAACATCATGGGAGAGGTAGTTCTAGGGCTGCAACTAACGATTATTCTCATAAATCCCTCACATCTAATTCCTCCCCTCTCCTCCTCCCTCACCCCTGCTCTCACACACATCTTCAACCTATCTCTCTCCACTGGCTCCTTTCCATCCGCCTTCAAACACGCGCTAGTTACCCCTTACTAAAGAAACCATCCCTAGATCCCAACTCTCCATCCAACTACCGTCCTGTATCCCTGCTTCCCTTTACCTCTAAGCTCTTAGAAAAACTAGTCTTCAACCGCCTCTCCCTCTTCCTGTCCTCCAATTCCCTACTTGACCCCCTGCAATCTGGCTTCCGTCCCCTACACTCAACTGAAACTGCCCTCACCAAAGTCACCAACGACCTCCTAACTGCTAAAAAACACGGCCACTATTCTATTCTCATCCTGCTTGACCTCTCGGCTGCTTTTGACACTGTTGACCACCCCCTCCTTCTACAGACCCTCAACTCTCTGGGTCTCGGTGACACTGCACTTGCTTGGATTGACTCCTATTTATCCAACAGGTCCTTCTGTGTGTCCTTTGCTGGTAACTCCTCCTCCTCATTGCCTCTATCTGTTGGTGTACCTCAAGGCTCTGTCCTTGGTCCTCTGCTCTTTACCATCTACACCTCCTCCCTGGGCAAAATCATCAACAGCTTTGGCTTTAATTACCACCTCTACGCTGATGACACTCAGATCTACCTCTCTACCCCTGATCTCTCTCCCCCTGTCCTTTCCAAAGTCAGTGACTGTTTATCTGGCATCTCCTCCTGGATGGCCTCCCACCACCTAAAGATCAACATGTCAAAGACTGAGCTCCTACTTATTCCTCCCTCTAATGCCGCCCCACCTCCTGACTTCTCGATCACGGTGGAGGGTATCACCATCTCCCCATCAAACCAAGTTCGCTGTCTTGGAGTTACACTTGACTCTGCTCTTTCCTTCATCCCCCACATCAAGTCTCTTTCCTCCTCCTGCCGATACCAACTGCGTAATATTTACAGAATTCGGCCATTTCTTACCGCTGTCGCCACAAAAACAACTCATACACGCCCTGGTAATCTCCCGACTCGACTATTGCAATAATCTCTTATCTGGCCTCCCTCTGTCCCACCTCTCCCCCCTACAATCCATCCTGAACGCCTCCGCCAGGCTAATTCACCTCACCCGCCGCTCTGTCTCTGCCGCTCCCCTCTGCGAGTCCCTTCACTGGCTCCCCATCCACTGCAGAATTAAGTTCAAAATCCTTATCCTTACCTACAAAAGCCTCACTAACTCAGCTCCCCACTACCTGTCCTCACTAATCACCAAATACACCCCAGCCCGCTCCCTAAGGTCAAACAGTGACCTGCGCCTAGCTTCTCCCCGCATCACCTCTTCCCATGATAGACTGCAGGATTTCTCACGCGCAGCCCCCACTCTCTGGAACGCTCTCCCTCGTGCTGTCAGACTTTCCCCTAACTTCTCTTCCTTCAAACGCTCCCTTGAAAACATTCCTATTTAGGAGGCCTACACCCAACTCACTGACGCAACCATCAATCACTCTCACCTTACAGTCCTCTCCTCCTGTTTCCAACCCCAACCCTCCCAGATTGTGAGTTCCTACGGGAATAGGGCCCTCATCTCCTCCTGTACTGTTTGTCAAATGTTGTTCAATGTATTGTAACCCTGTCTATACTGTGCTTATTGTACAGCGCTGCGGAATATGCTGGCGCTTTATAAATAAAGAATAATAATAATAATAATAAATCGATTAGTTGGCCAATTATTATTTCGATTAAATCGCATAAAAAAAAAAAAAGGTTTACTTAAAAGGAATTTTATGTAAAAAAAAAAAAAGTAACCACAACTGCTCCCCATTCTTTCGTAAGCAATTTGCGTAGCGTACATAACTTTCTCAAATGAGTGAACCCCTGTTGCAACCCATACAATTATTAGTAGCTAAATCTAAACAAAAAAAGACACTGTATGCAGTGTAGGGCCATAAATGGTATGCGATTTAACAGCAAAAACATTTTTTTTTCATTAATAATATAAATGTATAAGTATAAATGGATTTGCAGGAGATGCACAATCATCCAATTCACTCGTGTCAGGAGACATTTGACCGATCTTAGCCGCTGCTTCAGCAGATCCTTCCGTTTCAAACAGAATCTTATTTCCTCTCCTTAGCAGGATCAGAGATACAGACTGAATCACAGCTGGGGATTTCACTTCCCTAAACTACAGCGCACGCACACACGACAATTATTACTGCGTGTGCGGGTACTGCAGTCACCAGGACAAGGCTATGTGATTAGCAGCACATGATCTGCTGCTGGGGGAAGCTCATTAGAGGACAGAAGCAAAATAAAAACACACAAACATCACAGGCGACAGTCAAACGCCAATTGTGCAACAAAGTGAACGTGAACCAGTAGTTCCAGCTTTTAAATATAGTGACAGTGCTGCAAGGGATATTCTAGGTCAGTGATGGCCAACACTTGCAGGACACGTTCTATGGATCTGCACTGCTCATGACCTTCAGACAAGAGGTGTAAAATAGAATGTAAGCATCGGGTGAAGAAAAAAAAAAAAAATACAGGGAAAAAAAAACAAAACAACCGTACTTCTTAACATCACTGAAAGGGACTCAATGTGGAAGGAGAAGAACTAAAAAACGGGGTGGGAATGATGATGTGGTGCATACAGAGCAAAAATATTAAAAGGAACACTAGGAAAGAATTCTAATATATATAAAAAAAAAAAATTTATAATAATAATATATATACTCCAGCCCCCTTTTTCACCCATAAATAACTGGACAGATGCTGTCAACACCATCTGTCCAAATAAAAAAATATATATATATGCTTGGTTGTAAATACTCCCCTTTTCTCCCTCGGCTGCGGCTCCTCCTCGGCTCAGGCCTTCCAACACACGCTAGTCCTTGGAGCGTCCAACGCACTTTGAGTAATTTCTAATGTACGGTACGCAAATTGCATATTTCCTGGTACTACCTTACCTTTGTACACAAGTTATGCAGCACCTGCACTTTGATGGCTTGGTGATGCGCAGCACCTCAGCTGCTGTCGCCCAGAACACTCGCTGCAAGGCGCATTTGTACACAGGATGATGTCAGCGTGCAAAGCATCCTGAGATCATCTGTCCCCGAATTGGTCCCCAGCAGGCAGGATATTAAAAATCCTGTCTGCCAAGCGACAGCTGTGTTAGCGGAGGAAACGTCTCTGCTTCACACAGTGCTACAGGCCAAACATGGCTGGGGGTGGGCAATTTATGCAGTCTGACCACTTTAATAAGAATAAGTGGTCAGGGTGCGCAGAGTGTCAGTTTGAGTAAACAGGTTAAAAGATATTATTTTCTTAAAGTATTATTGCTTTTCCCGTGGTCTGGCCCATTTACAAATACCTCCACCCTGATAAGGTGAAGAGTACAAACATGAAATTCACCCTCATCTACAGTTGGGTCCTAAAAGTACCGATGTTTATATCGGATTTCAATCAAGGTTTTGCAAACGCATTCCTACTTCTAGACTGATTCTACCCGCTAAGGGTCCTATTCCAAAGTTGGTGCTAACTTAACCAGAGCTGTTGTAAACTTAACACTATAGAATATAAGGTTTCTGGTTAAATTAGCACCAGCTTTGGAATATAGCCCTGAATGTATTAGCATCGTAATGTGCAAGATCCCATGTAACGGTTATTGTTTCACCCAACTCTGTGTTCTGAAATTGTTATTTAACCTCATTTATCACCCATACATCGTGACTTTGTTGCTGCTGAACTCTGAACCTCATCCAAGGCCCTTATCCTGACCGAGCCAGTAACGGAGTCACGAATGCGGTTAAGCCAAGCATAGCCATAATACAAGCTGTTAAGCCATAGCAGCTCCTTATTAATGGCTCTATTACAAGCTGTTACGTAAGCAGTAAGACTCTCCATGTTAGAGAGCTGCTAAGCCATACCGACGCAGCATTGAAGACCAGCGCTGGTATCGTTTTCAGGACTCCAGAGACCAGCGAGCCCAGTGGCGCAGAGTCAGCAAAAAGACTATTTGTTCTCGTGACCTCCTGTTTGTGGTGAGGTAAGGTATTGGTTCGCACCGTCCCCTTTATTGAAGGTGAGGGGTAAGTAAGGTATAATTTATTGTAATTTTTCCTGTATTTAGTAAAATCACTTCCTCAGGTTTTAGCAGACAGAAATTGCTTTATTACCAGATGCCGTCTAGAAAGACGAGCGGCCGCGGAATTGACGGTTATTCTCTAGCAGGACAAGAAGCGCCAACTCCAGCACATCTTTCCTTTAGCCTAGGGTCAGACCAACGCATTTTTCGCGTCGTCCGTGAAAAAGTGCGTTCGAACGAATGGACGTATTTTTTCACGGAATACGCGTTAGCGGTCATACGATGCGCATTTTCGTCCGTGATTTTGAACGGATCATCAATAAAACACTTTTTGCGTCTGGACGTTCTGTTGGCCGGACATTAGCAGCGTTTGACGTCTCCTAATCACGCACACACGCCGCTAGCGGACGCAGCGCACTCTGTACGTCAGTACTAGCAGTTTCACGTTCTCAAAAAAATGCATTTGTTTGCCGCTTGCGTTGCGCGGCCGAACTTTCGTGCGGCCGTACTTCGTATATTGGATGTCATTTGCTGCTACTACGGCCGTGATAAAGTGCGGCTGCACGCACGTTCGCACTGCGTTCGTCTGACCCCAGCCTTATACTGTCCAAACAATAAGGCTTCTTATACAAAGGATCGGAAGCCCAAAGGTGTTCAGGGCAACCAAAACGGCCGAGCTGCAAGGACTTTATGTCTCAGCTGAATTGCTGCTTGGCCGATAACATTAATGAGGATCATTAAACCTTTAGGCCTCTGTTCCAGTATAATTATTACTACGCCTATCCTCAGAAGAGACTGCCATCACACTGTATCCCCCGCTGTCACACTGTATCCCCATCAGTATACTCTGGGAGCCTGCTGTCACTTTGTATCCCACCGCATCCTTATACACTGTATCCCCCTGCTGTCACATTGGATCCCCCATCCTTAAAAATGTACATCCTTCCACACTGTATCCTTCCCGTTGTCACACTGTATCCCCCGCTGTCACACTGAATCCCCCGTTGTCACACTGGCTCCCCCGTTGTCAAACTGGATCCCCCGTTGTCAAACTGGATCCCCCGTTGTCACACTGGATCCTCCCCGTTGTCACACTGTATCCTCCCCGTTGTCACACTGTATCCTCCCCGTTGTCACACTGTATCCCCCATCCTTATACACTGTATCCCCCTTGTCACACTGTAGCCCCCATCATTATACACTGTATCCTCCACGTGCTCACACTGTATCCCCCCATCCTTACACACTATATCCCCTGCTGTCACATTTATCCCCATCCTTATATACTGTAACCCCTGTATCACCCAAATCCTTATATACTGTACCCGTCACACTGTATCCCCCCATCCTTATATACTGTATCCCTGTCACTGTATCCCCCATCCTTATATACTGTATCCCTGTCACTGTATCCCCATCCTTATATACTGTATCCCGGTCACTGTATCCCCATCCTTATATACTGTACCCCGTCACACTGTATCCCCTTTCCTTATATACTGTACCCCGTCACACTGTATCCCCATCCTTATATACTGTACCCCGTCACACTGTATCTCCTTTCCTTATATACTGTACCCCGTCACACTGTATCCCCCATCCCGTCACACTGTATCCCCATCCTTATATACTGTACCCCGTCACACAGTATCCCCATCCTTATATACTGTACCCCGTCACACTGTATCCCCCCATCCTTATATACTGTATCCCCATCCTATATATACTGTACCCGTCACACTGTATCCCCCCATCCTTATATACTGTATCCCATCCTTATATATACTGTACCCGTCACACTGTATCCCCCATCCTTATATACTGTACCCCGTCACACTGTATCCCCATCCTTATATACTGTACCCGTCACACTGTATCCCCCATCCTTATATACTGTATTCCTGTCACACTGTACCCCCATCCTTACATACTGTACCCCGTCACACTGTATCCTCCAGTCACTGTATCCCCATCCTTATATATACTGTACCCGTCACACTGTATCCCCCCATCCTTATATACTGTATCCCCATCCTTATATATACTGTACCCGTCACACTGTATCCCCCATCCTTATATACTGTACCCCCGTCACTGTATCCCCATCCTTATATACTGTACCCGTCACACTGTATCCCCCATCCTTATATACTGTACCCAGCCACACTGTATCCCCATCCTTATATACTGTACCCCGTCACACTGCATCCCCCATCCTTATATACTGTACCCCCGTCAGTGTATCCCCCATCCTTATATACTGTACCCCGTCACACTGTATCCCCATCCTTATATACTGTACCCAGCCACACTGTATCCCCATCCTTATATACTGTACCCAGCCACACTGTATCCCCCATCCTTATATACTGTACCCCGTCACACTGTATCCCCTTTCCTTATATACTGTACCCCGTCACACTGTATCCCCATCCTTATATACTGTACCCCGTCACACAGTATCCCCATCCTTATATACTGTACCCCGTCACACTGTATCCCCCCATCCTTATATACTGTATCCCCATCCTTATATATACACACTGTACCCCGTCACTCTATCCCCATCCTTATATACTGTACCCCGTCACACTGTATCCCCATCCTTATATACTGTATTCCTGTCACACTGTATCCCCATCCTTATATACTGTATTCCTGTCACACTGTATCCCCATCCTTATATACTGTACCCCCGTCACTGTATCCCCCATCCTTATATACTGTACCCAGCCACACTGTATCCCCCATCCTTATATACTGTACCCAGCCACACTGTATCCCCCATCCTTATATACTGTACCCAGCCACACTGTATCCCCCATCCTTATATACTGTTACCCCGCCATACTGTATCCCCATCCTTATATACTGTATCCCTGTCACACTGTACCCCATCCTTATATACTGTACCCAGCCACACTGTATCCCCCCATCCTTATATACTGTACCCCGTCACACTGTATCCCCATCCTTATATACTGTATCCGCCACACTGTATCCCCCATCCTTATATACTGTACCCGTCACACTGTATCCCCCATCCTTATATACTGTACCCAGTCACACTGTATCCCCCATCCTTCTATACTGTACCCCGTCACACTGTATCCCCCCATCCTTATATACTGTATCCCCCATCCTTATACTGTACCCCGTCACACTGTATCCACCACACTATATCCTCATCCTTAGATACTGTACCCAGCCACACTGTATCCCCCCATCCTTATATACTGTATCCAGCCACACTGTATCCCCCCCATCCTTATATACTGTACCCGTCACACTGTATCCAGTCACACTGTATCCCCATCCTTATATACTGTACCCCCGTCACAGTATCCCCATCCTTATATACTGTACCCAGTCACACTGTATCCTCATCCTTATATACTGTACCCCGTCACACTGTATCCCCATCCTTATATACTGTACCCCGTCACACTGTATCCCCCCATCCTTATATACTGTACCCCGTCACACTGTATCCAGTCACACTGTATCCCGATCCTTCTATACTGTACCCCTGTCACACTGTATCCCCCCATCCTTATATACTGTATCTCCCATCCTTATATATACTGTACCCCGTCACACTGTATCCACCAGACACTCTGTATCCCCATCCTTATATACTGTACCCAGTCACACTGTATCCCCATCCTTATATACTGTACCCCGTCACACTATCCCCATCCTTATATACTGTACCCCGTCACACTGTATCCCCCCATCCTTATATACTGTACCCCTGGAACACTGTATCCCCCATCCCGTCACACTGTATCCCCCCATCCTTATATACTGTACCCCGTCACACTGTAACCAGTCACACTGTATCCCCATCCTTCTATACTGTACCCCGTCACACTGTAACCAGTCACACTGTATCCCCATCCTTCTATACTTACCCGTCACACTGTATCCCCATCACACTGTATCCCCATCCTATACTTGTACTACCCCGTCACACTGTTCCAGTCACACTGTATCCCCCATCCTTATATACTGTACTACCCCGTCACACTATCAGTCACACTGTGTATCCCCCATCCTTATATACTGTACCCAGTCACACTGTATCCCCATCCTTATATACTGTACCCAGTCACACTGTATCCGTCACACAGTATCCCCATCCTTATATACTGTACCCCGTCACTGTATCCCCCCATCCTTATATACTGTATCCCATCACACTGTATCCACCAGACACTCTGTATCCCCATCCTTATATACTGTACCCAGTCACACTGTATCCCCATCCTTATATACTGTACCCCGTCACACTATCCCCATCCTTATATACTGTACCCCGTCACACTGTATCCCCCCATCCTTATATACTGTACCCCTGGAACACTGTATCCCCCATCCCGTCACACTGTATCCCCCCCATCCTTATATACTGTACCCCGTCACACTGTAACCAGTCACACTGTATCCCCATCCTTCTATACTGTACCCCGTCACACTGTAACCAGTCACACTGTATCCCCATCCTTCTATACTGTACCCGTCACACTGTATCCCCATCACACTGTATCCCCATCCTTATATACTGTACTACCCCGTCACACTGTATCCAGTCACACTGTATCCCCCATCCTTATATACTGTACTACCCCGTCACACTGTATCCAGTCACACTGTATCCCCATCCTTATATACTGTACCCAGTCACACTGTATCCCCATCCTTATATACTGTACCCAGTCACACTGTATCCGTCACACAGTATCCCCATCCTTATATACTGTACCCCGTCACTGTATCCCCCCCATCCTTATATACTGTATCCCATCACACTGTATCCACCAGTCACACTGTATCCTCATCCTTATATACTGTACCCAGCCACACTGTATCCCCCATCCCACTGTATCCCAATCCTTATATACTGTACCCAGCCACACTGTATCCCCCCCATCCTTATATACTGTACCCAGTCACACTGTATCCAGTCACACTGTATCCCCATCCTTATATACTGTACCCCCGTCACACTGTATCCGTCACAGTATCCCCATCCTTATATACTGTACCCCGTCACACTGTATACACCAGACACTCTGTATCCCCATCCTTATATACTGTACCCAGTGACACTGTATCCCCATCCTTATATACTGTACCCGTCACACTGTATCCCCCCATCCTTATATACTGTACCCCGTCACACTGTATCCCCCCATCCTTATATACTGAACCCCGTCACACTGTATCCCCATCCTTATATACTGTACCCCATCACACTGTATCCCCCATCCTTATATACTGTACCCCTGTCACACTGTATCCCCCATCCCGTCACACTGTATCCCCATCCTTATATACTGTACCCCGTCACACTGTATCCCCATCCTTATATACTGTACCCCGTCACACTGTATCCCCATCCTTATATACTGTACCCCGTCACAATGTATCCACCAGTCACACTGTATCCCCATCCTTCTATACTGTACCCCGTCACACTGTATCCCCCATCCTTATATACTGTACCCTGTCACTGTATCCCCATCCTTATATACTGTACCCGTCACACTGTATCCAGTCACACTGTATCCCCATCCTTATATACTGTACCCCGTCCCACTGTATCCCCATCCTTATATACTGTACCCGTCACACTGTATCCAGTCACACTGTATCCCCATCCTTATATACTGTACCCGTCACACTGTATCCAGTCACACTGTATCCCCATCCTTATATACTGTACCCCGTCACACTGTATCCCCATCCTTATATACTGTACCCCGTCACACTGTATCCCCATCACACTGTATCCCCATCCTTATATACTGTATCCAGCCACACTGTATCCTCCATCCTTATATACTGTACCCGTCACACTGTATCCAGTCACACTGTATCCCCATCCTTATATACTGTACCCAGCCACACTGTATCCCCCATCCTTATATACTGTACCCAGTCACACTGTATCCCCATCCTTATATACTGTACCCCGTCACACAGTATCCCCATCCTTATATACTGTACCCCGTCACACTGTATCCCCCCATCCTTATATACTGTATCCCCCATCCTTATACTGTACCACGTCACACTGTATCCACCAGTCACACTGTATCCTCATCCTTATATACTGTACCCAGCCACACTGTATCCCCCCATCCTTATATACTGTATCCAGCCACACTGTATCCCCCATCCTTATATACTGTACCCCGTCACACTGTATCCCCATCCTTATATACTGTACCCGTCACACTGTATCCAGTCACACTTTATCCCCATCCTTATATACTGTACCCCGTCACACTGTATCCCCCATCCTTATATACTGTACCCGTCACACTGTATCCCCCATCCTTATATACTGTACCCCGTCACACTGTATCCCCATCCTTATATACTGTACCCCATCACACTGTATCCCCCATCCTTATATACTGTACCCCGTCACACTGTATCCCCATCCTTATATACTGTACCCAGTCACACTGTATCCACCAGTCACACTGTATCCCCATCCTTCTATACTGTACCCCGTCACACTGTATCCCCATCCTTATATACTGTATCCAGTCACACTGTATCCCCATCCTTCTATACTGTACCCCGTCACACTGTATCCCCATCCTTATATACTGTATCCAGTCACACTGTATCCCCATCCTTATATACTGTACCCCCGTCACACTGTATCCGTCACAGTATCCCCATCCTTATATACTGTACCCCGTCACACTGTATCCCCCCATCATTATATACTGTATCTCCCATCCTTATATATACTGTACCCCGTCACACTGTATCCACCAGACACTCTGTATCCCCATCCTTATATACTGTACCCAGTCACACTGTATCCCCATCCTTATATACTGTACCCAGCCACACTGTATCCCCATCCTTATATACTGTACCCCGTCACACTGTATCCCCATCCTTATATACTGTACCCAGTCACACTGTATCCACCAGTCACACTGTATCCCCATCCTTCTATACTGTACCCCGTCACACTGTATCCCCATCCTTATATACTGTACCCCGTCACACTGTATCCCCATCCTTATATACTGTATCCAGTCACACTGTATCCCCATCCTTATATACTGTACCCCCGTCACACTGTATCCGTCACAGTATCCCCATCCTTATATACTGTACCCCGTCACACTGTATCCCCCCATCATTATATACTGTATCTCCCATCCTTATATATACTGTACCCCGTCACACTGTATCCACCAGATACTCTGTATCCCCATCCTTATATACTGTACCCAGTCACACTGTATCCCCATCCTTATATACTGTACCCGTCACACTGTATCCCCCATCCTTATATACTGTACCCGTCACACTGTATCCCCCCATCCTTATATACTGTACCCCGTCACACTGTATCCAGTCACACTGTATCCCCATCCTTATATACTGTACCCCGTCCCACTGTATCCCCATCCTTATATACTGTACCCCGTCACACTGTATCCCCCATCCTTATATACTGTACCCCGTCACACTGTATCCCCATCCTTATATACTGTAACCCCGTCACACTGTATCCTTTCCTTATATACTGTACCCCGTCACACTGTATCCCCCATCCCGTCACACTGTATCCCCATCCTTATATACTGTACCCCGTCACACTGTATCCCCCCATCCTTATATACTGTATCCCCATCCTTATATACTGTACCCCGTCACACTGTATCCCCCATCCTTATATACTGTACCCGTCACACTGTATCCCCATCCTTATATACTGTACCCCGTCACACTGTATCCCCCATCCTTATATACTGTATTCCGTCACACTGTACCCCATCCCTTACATACTGTACCCCGTCACACTGTATCCCCATCCTTATATACTGTACCCCGTCACACTGTATCCTCCAGTCACTGTATCCCCATCCTTATATACTGTACCCCGTCACTGTATCCCCCATCCTTATATACTGTACCCCGTCACACTGTATCCCCCATCCTTATATACTGTACCCAGCCACACTGTATCCCCATCCTTATATACTGTACCCCATCACACTGCATCCCCCCCATCCTTATATACTGTATCCCTGTCACTGTATCCCCCATCCTTATATACTGTACCCCCGTCACTGTATCCCCATCCTTATATACTGTACCCCATCACACTGTATCCCCTTTCCTTATATACTGTACCCCGTCACTGTATCCCCTTTCCTTATATACTGTACCCCGTCACACTGTATCCCCATCCCGTCACACTGTATCCCCATCCTTATATACTGTACCCCGTCACACTGTATCCGTCACACAGTATCCCCATCCTTATATACTGTACCCGCGTCACACTGTATCCCCCCATCCTTATATACTGTATCCCCATCCTTATATATACACACTGTACCCCGTCACACTGTATCCCCATCCTTATATACTGTACCCCGTCACACTGTATCCCCATCCTTATATACTGTACCCCGTCACACTGTATCCAGTCACACTGTATCCCCATCCTTATATACTGTATTCCTGTCACACTGTATCCCCATCCTTATATACTGTACCCCCGTCACTGTATCCCCCATCCTTATATACTGTACCCAGCCACCTGTATCCCCCATCCTTATATACTGTACCCAGCCACTGTATCCCCCATCCTTATATACTGTACCACCCCGTCACACTGTATCCGTCACAGTATCCCCATCCTTATATACTGTACACTGTATCCCCCCATCCTTATATACTGTATCCCCATCCTTATACTGTACCCAGCCACACTGTATCCCCCCATCCACACTGTATCCCCCATCCTTATATACTGTACCCCGTCATACTGTATCCCCATCCTTATATACTGTATCCCTGTCACACTGTACCCCATCCTTATATACTGTACCCAGCCACACTGTATCCCATCCTTCTATACTGTACCCTCCGTCACACTGTATCCCCATCCTTATATACTACTGTATGACCCTCAGTCACATCTGTATCGCCCATCCTTATATAGCTGTACCCCCGTCACACTGTATCCCCCCATCCTTTATACTGTATCCCCCATCCTTATACTGTACCCCGTCACACTGTATCCACCAGTCACACTGTATCCTCATCCTTATATACTGTATCCAGCCACACTGTATCCCCCCCATCCTTATATACTGTACCACGTCACACTGTAATCCAGCACCTTGTATCCCCCATCCTTATATACTGTACCCAGTCACACTGTATCCCCATCCTTATATACTGTACCCGTCACACTGTATCCCCCCATCCTTATATACTGTACCCGTCACACTGTATCCGTCACACAGTATCCCCATCCTTATATACTGTACCCCGTCACACTGTATCCCCCCATCCTTATATACTGTATCCCCCATCCTTAAACTGTACCCGTCACACTGTATCCCCCCATCCTTATATACTGTACCCCGTCACACTGTATCCGTCACACAGTATCCCCATCCTTATATACTGTACCCGTCACACTGTATCCGTCACACAGTATCCCCATCCTTATATACTGTACCCATCACACTGTATCCCCCCATCCTTATATACTGTATCCCCCATCCTTATACTGTACCCAGCCACACTGTATCCCCCCATCCTTATATACTGTACCCAGCCACACTGTATCCCCCCATCCTTATATACTGTATCCCCATCCTTATATACTGTACCCCGTCACACTGTATCCCCCCATCCTTATATACTGTACCCCCTGTATCCCCCCTTGCTGTCACACGGTTTCATGCCCCGGATCCTTTGCGGTTACATTGTATCTCTGTTCAGGATTTCGCCCGGTGGAGGTTTACCCGTTGCCCCCCTGGCAGTGCCCCCGCCCGGTACCTGCTGAGCCGCTTCATGCCCTTGGTGTCGCAGTCCGGCTTGGAGTGGCCCGCGGTCCCCGCCAGGCGGAGGTTCTTCAGGCGACAGTCCCGGTCCAGCGGAGCCGCGCCGAAGCCGTCATGCTCCCGGGGCCCAGGCTCGGCTCGCTTTCTCATCGCTGGGCAGGTGGGGGGAGCGGCGGGCTGGGGGTGCGGAGCGCTGCGCGGAGCCCTCTGCTGCTGATACTGCGCTCCCAGCTGCCTCCGCTCCCCAAACAGCTGGGGGCCGCCCCCTGCTTACACACGCCGGCCAATCACAGGCCGAGGGGGCGGCATCAGTGCAGCCACTGCAACACCGCGGCACAGCTTCCTGCGCAGCTTCCCATCATGCACAGCCACCTGACCGCATCCCGGCCTGCGCCCTTCACTATCCCTCCGCGGCTTCCCATCATCCCTCCGCGGCTTCCCATCATGCACAGCCACCTGACCGCTTCCCGGTCTGCGACCCCCCACTATCCCTCCGCGCCTTCCCATCATGCACAGCCACCTGACCGCATCCCAGCCTGCGACCCCCCCCCCCTCCTCCATCCCTCCGTGCATAGGCGTCTCTACAGGGGGGCTATTGCCCCCCTAGGCTATTCCTTTCCCCCCATGTGCCCCCCCAAAAAAAAATCAGTATCCAGCTTCCCCACACTTCTTGGGCCCGCTGTATCTCCGTCCATGTGAATGTATATGGACGATCTAGGTGTCATTGGAAAGGGCAGATTCTGGCCTTTAAGATGATACCCAACATATTCAGTGTGAAATAAAAGTCCTAAAACGTTAACTTAAACATTTTCACAGGGTTGAAATGGCTCAGCAATGAAGTGGTTAATATTCAGCCTAGTGTTTAGGCTCTTTTTTGACCACTTTGCCGCGATTCGAGCATTGACCTTTTCTTTAACCGTCCTTATTAGGACGCAATATAAAAATAAAGATTTTTTCTCCTGTTTTTTGCAATAATATTTTGCATTTCTACCCATTATTCTCTGCATTCTCATCCTGTAAACTACGCTTTAACCCTTTCGCTGCTGAGCCTTTTCACACCTATGTGCCGAGCTCATTTTTATCGGTTTCGCTCAGCATGTTTAAATGCGATTTGAAGTCACATTTTATTATACAACCCAGACATATTATAGATCGTTCTTTCCGGGAGATGCGGCAGATTCATAATATATCATTATTATATGTATACGTTATGTCCTGTCTGTATATTATAACATAAAATGCAATAAAATTAGAATTTTCAATAATTTACAATGTGTAAAGTGGTTTTTTTTTCACATTTTAACATGCGAGCAATTGCGGTTATATTTTCTATGGGTTGCGCCTGTTAAAAATATTAGAAACGGGGAATCGTTACTTTTTGTTGGGGAAAATTAAGTGTTTTTTTGGCAAAGGCCCCCCATAGAAAAAAAAACGATAATGCAGCATCATTGTTCACATTATAATTGAAATGGGAACAATATTGCTGCATTAATAAAACAAAAAAAAAGTTAAATTTTTTTTTTATACTGTACATGGTCATGTTTGGCATCATTGAAAAGGCCATGCTCTGGGCGTTCCAATGATATCAAACATTAACCCCTAGCTGTCACGAACCATAGGTGGCAGCAAGGGGTTAATTGCGGGACTGGCAGCATCGAGCTATGCACGATGACGCCAGTCAATAGGGGGATATCCCGGAAGCTTGATATCCCGGAAGAGGTCGGCCAGCTCCGGGAGGGGACCGTGATACGGCGCATGCTAGCGCCGTATCGCGATCCAGCCGCCGCTTGGAAGGGCAGGCTGTGCCCTTCCAAGCGGTGTCTGCCTTTACTGGCTGGCCCGCACGGATGGGGAGGGGGAGAGGTCCGAAGGACCTCCCCCCTCCCCTTCAGGCACCTTCCCCGCAATGGCGCGGGGGGAGGTGCCTGAAATAGACGTCATCGCGCATGCGCGATGATGTCTATTGTGCCCGCCAGGGTCCCGGAGTCTGGGCTGACATCGATGATGTCAGCCCACACCGGGGGGCCGCCGCGATCGGCCGGAATCCCGGCCAATCGCCGCTGCTAAGGGAGGATGCGCTCAACGCATCCTCTGCAGCGAAGTGGCCATGCGGCAGGACGCGCTGAGCACGTCCTTCACATGGAAAGGGTTAAATTTTACAATCTTAAGTATGGGTTACCCCCAATTTTTGGTTTACAGGATTTTTTCTTATATTAAATCCTTTCACATCTAACTTATTAATCCTTTTCCTCTGTCATATCCTTTTTGTATTATCACATGTTCAGACTATACATTACATTGTGTATGAAGTTAGTTTTTGCCTTGGTTTAGTTGTATAAAAAGGGTTAATGGGTAGGCTTCATCCCTCACAATATAATATTTTATTTTTTCCTTGATTTAATGGCATTTTAGGGGTTAATGGGTTGGCTACATGCCTCACAGTGTATTCATTTCATGTTTTCCCTAGATTAAATTGCATTTTAGGGGTTAATGGGTAGGCTAAATGCGACAATGTTTATTATTTTTATTGTATTTCCCTGGGTTTATGGCATTTTAGGGGTTATTATGGAAGTTATAATCTAAAGGGTCTAATCATCTTCAGATCCTCTGCTTTTCATCACATTTCGGGGAATTCATTTAGCGGAAAATATGGTGAATTCCCTATTTAGCGAATGGTCACTGTAATTTGCCAACAGTGGAGTCGCTGAAGCAGTTATCAGACATTCAGCGAAAACCGCCGAATTGTGGCAAAAAAAAAATATTGAATTTAAGTATCAGGGTAGTACAATAAAAAGGTATCATTGCATCACATTACTCTGGGGTTTTGGAATCTTATTTAGGGCACTATTACCTGGTGTGAGCTAACCCTTGCGTCGGCATGGTTTTGTGTTAGCGCCAGGTTAATTGAGTCTAGCGCCTGACCAACAGATCGTTTGCCTCCCGCTACAAACGGGAAAAATCACTTAGCGAGTTGCTATTAGCGATTTGTACCTCAAGCTTACTGTACTTTCCGCGTCCTTTACTTAACATGGGGAGCGCTAGAGATCTCTAGCGCTTTTGCAGCCAACAGATCACTTGGTGCCAGCGCTAATTTTTTGAGGGGCGCTAATTGCAACATTTTACCTACTGCTCAACCCTGGTGTTAACCCAGATCCTCACCCAAAATTAACAGGCAATTGAAAGGAATGCAGCACAGGTGTTCTCTTGGCCCCATACACCATAGTAATGGATCTGGTCAGCAATGTTGCTGCTGTTGCAGTAGGCTGTATTATGATATATATGTATCCTTTATTCACATATATCCTAATTCTAATATATTGGCTAATTTTAAACATTTGATGTTGGGGGTTATTCATAGTATGTAAGCGGTTGATTATAGGGTGACCGTGTGGACCATGTTTAAAGGGACACATGAATAAGTCTTGCCCTGAAACATGTATTATTTATATGCTGCAGCAGGGAAATTATTGTCGCTCACCTGGCCTTCCTTTGGATCTATTAAATGCAGTGTAATGATTCCACATGCTGTTGGGTGGCATTGATCATGCAATAACCATCAGCCATAATATATGTGTGCATCAAAACATGGATGATACGGCCACCTTGGAGGATTTTAATAATGCAGGGGTGTGAGGTTATTCGCTGGATGTGTTCATATTCAAGCTTGTGAGGGCGGGGGATAGGTATGTCCCGGCACTCTGCACTGGAAAAAAAAACAGTTCTACCCTGTACACTAGCATTAGCGCTGGGTCTTAGCCCGGGTCTCAGAGTTTCCCTAGTGTGCGCCAAGCGACCTTGATCATGGACTACCGCGGACAAGGTGATCTGTTAGGCTCTAAGTTTTAGCAACTCGCGCTAAATTTTTCCTTTAGTGATGGTGTTTTAGCTCACACCAGGTGATAGTTTTTTTTCAGTGGTATGATTTAGTGGTGAAAATTATTAGTGCCCCCCCCCTCAGTTTTAACTGCGGGATCTTATGTGCCCCCCTAAATATTGTTCCTAGAGTCGCCTCCGCGGCTTCCCATCATGCACAGCCACCTGACCCCATCCCAGCCTGCGACCCCCACCATCCCTCCACGGCTTCCCATCATGCGCAGCCACCTGACCGCATCCCAGCCTGTGCCCCTCGCATAGCCACCGGACCGCAGAGCCCCTACTCCATCCACAGCCTCACATTAAACAGAGCTCCATCCATACCCTTGCGTTATACAGAGCTCCAAACATACCCTCGCGTTATACAGAGCTCCAACCATACCCTTGCGTTATACAGAGCTCCAAACCATACCCTCCTATTACTCTGTGCACAGCCCAGCACCCTACATCAACTCACATTACAGAAACCAAAGCCCTGGCTCCCTACATAACCTCCCATTATAAAGTGTACGGCCTGACACCCTTCTTATCCATATATTAGAGTAAGCATGGCTGAGCCCGCTACATAAACTTCCCGTTATGCAAAGCTCGCCCTGTCACCTTTCATTGCTTTCCAGCACACAGCGCTAACACTGATTCTCTTTATAAAGCCCCCATCAGATAGTAAGAAGGCCACATCTCCTACACGGAGAGCGCTCTGGCGCCCACTAAATTGTGCAAAGTCCGGCTCCTTTTATCACCTCACATTGTACAGAGCCAGACTCCAGAACCATTGGCTGCAGCTCTATCCTTATCCGCAATTTAAACCAAGATAAGAAGATGCCCCCACACTTGCTTACAGCTGTGGAAAAAAAATGCAAAAACATCTACACATTCTGGCTGGTGTAATTTCTGTATTGTAAACAGTCAGAGCATCTGACACGGAGTTTAAGTAGTCACCATATGGTGTAACCTGGCAACAAGTGCTGTAAAATAACACAAATCTGACATTCTGCTATCTCCATTGTACACATAGTGACTGCTGTTATACAAATAAACAATAATAACGATCAGTAAAAGCCACATATAAAAAAGCATGAGTGTTAAGCACAGCCTGGGCCGGCCTAAGACTCTGTGCTGCCTGGGTCTAGTTTGAACATATCAGAGCTGCACAGCAATAAAACTCATAGTAATGTGCAGTGTGTATGAGCATATCACTAAGCCCCACAACAAAAAACTCACTGCACATTACTGTGTGCATGAGCGTATCACCGAGCCCCACAACAATAAGGCTAGGGTCAGACGAACGCATTTTTCGCGTCGTCCGTGAAAAAGTGCGTTCGAACGAATGGACGTATTTTTTCACGGAATACGCAATAGCGGTCATACGATGCACATTTTCATCCGTGATTTTGTACAGATCATCAATAAAACACTTTTTGCGTCTGGACGTTATGTAGGCCGGACATTAGCAGCGTCTGACGTCTCCTAATCACGCACACACGCCGCTAGCGGACGCAGCGCACTCTGTACGTCAGTACTAGCGGTATCACATTCTCGAAAAAATGCGTTTGTTTGCCGCTTGCGTTGCAAGGCCGAACTTTCGTGCGACCGTACTTTGTATATTGGTCGTCATTTGCTCCTACTACGGCCGTGATAAAGTGCGGCTGCACGCGCATTCACACTGCGTTCGTCTGACCCCAGCCTAAAACTCACTGCACATTACTGTGTGCATGAGCGTTTCAAATAACTCCACAACAATAAAACTCACAGTAATGTGCACTGTGTATGAACGAATCACAGAGCTCCATATATCCCGCAACACACATACATATACCCACACACCCTCCCTGAATAGGGCTAGTCGAGGCCCAGGCAGCCTTTGACAGGGAGGCAAAGGGCTGTCTGGAGCAATGGCCCATTCAGCCCCATGGAAGGGCCGGCCCTGAGCACAGCTTCTGGGCTTTGATTTTCTTAGATTTATGGTTTTCACCACTCCTTTCACAATATGGCCAGAAGTCAGACATGATTTATTTAAAAAAAAAAAAAAAAAAATTTTTTTAAAAAAAATCCTTAATTTTGGCCTCTTAAGCCTGAGATACACTGGTGACGAAGACACGCTCAGTGTGTCCAGTCTTTCCATCTCCCTCGCTCAGCCGACGTCACGTTGCGGCACTGAGCGACGGGAGATGGAAAATTTGAACTTTGCCCCAAAGCAGAGCGATGCTAGGCGGAGCGGGATCTGCAGCACATGGCTACTACCTACTAGTGCTACAATAAGTCCACTCTACGGTCACTGGCGATTTGAGGTTTGAGTGGGCATAAAAGAGGTCTGAGTCGACATTCATGCATATCTGAGGTGTGGGTATATATAAATATGAGGTCTCTGTGTGGGTGTATATATATTTATGACGTCCTTGTGTGGGTACACGTGTCTGGTCTGGTGTGGGTATACATATGTCAGGAAAGGTACCAAGGTGGTACTGAGGTAGCAGGATATTGAGCCCGGGATGCGGTGATACCCCAGACCCTTGTATTGGTGCAAGTGGTGGGTTGCTGCAGGAGGCAGCAAAAAAATTGCTTTGGAGCAGAGGGACAGGACACGTAGAGGGCTTGATCAAGGGGAAACCGGAAACAAAACCAGGACAATGGGATCTTGGACACACACTGTATACTAGAGGGTATGGAGACACAGGCAAGGATGGTAACAATGGCAGGATTAGGGGGTTCTGGAAATCACATGAGAGCCACTGCATAGATCGTCTCTTCTGTGGAAGTAGTTTACTAATGCTGGAGCAAGGAGCAGAGGGAGGTGTGATACTTTTATTTCAGGTGAGTCACATGACCTATAGTGTGTGTTTTACAGAACTGGTGCTGAATTTCAGGACTTGAAGGCGGCTGCCCAGGCATGGTTTAGGAACCTGACAACATATATATCTGAGGTCTGTGTGTGTTATCGGTGCATCCCTACTCTACACATAGCGCTTGCTGTGTCCCCCCCCTCATTATAGGAGAAAGGGAGGGGGACACGGGGGGGGGGTGCTATATGATTAGAAACAGGTGTAGGGTTAACCCTTTCGCTGCTGAGGCTTTTCCCGCCTCTGTGCTGAGGTCATTTTTACCGGTTTTGCTCATCATGTTTAAACGTGTTTTGAAGGCTTATTTTAGTATATGACCCAGACATATTATATATCGTTCTTTCCGTCAGACTCGGTAGATTCATAATATGTCATTATTATATGTATACGTTATGTCATGTCTGTATATTATAACAAAAAATGCAATAAAATATGTATTTTCAATAATTTACAATGTGTAAAGTGTTTTTTTTTCACATTTTAACATGCGAGCAATTGCGGTTATATTTTGTATGGGGTGCGCTTGTTAAAAAAATTAGAGATGGGGTCTCGTTACATTTTTTTTTGGGGAAAATTACACGATTTTTAACAAACGCACCGCATACAAAAATCGTTAGTGCAGCATCATTGTTCACATTATAATTGAAATGGGAACAATATTGCTGCATTAACGAACCAAAAAAAAGAAAAAAAAAAAAATTTATAATTTTTTTTTTAAATATATATTTTTATTTTTAATTTTAATTTTTTTTTAAAAAAAAAATTCACTTTCGTGTTTGGTATCGTTGGAACGGCCATGCTCTGGCCGATCCAACCATACCAAACTTTAACCCCTAGCTGCCACGGATCGGGAGATAGGGAGTTCCAATGAACTCCCTATCTCCACCGTTGGTGGCAGTTAGGGGTTAACTCTAGGACTGGCGTCATCGTGCTATGCACGATGACGCCAGTCCTCAGGGGGAGTTCCCGGAGGCTTGGCCGACATCCAAGATGTCGGCCAGCTCCGGGAAAGGATCACGAACCGGCGCTTTTCAGCGCCGATTCGCGATCCAGCTCCCCAGGGGTTAATGCCAGGCACCATTTGGAAGGGCAGGCTGTGCCCTTCCAAATGGTGCCTGGGTTAACCCCCGCAACGCCGCCGATCGGGAGGGAGAGAGGTCCGAAGGACCTCCCCCCCTCCCTTTCAGGCGCCTCCTCCGCACATGCGGGGGGCGCCTGAATTAGGTGTCATCGCGCTGCCGCGATGACACCTAATTTCAGCGGCGGCGGTTCCGGATGCTGGGCTGACATCGAGGATGTCAGCCCGCACCGTGGGGGCCAGCGATCGGCCGGAACTCGGCCGAACGCTGACCCCAAAGTGAGGACGCGCTCAGCGCGTCCTCAGCACACCAGCAGCCATGCGGAGGACGCGCTCAGCGCGTCCTCCGCATCGAAGTGGTTAAGGTTACCTTTTTTCTTCCCCTTTTTTTATACTATTCCAATTAAATTGGCAGTAATTGATATGTATTTTATTCAACAGAAACTTTTTAAATGGAGGGAATGTGCGGTCGGGCGGCTGATAGAAGAGGAGTTTAGACCTCGCCTATATGGTACGCACTTTGTTAAAATAAAGAAAAGGTTTAGGCATGTACAGAGTTATTTAAAAGTTGTTGTACACTAAAACTTGTTTTTTTCTCTATGAAATGTGCTTTGCCTCCACTTGATGAGAAGTATGTCAACATTTCTCTAGTTTGATCTGCAGAGTATGGGAATCCTGTCCAGTGTGGACAGAAGCAAACGTAACCCAGTGTAGACTGGCTGCGGGGCGGAGCGGGGCGAAGCCAAACCAGCAAAAGCTTTGCGTCACTGCACTTGCAGTGTATCTCAGGCTTTATGTAAGAATAGTAGCTTGGTATCCTCTGGCAATGTCTCCACCTCGTGGTCGCGGATAAAATAGCTGCAACTTTTCGATGCAGCTTCCACTTTGTAGGGCAAATTCGTTACAGTAGTTTTCATCCAAAAAATGTTTGTCCATTTCTGTAAGCAAGTTAACACCATACTGATGTAATTTTTTTCATATACGAATAAGGTGCAAAGAGAATGCTAGTAATTGTTTCAAGGATAGGATTAGGGTTTATTTGTACTTGTTTAAGGGTTAAACTTTCCATAGACTTTAATGGCTCTATTTACGTTTACACCAGACTTAAAATCCAGCCCTTCATACATCCTCTTTCCATTCTGACATGAAACGAGGGCATCGGGTGTTTGATTACAATCAAGTAAGACTGCACCAAGTATTATTGAACCGTAACCAAATATCAGAACGAGTCAGTGACCGCTCGTTAAGGTAGTATTACGACAAGGTAACACGATGCCTAAAAACGACACTGTCATCACCACATAAAATAAATGAAAGGAAACTCAAACTTACAAAACGCCAGCAGGTCGGTCCGTGTCTCCTGCGAGATTTAGAGTCCTTTCCATGGTGTCAAATTAGATCCAGGGAAGGTCAAAGTACTAAGGGTGTCCAACCCACTATACATTGTTCAGTGTCTTTGATTTGTCCCGATTCATCCAATTACCAGGTCAGATGGTTTGGCATTGGGGTTGGTGTCTGAGCCAGGCTTTACTTTAGATTTTAAAATATACAGTGGAGATTTAACATTTTGCATGACATTCCTAAAATATCCATTCTGGTGTTACTGACGCCAAACATGATTTGGTGTCCTCATTCAGCATCAGATCATAGAAACGGCACCTTGATAAGAAGTGTCTCAACTCCACGGCTATCCAGACGATGGATCCCAGTGTATCAGGCTCATCTCCATAAGGCTTACATCTTTTTCCACCAATTTGCATGGAAAGTGAGGATGAAACCTACCATGCAGGCTATAGCAAGTGCCGGCCACAGATTCCTTGTGCGGACATAACATGAATCAGAAGTAAAGAGATTGGCCAAGAAATGTGTGGTGGAGGTAAGAGAGGCCTTGTCAGTAGATTTGAAATAATGAATCCAGCGTCTATTATAGAGATTTTTATTATTTTTTAATTCTTTATTTAGAGAATTATAAAACAAGTCTCATGAAATCAAACAAGGTACGACCACGCAGGGCCATCAAACGTATATCAAAGAAAGTAACCTTACAGTATGTAATAATATGCATAGAAAATATGGAAATGGCGTAGGTAAGGTCATATTCAAGTAGCAAAAAAGACCTCCGGCGAGAAAAAAAATAGAAGGGGGGGGATTAAGAGGAAGGTTCAAGTCCTCTGCATTTAGGAAGGCGTAATCGCCTATATAGTTTAAGAAAACGGTCTGCGAAACTAAACAGGGTGGGGGGGGGACTAGAAAATAGGGAAGTGGTCCAGGCAACAGGAAAAAGCAGCTGACCGGGGGATCCCGGCTATCCCTGCTATATAAAAATAAAAAGCAGTGGTGACCCAGGTCCGTCTGGAGTCAGAGGGTAAAAAGGCAACAAGAATGTCTCAACCCGACTGAATCTCCAGTGCGTCCGGTGAGATGCCCGTAACTGCTAAGGCGGTCCAAGCTGTATCAGGGTTGGTGACCGTGTACGGGATGTTAGCATTTGTCACCACCAAGGAGCCAGCCAGGCCCCACCGGTATCGAATCCCCCGACGACGTAGAGCGGACATCACCTCTCGAAATCGGCGACGTGCAAACAGAGTCATAAACGGGAGATGATATAGGTCCAGCATGACTCCCTCAAACTGCACAGGGTCCCGGGCACCCGGGGCAGACATAAGAGCGACTTTCGAGGCCACATCGCGAAAGACCACCACGACATCCCTCGGCTTCCCTTTGGGGGCCGTAGCCGCCTTCCGGACACGGAATGCTGCTCCAACTAGGTCCGTTGTATCAGAAGGTAGACCTGAGACTTGAATTGCGAGCCGGCTCACGTATGGCAACAGATCTTCCGTGGAAACCGAGTCCGGAATACCTCTGACTCGTATATTACGGCGACGATGACGTGACTCCAACGATTCCACTGAACGCGTTAGGACCTCCACCTGGGAGCGAAGACTGTCCACCTGGCCAGATAAGCTTGTCTGCTCCAATACGACCTCCTCCATCCGTACGTGCGTCGCTGTCACCTGAGTCTTGATCACCTCTGCCTCAGCTCGAACAGCCGCCACCTCCGGTCTCCACATTTCTCTAATTTCAGCCATGATCTTGCGAAGGTCCCCTTTCGTGGAAGGGAGATCATCATCCTCCACAATATTCAGGGGAATAGCGGAACCGTCGAGTGCCCCCGCCAAGGCTCCCTGCTCCTGGGGGTCCCAAGAGGAGCCATCACAGTCTGAGACCACGCTACCAGTAGCTGAGTGCTGCGGTACATCCAGCAAGTCCCCCCTGCGGTAAAGTATGTGCGGCCGCCAGGGATGCTGCCATCTCAGCCCTCCGCTTCTTTTGTGCCCACTTCTTGGCTGCTGTGGACACAGGTTGTGATCCCAGCGGCTGAGACGATGGGGTGAGCCAGGACACCGCAGCCCCTGCATCTTGAAGCCAGTAAACGTTTTCCTCGTCGGAGGTTTCATATCCAGAGGGGGAGGGGGCAGACTCTCTCTGAGGAGCTGATCCATGCCTCATGGATTCCCTTATGTCCCGCTGTCGGGAGCCACTCTTCGAGGAAGCGCCGGGGGGGTTGTTTCTTACCCAATAAGCAGTCCAGGGAGTTTAACAAGCAGGTTTGTGAGGAAACGAGCGGGATAAAAGCACCAAAAGTCAGAAAGCTAGCGGGAGCTCCGCAAAACGTGACCGCTCGCTTCCACAACTAGCTCCGCCCCCCTATTATAGAGATTTTTGATACGTATTTTCTGTTGTATCTTAATTAAACCAGTAAACCTTGTAGTTTTACAACTTCCCATGGATTTTTGTGAGTCTTTTTACCTCCTGATCTGCCTGCTCGTCTCGAGGCAGCCATGTTTTCTGCTTCCTCTCTTTCGTGGGGGAGGGGGGGATTAAACACCTAAAGCTGTGGGATTGACAGCTCAGCCCAGGATGGCTCAGAAAGGATGGGATGCTACTAATATGAACTATGAAGGGTTCAAGTCCCCCCCCTCCCAGTGCTGAGCTGCTGTGCAAGCATTCACACAGACATTTAGATATAGAAATACCTCCCCTGGGAAATGAATCATGCGGCATGCCGCAGCACTGAGAGCAAACAGGAAGCTCTGAGAGATTTCATTTTTTAAATCCGTCTGCGAGCAGTTTGGTTAACACAATGTATAGGCAGATCTGGAAGAATGAGTGGTTTTGGGCAGTATCGGTGCACTTTAGCCCCTTAACTCCGCAGGGCGGACTATGAAATCTAGGCGGCAGGCAGGCCTAAATGCAGCCCAGTGGCATAGCACGCCCTGCCGCTTCCTGGCAACTTCTACAGCTCACCTCCCTTCCTTGCTGCTGATAGATGTCATTGACTGCGACAGGACTGCCTGAGCTCAGGCACTCCCGTTGCAGTCAACAATGTCAATCGGCAGCAGGGAAGGGAGGTTTAGGCGTTGCCAGAAAGCCGCGGGGCATGCTGTGCCCTGTTGCAGCATTTAAGCCCACCTGCCTCCCTGCAGACCCTTGGCCGGAAGGGGTTAAACCTACTTCTAACCTTTACATAAATATCAAGGAGCAACATTTGTTTATTTTAACCCCTTAACGCCGCAGGACGTACATTTACGTCCTGCATTAGGCGGGCTTTGACGCCGCAGGACGTAAATGTACGTCCTCGGCGTTTAGAGCCCCCCCGGGAGATACTCACCTTCTCCGGTCGCTTCCCACGCTGTTCTGACTCCCCCGGAGTCAGATCAGTGTGATCCCTCCTCCGGCGTTGTGACGTCATCGCGCCGGTGGCGCGATGACGTCAGTTTCAGGCGTCCCCCCCCCGCCGGAGCAGGGGAAGCGCCTGGAGGGGAGGGGAGGGATCCTTCGGATCCCTCTATCTCCCCATCGCTTGGTCCCCGGTGGCTGTGGCCAGCATCGCTGGAAGGGTCACAGCCTGACCTTTCCAGCGATGTATGGGGGGTTAACCCCTTAGCTGCCAGGTCGCGACCGGGCACTAATTTGTGCCCGATCGCAGCCTATTTCCGGTGGGGGCCGCCATCTTGGATGGCAGCCCCCACCTCTGGGTCACCCCCCCGGTCAACTGACTCATCGCGCCATGCGCGATGATGTCAGTTAACCGGGGAACCCCCTAGCTGCAAAGGGATTTCCCATGGAAATCCCTTGCAGGAGATAAAGGGGTTCAAAGAACCCCCCTATCTCCTGATCGGTGGCAGCTAGGGGGTCATGTATGATATTGCTGGAAAGGCCAGAGCATGGCCTTTCCAATGATATCAAACATGACCATGGTAAAAGTGAAATAAAAGTGTAAAAAAAGTAAAAATAAAAATAATAAAAAAATAATAAATATAATAATAAAAAAATTTTTTGTTTTTTTTAATGCAGCACTATTGTTCACATTTCAATTATAATGTGAACAATGATGCTTCACTAATAATTTTTTTTTTGGGGGGGGTTTAGCTAAAATCACGCAATTTCTCCCCAAAAAAAAAATGGGTTCACCGTTCTAATTTTTTTAACAAATCTACCCAATAGAATATGACCGCAGAGCCTCGGATAATAAAATTAAAAAAAAAAAACACTTTACACACTGTGGAAGATTGAAATTTTATTGAAAATTCAAATTTTTTTACATTTTTTGTTATAGCATTTTGGCAGGGCATGACATATACATATAATAATGATATATTATTAATCTGCCGAGTCTGCCGGAAAGAACGATATATAATTTGTCTGGGTGGTATAAGAATACGTGACTTAAAAATGGTGAAAATGAGCTCAGCAAACGTCTACTTCCGAAACAGCGCCGAAGTTGTAAAATTACTCCCGTCCTTAAGGGGTTAAACCAATGTATTGTTTTGTTATTGATTTGACCATATGTGAATACTCTATTAATTCAATGTTGGTCCTTTTAAAGCAGTGTTTCCGAAACCTGTCCTAAGGGTACTCTAAAAGGCCAGATTTTAAGGATCACCTTGGAAATGCAGACTGAATCCTGCAATCACTGAGCAGCAAATCATATCACCTGTGCTTCAGATATCTGACAAACCTGGCGAGGCAGAGGGTCCTGAGGACAGGTTTGAGAAACACTATTTTAGAGGCATGCCTGAAAGGATAATTCTTCTAGTGCAGTGTTTCCCAAACCTGTCCACGGGACGCTCAGCCAGGCCAGATTTCGCAGATCACCTTGGGATAATGCAGACTGAATCCTGCAATCACTGAGCAGCAAATCATATCACCTGTGCTTCAGATATCTGACAAACCTGATGAGGCGGAGGGTCCTGAGGACAGGTTTGGGAAACACTGTTCTAGTCTGTAATCCTGTGTCCTCGGTGTTCCCATTCTTCCTTTTAAAAGTGTTTAACACCGTGTTACGCCTTCATTCATCTTTGATATTACAGTCAGGGTTGTTCAGAGAAAGGTCTGGAGAAGTGAAAATTCTAGGTCAAAATAGCCAAACCAGAGAAATTCTCCCATTTAACTCATTTTCCAAATCGTCTATTTGGTCTAGATTGTTCTCTTCTCCTTCCAATTCTCCTGAGTTTCACCTTTCTCTGAATAACCCTGAATTAAAAATTTTGGCAGATGCGCATTTTTTTACGCCAATTTTGTGTTGTCTTGCTCTGCAGAAAAGACCTGCAATAAGGTTTTACTACAAAGAGGCGAATACAAAGTGTCACAGTTTTTTCCTCCTGCTATTAGCAGTTAGGGGGGACACACACACATTGTGTATCAGACTGTATCACACCAGAGCTATAGTCAGTACAGATCACAGTACCGTGTTACACCCAACCTGCTGTATAAGAATCAGATAATGAGAAACAAACAAGGGAAGGTATTTGAATTTAGGGGTGTATACACTGAAGCATTATGCAACACACCCTTCAGGGCCGAGATTGAATGGCATGGAATATCATTAACCCTTAAAGTTCTGACTGAACGCATGCTGGCAGAGTTTCTGTGTTTAGAAGCAGTACAACCAACAGAGTCACACTGCATTCTCAGATAACAGGACATCGCACCCGAGAATGTGGTCTCTTAAAGGGACATACTAAACAATAGACCAGTGTTTCCCAACCCTGGTCCTCAGGGCCCACCAACAGGTCAGGTTTGCCAGATATGTGAAGCACAGCACAGGTGATATGATTTGCTGCTCAGTGATTGCAGGATTCAGTCTGCTTTTCCCCAAGGGAATCTTTAAGGCCCTGTCAGACGAACGCAGTGATCACGTCCGTGTTGCCGCACAGTTTACAATAACGTCGGTCGTAGCATAGAATCACGAGCAATAGAGACCCACACACTAAGTGCGTCCGCACCGAACAACGCACGTGGCAAACAGACGCAAGTTAGGCAAGAACGTAAACCTACTTGACCAGTGTTTCCCAAACCTGTCCCTCAGGACCCTCCGCCTCGCCAGGTTTTCCAGATATGTGAAGCCCAGCACAGGTGATATGATTTGCTGCTCAGTGATTGCAGGATTCAGTCTGCTTTTCCCCTAAGTGATCTGCAAAACCTGGCCTGGTTGAGGGTCCCGAGGACAGGCTTGGGAAACACTGCGCTAGACGGACGCGCAGAGTGCGCCACGTCCGCGTAGCGTTCTGTGTGAGGAGATGTCAGACGCAGCGCATTTGCGACGTCCAGCACCTTGACGCTCAAAATGGCTTTTCATATCCTTTTCAAATTTTTATCATTTTTCATATTAATTTTATTTCAGATATTTCCCTTTTTTTTTCTACATCCATCAAGAAAAACGGACCGTGTGATGTCTACAGTATCTTCTGTCAGTACGTCTGTCCGTTACGCATGCACGCAGAGTGCGCTCAAGACTGCGTTCGTCTGACATTAGCCTAAGAATACAAGCTCACAAAAACCGCTGCTAAGCGATTTTAGATCAAGATTACGAAACTAGTTAAAAATCTTATGCCGCAGTGCAGCAGGGCAATCCGGTCAGCAGCGCAATCACTTGGCTTAAAAAGGACATTAGAAACAAATAGTTCTCAATGTCCTCCTCGGCACTGAGAGATTGCATACATGTGATCTTGTAGAGTAGTGGCCCCCAACCCTATCCTCATAGTACCAATAACAGGCCAGGTTTGCCAAATATGTGAAGCACAGGTGACATGTCCACAGGATTCCAAAGAGACCACGGCTGTCCGTTATGCATGCACGAAGAGTGCGTTCAGACTGCGTTCGTCTGACATTAGCCTAAGATCTGGCCTGTTAGTGGGCCCTGAAGACCAGGGTTGGGGACCACTGCTATAGACACTTCTGTTAATTTAAGTGATCATGGTGGCGGGAATAGGTCCTCCCCTCTTCTACCACCTAGCTGTCCGTGGCCACTCTGACAGCCCCTTCAAAGCCGAGGTCTCAGCTTTGCTCTGTCAATCAGTGGCTGCTTGTGATTCTGTACCTCGTCTTAACAGAGACATCTGATCAGCTGCGCACGCTCTACTCGCTTGCATACTCCTCGCCCTCATCTCCCCATATTTTTGTTTTTTGAGAAAGGATTTTACCAGGAAGGATACATTGATATTTCTCTCGTTTTCAAGTATGTCCTGGGTGGTGAGTATGTACCGTTAGGTGTCTTGCCCAAGTACACTTACTGGAGAGATGCTCATCGGGATCGAACCCATGATTCCACAGGCTCTCTCCATGCAGAGCAGTGATGTTACCTCTACTCCACCCAGCCGGTTATTTTTATCCTGGAAAAGTTGGGACTTTTGCAAATTAGAACTCAAGCCAGAGCATTGTATAAAGAGAATGAGCGCCAGCCTGGATGTGAACTTGTGCACAGATTTAGCGGCTGTGAAGTATACATTAAAAATGATAGAAGGTAAGGGTGTCGTCCGCACTAACGATTTCTCAGAGGTATACTGGAAACGGCAAGGGGATCGATGATGTAAACACAGCAACACGGGGGCTATGTTACAGTATCCAGGAGACATCCAACCTGTGTGTGTTATCGTGTTATCGTTCCCCAAGATACAGAGCTGTTGTCCCCCGTCACCTCGAAACACGTAAAACTAGATGCAAGGGAACCTGACGAGGTGCATTTAATCTGAACGAGGAAAGTACACACAAAACTAAACAAAAATGAATTTATACTCTTGCCAATTATTGAACACCCAGCAGACTCCCGCTTCTATAGCACGTCTTTTACTTAGAATGCAATATAAAAATAAAAAAATATCAATGTTCCGATCCGCATTGGGATTTTTATCAGGATCTTATGACAGTAAACATGGTTTTTGAAAAGAACTTGGAGGAGGCAGTTACAAGGGCCATAGAGCACAAGCCGGTATTTGAAAATTATGAATACAGTATATACAGGTTAGGCATACAGAATCCCGAATTTTCAGAGCCTTCCTGATTTAAGTAATAGCTTTCTGATGTTCCAGACGGGCCCTGACGCTCGTGAACGCGGCTCCAACTCTGTAGCAGACTGCAGCAAACGCTGGGAGCATCTTGGCAGCCCCAGCATGTGACATGTTAGGCCGGGGACACACTAGGCGTTTTCTTTAACGCACTGGCGTGCGTTAAAGAAAACACTGACGCACCACCCCCCCCCCCCCTCGACGCCAGCCTGCCCCCCTCCACAAGGCCTCCTATGGAGGATCGCGCTTTGCAGCCCCATCGACGCGCATCCTAGCGCATCGACAGTGATGATCTCTAAGTGCGCTCGCACAAGCATGTGACCAGCTCTGTCCGTAGCATCACAACGCTGCGACGGGCGACGGTAACGCGTGCCAATGCGCACAAGAAGACGCCTAGTGTGCCCCCAGCCTTACACGGTCACGCTGGGTCTGAGCAAAGGCTGCACAGCGCTGTCAGTGTGAGTATACGCTGGCGGCTGCAGCAGAAACGGGATCGCGGCTCAGCTACCAAGATCCTCTTCCTCTCAGACACTGGATTCTGAAATCTGGTAGAATCTGCAATTCAGATTGCAATGCTCACCAAAAAATAAGATATATCATTGATCAGTGTGATACACTCTGTGTTTAAGGAGACACAATATAAAAAAAAATGAAGTTTCAAGGTGGCCGCGAGTCAACACCAATAACCCCAATTCAACTTGGGCCTTATCATCCTGAACATACAGATCTTCCACTTAGCCACGTGGTATCATCATGCACATAACGGGTTATCTAGAGAGGACAGATACTCAAACTTCTCCCTCAAACAACAATTTTGTCTTGAGACATCCATCTCCAACCTCCTCCATCTTTCCCACTATAAAAGCAGGGAAACCCACAGTGTTAAAACCTGACCTGCAATGACAAGACTCTGGATAGACCACCTATCACCTACACGGTATAGCTTTGCGAAAAGGTCTATCTCCAGCATAGGAGATTGCTTGGATGTTCCTAACAAAATACTCCTAATGCCAACACAATTCTTAGAGGAATCTGGAGAGAAGCAAAATTGTCTATTTTCCGATTTAGAAATCCAAAGCTACATAATAACAGATCTCACCTAAAGGACACTGATTGGAATCAATTCATTGAAAACACACAAATACACACATACACACACACACACACACACACACACACAATCAGATGAAGAACTGTTCATTCTTTACCAACTGCATCCATAAATGGATGACACCCATTCCTACCCTTTCCACTGATGACATTATGGACACATTACATTCTGATCGCTAGCGTTAGCATTCACATACGTGCGCGTTAGCACTAGGTTAAGTGACTGTAACACATGCCACTATATTACATTTCAGACGCTAACTGGTTACAAAATCCACGCGTCAGTGATTGTGCTCGCTTCCGTGTACTTACTGTACTTTACATTCCCTATGCTTAACATGGGGAGCGCGATCAGTAATTAGCGTTAGGATTACAATGTTTGAACGCTAATTATCGCACCGCTGTGGTTAATTTAGGCTAGGGTCAGAGTGGGGCAGTCGGAACGCGCGTGCAGGCGCACTAAATCACGGCGGCAGTAGCAGCACATAACGGCCAATGACGGCCAATATACGCAGTACGTGCGTACAAAAGTGCGCCGACACCACGCAACCGGCAAATGAACGCATTTTTCTCAGAACGTGAAACCGCTGCTACAGACGTACAGAGTGCGCTGCGGCCGCATAGCAGCGTTTGTGTGTGATTAGGAGACGTCAGACGCTGCTAGTGTGCGGCCTACATAACGTTCAAACAGCCGGATTTCCCTAGAATTGCGTTGGTGAGTACCTGCGACTGTGCGACTGTGGTCGTCTGACCACTTAAGCGTATTCCGTGAAAAAATGCGTGCGCACGCATCGACGTACATTTTGACGGTGGCCGCAGAAAATGCGCTCATCTGTCCCTAGCCTAAAAGGTTAGCTCCAGCTCCAAGCAGGTGCCTGATACAGATTCTGCAGAATCATTTAGCACCAGCTGAACCTCCCCCCCCCCAAGAAAACAAATACCTCTCATTCATCGGTGAGAACAGTGGCCTGATTCACCGCCTCTTGCTACTGGGAGCAGAGTGAGACTGGGGACAAACAGCCCCCAGTCTCCCTCCTCAAATCACTCCGCTGCCTGGCAGCACAACCCTCCATGGAGTCCTATGGACTCCAGGAGGTGATACTCATGGTGGCGCGTTAGCGCTGCCACGGGTATCCAGGAGGGTTGCGCTGTGTAGCGGGGCAGGCTCCTGAATTAGTGCCGCCCCGGAATATGGTGCTAAAATGGGGACGCCAAAGGGGAAACCTGCAGGCACAGGTTTTCCCCGTTAGTGTCCCCATTTTAACACCAGGCATGGACTAGTGCCCGATATTGGCTACAAGCTATTCAAACTCATTCTGGTCCCCGGTGCCATTGCTGGATTTAATTTTATGCCCATCAAGAACCGAACATTATTTTAACATGAAAGACATCATCCAGGCTGGAGAGGAGCGAGCCGACTTGTTCCACTGCCAGTGCTTCTGGACCTCTAAAAGGGTAAAGGAATTCTGGTGGGAAATACAATCACAGCTGGAAAGTTTCCTACATCTGCCCATGCCCCGTCCCGAGATAATATTCATATTCTTCCCTGATAAAACCTCTGGCCGCTCACAATTCCTCTTTGAGCACGTGAATAACGGCAGACACACCAATGCTGAGGATGTGCAAAACCAAAAATATCCCACATGTTCCCAATGGACTGGATTGGAGGTAACCAATGCTGAAAACTCTAAACAGAAAAAAAATCTTTAACTGTTGGGAACGTTATTTACAAACTCTGGATCCACAACAGAGACCAAATACAACCAGCTTTCTAGTTTACGATCCGGTGCTCCGTGAGTGTTCTTCAAGAACATCCACAGGGAACACAAGGACCTAGTAATGGAAATCAAGATGATCTCCCCAAAAGCTTATCAGCACCTGTTACCAATTAAACAACACACACACCCTACAGTGTTTCCCAAACCTGTCCTCGGGACCCTATACCAGGCCAGGTTTTAGGCCCCGTTCACACTATGCGATTTGAAAAATCGCACGACTTTCCGCGCGATTTTCATATTCGCAACATGGTGCGATAATATCGCGCAACGTCACTGTTTTGTGCGATTTATGCAAAGCACCACCAATACAAATCGCAAAAAAAGGGTCATGTACCTGCGACATGCTTCTGCGACGTGCGACATGCTTCTGTGCCGTGCGACATGCTTCTGCGACGTGCGACATGCTTCTGCGACGTGCGACATGCTTCTGCGACGTGCGACATGCTTCTGCGACGTGCGACATGCTTCTGCGACGTGCGACATGCTTCTGCGACGTGCGACATGCTTCTGCGACGTGCGACATGCTTCTGCGACGTGCGACATGCTTCTGCGACGTGCGACGTCGCGCGGCAAGATGTGAACAGCTCCATTGAAATGCATTGGAGAAGCTACACAGCGCGACGTCACGGCAAAATCCGCGCGATAAATCGCACAGTGTGAACAGGGCCTTAAGGCTAGTGTCAGACGAACGCAGTCATCACGTCCGTGTCGCCGCACAGTTTAACGTCCGTCGTAGCATTGATTTATGGAGACAAACACACGAAGTACGTGCGCACCAAAGTGCGCACGCACAACGCAGGTGGCAACGGATGCAATATAGGCCTCGACGTAACAGCGCTAGGACGGACGCATAGAGTGCGCTGCGTCCCATAGCGGCCTGTGTGCGTGATGAGGCGACGTCAGACGCAGCGTATTTGCGACGTCCATCACGTTGACGCTCAGACGTTTTTATGGTCTGGCTGACTGTACCGGTCATTTAATTTTAATAAATTTTGATTCTCATATTTCCCTTTTTTCTACGTCCGTCAAAAAAAACGGATCGTGTGGGGTCTACAGTATCTTCCAGCAGTACGTCCGTCCGTTATGCATGCACGCACGCAGAGTGCGCTCAAACTGCGTTCGTCTGACATTAGCCTTAAGGATCACCTTGGAGAAATGCAGACTGAATCCTGCAATCACTGAACAGCAAATCATATCACATGTACTGTGCTTCAGATACCTGGAAAACCTGACCTGTTAGGGGGACTTGAGTACCAGGGTTGGGAAACACTGCCTTACGACATAGCTTCGATTGAATTAAGGGATTTATGTTGATTATAATGTAAGTAATAGTGCAACAAACACACGCAAACTAGGAATGACTGAAACTGGCTGTCAGAATTATATCTCCAAAGCTAACCACACGATGTTCATGCAATTATTAAAATAAATATGATGTTTCAATAACAAGTTCACTTTAAACACAGACACGAGTTCACACTTTTCTTTGCATCATCCTTCCAGCTACTGCTTGCTATTGTCATGACCCTTGGGGCGTATCATGTTCATACGTTAGCAACATATGCCCAGAAAACCTAAAGAGTCCGTTCACAAGGCTTTCCAATTTCGGTGCTTTGCGTTTCGGGCCATTTTGGCGATTCTATTTTGCTGAATATACGGTGAATTCACTATTTAGCGAATGGTCACAGTATTATTGCAAAACTGGAGTTGCTGAAGCCGTTATCGGACGTCGGGGATAACAGCCAAGTTGGCATCGACAAATTCCGCCGAACTGTAAAGAGTAAATAAAGGAAGTCTCCTTTTCTCCGAATAGGAGAGTAAATCAATATAAATGTGTCTAAATAATAGGGGAAAAGTCCTTTAATAAACAATAAAAATTTTGTCTGTTACAAAATAAAAAAAAATAACATGTCAAAAAATTTAAATTAAAAGAAGTACAAAAAAGGTCTTTTAAAATAAAACATTAAAAAGAATAAATGATGATTGGGTGGAAACTGCTCTGCATAAAGACGATAAAGTTCAACAGTTTTTTGAAAAATGGGAGTATTTTATGTTATGTTTGCCGGAAACTGTCATGGAAAAGCTAAAAAGGGATTTTGAATATACTAACTGGTATCTGACTAGATCCCTATCGTCACCTCCCTTAAGATCAAATGCTGCGACTCTCCTAGAGCTTGCAAAAAAATTTTGATGTCGTACCGTCGGCTTCGGGTTTGAAAATTTCTTGTGATGTCTATTGTTGGCCATGGGTTGAGAGGGTTGTTTTACTGAGTGGGATTGTGAATATACGCACTGTATTCTGTACTGAGTTTGTCAATTCAAAAATAAAGTTTTAAAAAAAAAAAAAAAAAGAATAAATGATCTTTAAAAAATATTTTAAAGAACAGATATTACTTCTTTTTTTTTATTGAGACCTATGGGATTTGCCTTTTTAAACCTGTCGAACTGAAACACCAAAAATCAGGGCTTTTCACTGACACTTTGGTGCAGTTCAGCTTTCTGTAAATAGAAGACATGAATTGCCACAAAATTGCAACGGGGCCAAGTCAGAGATTAGTGAATAACCCCTCAACTGAACACATACCCTGCAAATATGAGTATTGTTTTAATAAGAGAATTGACATTCAACTTCCATGCAGCTTGTTTATAATAATAAAAAAATGAAAGAAAATCGCGCATCTTTGGTTCGGAGCAGCGATTTTTGTATGTTTCATAACAGTCTGTGATAACAATGGAAAGACTGTAAAAGGTTTTCTCCCCCAGAAAGAATGACAATTTATTCTGGCACTCCTCGGCATTCACAATGCAACTGCCCAGAGTCCAAATAACTGAAAAATCAAAATACAAACTGAAGTAATTATGCGATTGCTGACGGAAATTTCCGAAAATCCAATGTTCCCCCACCTTATTTTTAAACAGAAAATGACCGCGGTTTGGAGGATTGCGTACCGATGCCACGTTCTCTTTCAGTAAGGATATTATTTTTTATTTTTTTTTTGTATTTCAAATTTTTATTTTGCAATCGAAAAAAGTCACAAGCTGACCAGCAAATTGGCCTCGCAGGGCCATATAGATATCGAGAATACAACAAACATGGGGGGGGGGGTTCTCATAGGTAGTCTTCAATATCTCAAATAGCGGAGGGGAAAGGGGGGTAAACAAATAAGTAGAGAAAATTGCTCTAACAAAAAGCAACAAAAATGTCAACCACTTAAGTCATCTTATTTATAAACACGAACACATAGTGACAGGGGAGAACCAAAATAAAAGGGTAGGGGGACACACACCAAAAAGTGCTCCAGGACCCAAAAAGGGAAAGGGGGAGAAAAATAATAAAAAAAAAATAAAAAAATAAAAAAAAAAAAATTAAAAAAGATGGCAAAGGCCCGAAATGTGACCTTCCTGGCTCACTCCCAGAAGTCCAAAGACCGTAGGAGGCCACGGAAGTGTGCAGGTCACAAGGCTGGGGCATTCGAGGGCCAGGTATGGCGGGCAGAGCCATGGTGGCCGCCACAATGGCACGCCCCGAGTCGGCCCCAAACGCCACAAAAAAAATAAAAGGGGGAGAGAGAAAGATAAAGGGGGCCTGCAACACAAGGTGGCGTGTGAAAAATAAACAAACAAAAAAAAAACCATAGGAAGCCAGAACAAAAGTCAGCGGAAATGGGTCGTCAGATGGAAAATAAAAAATAAAATCTCAGAAAATGTAAGTCTCATCACATAGGCAAGGGGGGGGGACGACTGCGAAATGTGTCCTCGAGGGGGTAAGGGGGGATTACCAAAAAACGAGCCAGGTCAATAACTGGAGGGTGAAAAAAGGGGGACCAGCGAACCTCCTCATCCTGTGTCCAGCCAAAAAACAGCAGTAGCATGAGCTGCCCGCGCTAGGTTTTCCATCATACGGGGAGCCCATCGAGCAAACCAGTCTCCGGTAGCTCTGTCTACGTCAAAAGTAGCGCTGCTGCATTGGGGGCGCCATCGTACGTCTCCCAGGGACAATCCATCGTTGTCAGGGGCCTCCTCCATCGCTAACTCTACAGAAGGACCAGCGTCAGGCCGATCTGGTGTCTCCCTCACAACCGAGAATACAACGGTACGCAGCGCATCCTTCCCACACTGCTCAGGAATCACTGTAGTAGACAGCCAGATCGGTATCTGCGGGGCATCCGAGGTGTCGCGGACCATATCTGCAGCCCCTCCAAGACTAGCCGGGTCAGTGGCAGGCAAAGTCTCCATCGGCTCTCCTCCCGCGGCAGCCCCCGTTCCTCCGCATCGTTTTAGTGCGGCAATCATCCGGTGCCACGTGCCCCGGGTGAGCAGCGCTGAGTCCTCCTCGCCCAAAATCTCCAGACAGGCGTCCAGGCCCGAAAGCAGACCCAGCTTCACAACAGCGGGCGGAGGGGGAACATCACTCCACCGGGTTTCATCCATGTCCCCTGCCCTGCTAACCCCCAGAACAGTCAAGGGATGGGGGCCCACCATCCCAGCGGTTCGCAGAGGGTGCCCGCTCGGCAGGAAGCAGCAGAGGCGAAGGGAGCCGCAGGGCTGAGATCCAACGAATCCTCAAGATGGCCGCCGGCCGCGTGTCGCAGAGGGCGAGGGAGCTGCCCAAACTCTCGTCCCTGCTCCGGAGGGGGGGTCAACTCAGGCTCCGGAGGTGTACACCCGTAGGACGACTACTCAGGGGACTTCAAAAAGGCAATCAGCAGAAAATGGGTCACCTTATAGACCCTGCACATCAAAAAGGTAGACGGAGCTCCATATAAACGCGTCCTCTTCCCTTCATAGCCGGCCACGCCCCCCACAGTAAGGATATTATTATAAATATTAGTTACGGTTACAAGTTTTTACAGAGCGCGAACAAGTTCTGTAGCGCTGTACAAAGGGTGAGACAGTATAACAAATATACATATGAGTTAAACACACAGAACAGTAGGAGAGAGGACTCTGCTCAAGAGCTTGCAATCTAAGAGGAGAGGGTAAATCGAGACCATGAAGTAGCGGGGTGCAGGTGGGCTGGGTGGGAAGATGGAGCAAGAAATGAACAGTGGGGGATTACGAAGTGAGAGGATAGGCTTCTCTAAAGCAATGTGTTTTCAGAGACTTCTTGAAGGACTGGAGATACGGGGAGAGTCTAATGCTGTGGGGGTGGGCGTTCTATAGAAAGGGGGCAACTTGGGAGAAGTCCTGAAGGCGAGAGTACAGAGTGTGGGTACGAGGAGGTATAATTATTTAAATCCTTGACCATTTCACAGACGGCCTTTCTACCCCTATAAAACAAATTTCAGGACGGGTCGGTTATTAAAAATATCGCTTAAATCACTAAAATTGCTTGGGATTTTGATGGCCAAGAAGATGCTGACGTCAAAACACACAATGGTGTGGTACTTGCAGGCTGTCATACCTATTTACTGCAGCTTAGTGTAACAGAGGCTGCTCCTCCCCATTCCAGAGATTTTTGACATCTGACTTACAATGTCTATAAGACTATAAAAAATGAGCTGGCAAAGACTTTAAGGCGTTACCGCGCTAGTGTTGAAAATACCAGCTATAATCACCAGTATTGTAGTGCTGATAAAGCCGGGATTTCTCAAAGGTAACATCCAAAACAGCAACAAGAGAGGGTTCACCATGAAGTTAGTTCCTCTGTCGCTCTTCGGATTTTCGTTTTGTGACGTGGCAGTGTTGGTCAGTGCTGCAAAATACCCATGCAATCTAATCTGCATAGCCTACACTGAGCAAGCGGCATATGCTACACAATTTGCATAAGAAACTGCAGGGACTTCTGCATTTTGTAAGCCCTGAGCTGAAAATGAGGAGCAGCGCAGAGGGAGAGAAGGAGTATTTTCCCCTAAAACAAAACAGATTACAAAAAAAGCTGTGGAATTCTCTGTTTGTTGAGGTGATGGGGTCAGAGCCTGTAGACACTTTTAAACAACGACTAAATGACAACCCACAAAACATAGGGCTCTATTACATTCATCGCACATCGGTTTTGCGCGCACGCAAATGCGCTTTTGCGCGAGGACAAAACCATTTGTGCAGAACGTCGTATTACGACGTTCGTGCAAACGATGCGCGTTAACGTCCAACGCGAGTGACCCTGCACGAACCCAGCACGAGTGCAAGTTTGTGCACGCATCCCATACTTAACATTGTGAGCGCGAATGCGTTCGTGCGCGGGTGGTATTACAATCTTCGCGCAACGAAAGTTTGTGCGCATTTTTCGTAACGTCTATGAAAAGCAGGTGGTAACTGTAAAGGTGATCGTTCTGGGCGAAACTAAATACACCAGCACGAAAAACAAAATACAGCACAGTACAGTTACACATTCCCAAACATTAAAATTTATAAATTGTGTCATTGTTAATTTTTTCTTTTTTTGGCTGGTGGTTGTTAATTTATTTATTTTTTTCCTTTTTTTTTAGTTTGTAAATATTTTATTGGAAATGGGTGATTGATGTTGGCTGATTCCCGTGACAAATCCCGTGACAAAACAGTCTGCCCACCGATTCCTGCACGCAACGTTCATTTGCAAACGGCTTTGCGCGTCAGATTTGCGCCCGAAAAATCTTGAAGAAAAAATGGGCTCGGATCAGAATACCACGTTAATTTTCGCGCAATAACGTTATTTTTTGTGCGCAAAAATTGCGCAGAGAATGTAATAGGGCCCAAAATATTTAAGATGTGGGTAAACACTGCTTGACTCAAGGTGAAATCTGGGGTCAAGAAGGAATTTTTCCAAGTTTGTTGCATTGTTGGAGAGTGCTTCAGGCTGGGGATTTTGCCTTTGTTTGGATCAACAGCAGTAACGGATTGTGTAAAACGCTCAACTCTGTAAGAGTGCCGAACTTGTCAATGAACGGTACCGAACGGTAAATTTCACCATATGGTGCAATTTCTTGGCAGTTCGATTATTCAGAAAGCTGTCAATTCGCTAAACACTGGCGAATTGACAGCTAACTACAGCGCAGATGGCCGCAATTCGCCGCTCTTCAGTGGCAGTGAAATTGTACCATAGAGAAGTAATGGTTAATCTATTCAGAGAACACCAAACTGCACCGAGGGGGTCAGCGAAATGCCCTGGTTTTCAGTGGTTCAGCTCAACAGGTTTAAAAAGACGAATCCCATAAAATACAATGTAAAAAAAATTATATATATATATATATATATATATATAATATCTTATTTTTAGTCAACCGTTTATTCTTTTCATTTTCAGCAAACCATCAATATTTTTTTTTTGTGAAATTTTTGATTCCTATTTTTTATTGACTTTTTTTATTCTGTATTATTTTTAAAGGACCTTTATTGTATTAAAACACCTTTTAACCTCCCTGGCGGTCTGATTTTTTTAAAATTTCCTAGTCAAAAAGCTTTTCAATTTATTTTCTTTTGGCCCCCTAGCGGTATCCCGAGTGTGGCTCAGGGTTAAATTCCTATGCTGGAATCGGTAAACCCGAGCCACACTCGGGATGCCGCTGGATACATCACCTGTCCCTGAGCTCCCTCACTGTCCCCGTAGTCTCCTCCGGTGATTGCGACCTCATACTTCCTGGTTCCCTCCTCGCGAGAAGGAATCCAGGAAGTAAATGCCGCGATCGCCGGAGGAGACGTCGGGGAACAGCGAGGGAGCGCAGAGAGAGGTGATGTATGCAGCCCGAGTGTGGCTCAGGGTTGTGGCTACAGGGTTCTCAGTGGTGAAATTTAACCCCGAGCCACACTCGGGATAACCGTCAGGGGGGTTAAAGAATAACAGAGTCGTCCCCCCCCCCCTGCAGCTCGGTGGTTTAATGTTCGGCGCACTTCGGGGACCGTGAATAGTGAATTGACCACAGGGTCGGCAAGCAAACTGGAATCACCGAAGCACGCCGAACGAGAAAGTACTGAAATTTCAGTGCTCTCTGAAAAACCCTCTATGTAACTACTGGGAAGATGCTGTCAGGAGAACAAACATCAATAAAACCCTGCTGACTTGGTAACAAAGTTGGTGGCTAGAAAATTATTGCAGATTACTCCCAAAGAAGGAATGTTTGCTTCATGTATTGACTTTCTAGCTCTGCTGATTGTGATACAAACAGAATGAAATGTAAATAAAATCCAAACAAATCTAGACCGGCTAGTCTTACAACAGTTACTACTGCTCCTTCCAAGATGCAAACCTCTAGTAATGGAGGGGACAAGAGACACCGGATTTAAATACATTGGGCCCTATTCAAACTGAGCCGTTATGATGAAGGCCGGGGTCAGACGAGCGCACTGTGTGCCCATACTGACATGCCTCCCGGCGTCCGTTGCAGCGTTGTGACGCTTTGACGGGATCGGCCACACGCTGTAGCGCGCATACATCGGTTCAGAAAGCCTCCCCGTCAAAGCGCTACAATGCGTATTCGATATGGCTGCAAAGTGTGATCCGCCATAGGGGGGGGGGGGGGATTATATATATATATATATGCCTTGCAGCGCACCAACTACACTCAGCGAGGTGGCCAGGTCTACGCTCACAGACATTCCTTCCACGCTTAAAAACGTTCGTCTGACACCAACCTAGCAAGTGGATATTTAATCATGACACCTCCCCTCCTATTGTAACCAAGCTGCAAACTTTTCTTACGGTTGTGGATCCCTATGTTGTACAGGAAGCGCTGGTTTGCGAGCAGCCAGAGAAGTCATTTGTTATTCTCCTATGGAGCCATTTAAGGCTAAATGTCAGACGAATGCAGTGATCACGTCCGTGTCGCCGCACAGTTTAACGTCCGTCGTAGCATAGAATCGTGATCAATAGAGACCCACACACGAAGTACGTGCGCACCGAACTGCGCACGCACAAAGCACGTGGCAAATGGACGCAAGTTAGGCAACAAAGGTAAAACCGTTATCACGGATGTGCAGCGTGCGCCACGTCCGCATAGCGTTCTGTGTGAGTGATGAGATGTCAGACGCAGCGCATTTGCGACGTCCAGCACCTTGATGCACAAAATGGCTTTTCATATCCTTTTCAAATTTTTATCCTTTTTTTTTATCATTTTTCATATTAATTTTATTTCCCATAGTTCCCTTTTTTTCTACGTCCGTCAACAAAAACTGACCGTGTGGTGTCTACAGTATCTTCTGTCAGTACGTCTGTCCGTTACGCACGCACGCAGAGTGCGCTCTGACTGCGTTCGTCTGACATTAGCCTAAGAATACAAGCTCACAAAAACTGCTGCTAAGCGATTTTAGATCAAGATTACGAAACTAGTTAAAAATCTTAATTTACCCCCGCATTGCAGCTGGGCAATCCGGTCAGCAGGGCAATCCGGTCAGCAGTGCAGCAGGGCAATCCGGTCAGCAGGGCAATCCGTTGTCTGCTCTCACTTGGCTTAAAAGGACATTAGGAACAAATAGTTCCCAATGTCCTCCTCAGCAATGAGAGATTGCATACATGTGATCTTGTAGAGCAGTGGCCCCCAACCCTCTCCTCATAGTACCAATAACAGGCCAGGTTTGCAAAATATGTGAAGCGCAGCACAGGTGACATGTCCACAGGACTCCAAAGAGACCAGAGAGAGTTCGCTGCAACAGTGCTTCCCAACTCTGGTCCTCAAGTGGACTATACGGGAGAGGATACCAGAGGTGGTACAAAGCTGCTGGTAAATTTTGGGAGTTCCCAGTTATCAAAAGTCTATTCTTGACTCGTAATAAGAGCCAGTAATCGGGAGTCGTTAATGGTTAACAGCTTATGACCACATTAGCAGCTGCCATTACTGTGCAGTCGGCCGAGGGCCCAATGTGCTGAGCTCTGCTGCCACCTCACCTTCAAAAACCATAATGTCCTGTATATACACACACCGTGAACAATCAAAAGATATTTGGCTGCAAAACAACAATACTCAAGGCAAGGAGTCCTTCAAATCAAATATATGTATTTATCAGGGCTCAAAATTTCAGGTCACAAGCTACTAGCCTACACCTCCTCCCTGGGCAAAATCATCAACAGCTTTGGCTTTAATTACCACCTCTACGCTGATGACACTCAGATCTACCTCTCTACCCCTGATCTCTCTCCCCCTGTCCTTTGAAAAAAGTCAGTGACTGCTTATCTGGCATCTCCTCCTGGATGGCCTCCCACCACCTAAAGATCAACATGTCAAAGACTGAGCTCCTACTTATTCCTCCCTCCAATGCCTCCCCACCTCCTGACTTCTCTATCACGGTGGAGGGTATCACCATCTCCCCATCAAACCAAGTTCGCAGTCTTGGAGTTACACTTGACTCTGCTCTTTCCTTCATCCCCCACATCAAGTCTCTTCCTCCTCCTGCCGATACCAACTGCGTAATATTTCCAGAATTCGGCCATTTCTTACTGCTGTCACCACAAAACAACTCATACACGCCCTGGTAATCTCCCGACTCGACTATTGCAATAATCTCTTATCTGGCCTCCCTCTGTCCCGCCTCTCCCCCCTACAATCCATCCTGAACGCCTCCGCCAGGCTAATTCACCTCACCCGCCGCTCTGTCTCTGCCACTCCCCTCTGCGAGTCCCTTCACTGGCTCCCCATCCACTGCAGAATTAAGTTCAAAATCCTTATCCTTACCTACAAAACCCTCACTAACTCAGCTCCCCACTACCTGTCCTCACTAATCACCAAATACACCCCGGCCCGCTCCCTAAGGTCAAACAGTGACCTGCGCCTAGCTTCTCCCCGCATCACCTCTTCCCATGATAGACTGCAGGATTTCTCACGCGCAGCCTCCACTCTCTGGAACGCTCTCCCTCGTACTGTCAGACTTTCCCCTAACTTCTCTTCCTTCAAACGCTCCCTTAAAAAACATTCCTATTAAGGGAAGCCTACCACCCAACTCACTGACGCAACCATCAATCACTCTCACCTTACAGTCCTCTCCTCCTGTTTCCAACCCCAACCCTCCCAGATTGTGAGTTCCTACGGGAATAAGGCCCTCATCTCCTCCTGTACTGTTTGTCAAATGTTGTTCAATGTATTGTAACCCTGTCTATACTGTGCTTCTTGTACAGCGCTGCGGAATATGCTGGCGCTTTATAAATAAAGAATAATAATAATAATAATAATACTAGCCAGGTCTTAGGAGTTACTTGCCACTAGTTGTCCAGAGCGTATGACAGAGCTTCACAGTAATGTGTGGTATGCATGAATGTATCACAGAGCGCCACGGCATTTTCTACAAACCCCCCCCCCCATTGATTTCACACAACTCCCCCTTTGTTTTGACAGCCCCCTGTTCTCACACAGCTCCTCTAGCTTCCAAAAAGCTCCTCTAGCTCCCACACTGCTCCTCCTCTAGCTCCCACACTGCTCCTCCTCTAGCTCCCACACTGCTCCTCCTCTAGCTCCCACACTGCTCCTCCTCTAGCTCCCACACAGCTCCTCTAGCTTCCAAAAAGCTCCTCTAGCTCCCACACTGCTCCTCCTCTAGCTCCCACACTGCTCCTCCTCTAGCTCCCACACTGCTCCTCCTCTAGCTCCCACACTGCTCCTCCTCTAGCTCCCACACAGCTCCTCCTCTAGCTCCCACACAGCTCCTCCTCTAGCTCCCACACAGCTCCTCCTCTAGCTCCCACACAGCTCCTCCTCTAGCTCCCACACAGCTCCTCTAGCTCCCACACAGCTCCTCCTCTAGCTCCCACACAGCTCCTCTAGCTCCCACACAGCTCCTCTAGCTTCCACACAGCCCCTCTAGCTTCCACAAAGATCCTCTAGCTTCCACTGCTCCTCTAGCTTTCACAGCCCCCCCCTCCCCCGTTTTTTGCACAGCCCACCTTGTCTTTACACTGCCCCCCCTCGTTTTTTACACAGCCCACCTTTACTCTACACTGCCCCCCTATGTTTTCACACAGCTGCTGCCCCCCCCCCCATATTTCACTGACCCGTTTATGTCTCGGGTGGCAGCTGGGACCTCGGCTGCTCCTCCTTCTGCAGTCTGTCTCCACTGTCCTCCTTGCTCTTGCCTCCTCTTCTCTGTGCCATCTGCGATGCATCACGTGGGTGGGTCAAGTGACCCACCAACGTGACTCTCACAGTTCCAGTCGAAGGGGGCGGCGCCAAACTAGCGAGCCTGCCCTGACTCATGTTAGGAGTGTGGGAGGCACGCTGCCGTGCAGCTGACATTCTTCGATGGATCAACAAGGTCTCGGCACCCGATAGTCAGTCTGCCCCACATGTAATTTCCACTCGCAGAATGCGAGTAGAAATTTTGAGGGCTGTATTTATAACAGAGGTGTGCACGGCTAAAAAAATTCATCCGGAACGGAATTCGTTTAACTACTGTTTCGTAATATCGGATCGCTAAAAACAAGTAAATAAATTTTAAGAAATAAAATAAAATGCTGTTTAGTGTTCGATTAGGCTAGGGTCAGACTGAGGCAGTGCGAACGCGCGTTCTGGCGCACATAATCACGGCCGCACTAGCAGCAGATGCCGGGCAATGACAGCCAATATACGACGTACGGTCGCACAAAAGTCCGGCCGCGCAACGCAAGTGGAAAATGAACGCATTTTTTCGAGAACGTTAAACCGCTGGTACTGACGTACAGAGTGCGCTGCGGCCGCATAGCAGCGTGTGTGCGTGATTAGGAGATGTCAGACGCTGCTAGTGTGCGGCCAACATAACGTTCAAACAGCCGGATTTCCCTAGACTTCTTTTCACCCCATCGTCATGAAATACGTCCAGAATTGCGCATCGTCTGACCACTTAAGCGTATTCCGTGAAAAAATGCGTGCGCACGCATCGACGTACATTTTGACGGTGGCCGCAGAAAATGCGCTCATCTGTCCCTAGCCTTAGGGATTGAAAAGGGTTAAAAGTTAGGGTTAATGATTAGTGTTTCGCGGCACTACAGCAATTTGTACCTAGGAATCATTCATGTCAATGGTTCTCTATGGGACAATTTCAGTGCCGTCGAAGTGCGCAGAACAGCACAGTATTTTGCTGTCAATTGGACCGTGGTGCTGAATCTAATAGATTCAGCACCACAGGCCAATTGACAGCGAAATACGGCGCAGTTCGGCGACACTGAAATTGTCCCATAGAGAACCATTGAAATTAATGATTCCTAGGTACAACAATCGCTGGAGTGCTCCTTAGTACATCATATTTCACTGTTGATTGGCCTGTGGTGCTGAATCCATTAGATTCAGCACCACAAAGGTTAACTGACAGGGAAATGGTTTCCTCCCATGTGAAATGTTTTAATGAATCAATCCGAAGTGATTCATTAGATACCGTTTCGATACGTTATTTTGAAAGCACTTCCGAAATGTGAATCGATGGAATTTCAGACGAATTGCGAATCGTAACTAAAAATGCACAGAACTAATTTATAAATTAATTTCATTAAATATTTGGTTTGTTTTGTTACGTTTGTACTTAATTCCAGTTAAATGGCCGGACACTCTGCAGCTTGCGAGGGCAACTGTAAAGTCTCAGGATAACCTGGTCTGCACATTCCCTCGAATTGTAAACATTTTGGGAGTATGCAATTAAAGATCCCTCCCCTCCTGACTCTCCCCACCCCTATCATCCAGTTTTAACCCTTTAGTCTGCAGGCACACTAGCACACTCAGTGCGTCTGTGTGACCGCACTTCCTGGCGTCCGTTGCAGGTTTGTGCCTGGTTGACGGGGAGGGCCACACTGGGTAGCGCGCGCACTAATTGCGCGCTCTACCACTGAACGATAAAAGCCCTCTTCGTCAAAAAAGCTAGACGGACGCAGCCAGGGCTACAAAGCACGATTCTCCATAGGAGGATCGGCTTTGTAACGCTGAGCGCACTAACGGGTGGCCACACGGGCATCAGAGTGGAACGTCCACGCTCACGGACGTTCCTTCCGCTCTGAAAGTTGCTCGTGTGCCCGCAGCCTTAGTGAGCTATAAAATCACCTTTACATAATAATACACTGTCAGCTACCTGTCAAGCCACAGCTGTCACGTGACTGGAGGGAAGCTGAATGCTTTCAGGATCGTCCAGCCAATCCAGTGGCGCTGAATGCAAGCGCACTGGGAGTCATTGGCTGGAAATAGGTTAAGGAAAGCTGGCCGGTTCTGAAACTATTCCACAATGCCAGATAAGCGCCTTTTCTAGAATTCAGCAGAAAGCACAGGAAGATAGAACAATAAGTAAATTAGTGCATATTGAATATAAAAAAAACTGCCTAATAATGACCATTTGTGATTAGAGACAATAAGTAATACGGACTATACTTATTAACCCCTCTTTGGTGTTGGGATTTGGCGTACCTTTTTTTTTTTAAAAAAAAATTACAATGGTTTATACAAACAGGTTGAGCCGAAATGCTTTGGTCCCTGAGCAGTCCGGATTTTGGATTCTTCCTAATTACAGAATCTGAGGGTTTAGAGCAGTGTTTCCCAACCCTGGTCCTCAAGTTCCCCTAACAGGTCAGGTTTGCCGGATATCTGAAGCACAGCACAGGTGATATGATTTGCTGCTCAGTGATTGCAGGATTCAGTCTGTATTTCCAATATAATCCTTAAAATCTGGCTTTTTAGGGGGACTTGAGGACCAGAATTGTGAACCACTGTTTTAGAGTAAGGTGATCGTTGCAGGAGAGCCGCGATCTCCTTCCTACTGCTGCTCCCGGTGCTCTGCTGCGTTACTTCGCAGACATGCAGCAAGCCACACTCTGAGGTTGCCCGAGTTCCCGGGCAGCAGCATCCATCTGAAGTGTCCCTACTTAGTAAAATCCAGATGGCTCTGGAAATTCCGTTCTTCTGACCGCCGAACTGGGAAGAAAAGAAAAAAAACGACGCTTAAAACTCTGGCTGGTGTCCCTGGTAATGAAATGGTGTATTAAAGCCCTTTCAGCACCAGGGGCAGCAGCCAGTCTCCGTCAGGTCTTCAGCAACTTATCGGCGGCAGCGGTTATTCCCCTCAGTCTTCTTTGGTGAAAGGGAAAAAAAAAAAACTGAACTAAAAATTTCCTCAAAAAACAGTAATCCAAAAATTATGTTCAGAAAAAGAAATAAAAATAATTTTTGCTGGAAATGAAAAAAAATTGTTTAATAAAAACAAAGAGGTTGAAACAATAACCGAGTGTAGCGCACCCAGTGTTTCCAAGACTAGAGTGATAGCAACAATATTTTTACCGTATATCACAATATCGATGTCTCTATATTGGTGTCTGAGACAAAGGAAAAAAACACAGATCATAGTATAGATCACATACACGTTAATTGATTTTGCAATATCCCACTCACACCTTAAGGAGCCACAGGCGACCAACACAAAGCCAACTTTGGCTCCTTACGGTGTGAGTGGGATATTGCAAAATCAATTAACATGTATATATGGGTTATGGGTGCGCTACACTCTGTTATTGTATATACAGTCAGGACCAGAAATATTGGGACATGGACACAATTCTAACATCTTTGGCTCTATACACCACCACAATGGAGTTGGAATGAAACAAACACAATGTGCTTTAACTGCAGACTGTCAGCTTTAATTTGAGGGTATGTACATCCAACTCAGGTGAACGGTGTAGGACTTACAGCAGTTTGCAGATGTGCCTCCCACTTGTTAAGGGACCAAAAAGTAATGGGACAGAATAATAATCATAAATTAAACTTTCCCTTTTTAATACTTGGTTGCAAATCCTTTTCAGTCAATCACAGCCTGAAGTCTGGAACGCATAGACATCACCCGGGTCTTTTGGTGTTGCTGAGCTCACCGGTGCGTTCCTTCTTTTTGGGAATGTTCCAAACAGTTGTTTTGGCCACACCTAATGTTCTTGCTATCTCTCTGATGGGTTTGTTTTGTTTCTTCAGCCTAATGATGGCTTGCTTCACTGATAGTGACAGCTCTTTGGATCTCATCTTGAGAGTTGACAGCAACAGATTCCAAATGCAAATGGCACACTTGAAATGAACTCTGGGCCTTTTATCTGCACATTGTAATTGGGGTAATGAGGGAATATCACACACATGCCATGGAACAGCTGAGAAGCCAATTGTCCCATTACTTTTGGTCCCTTAACATCTGCAAACTGCTGTAAGTCCTACACCGTTCACCTGAGTTGGATGTACATACCCTCAAATTAAAGCTGACAGTCTGCAGTTAAAGCACATTGTGTTTGTTTCATTCTAACTCCATTGTGGTGGTGTATAGAGCCAAAGATGTTAGAATTGGGTCGATGTCCCAATATTTCTGGACCCGACTGTAGTTTTAACACGTTTTGGTTGTCAGGGGGTAAAGACAACACACTTGGAGTGGTTCAGTGACTTTTTTCCTTTCTCCTGTCCCACAAGATAATGGCGCTACACTATTGTATCACCGAAATGTTATTTTACATTCTGTACATCCAGTAATATTATTTTGAATCCTATTATGGGATTCACCTGTCGAACTGAATCACTTCTCTCTGGTACAATTTCCCTGCAGCGGAATGGCGGTTTAACTATACAATTCATATTTTTTCCATTATTTCTGTACCAGATCGTCAGACAAATCCCAAACGGGAAGGATCGCTAGTCTGTTGCAGTCACACAAAGTCGTGTGATGGTAGTGGGATGAAGTGGAAGAGGGTTGAGTCTCCTCTGTGTTGTGGAATTAGTCAGACGTCTATGGATGGTCTCGCGATCGCACAAATACGGTTCCAGTGGACGGCCAGCCTTAGCTGGAGAGTATAGCGCATGTGTCTGTGTCAGAAGGAAGAACACCTGGCTAAAGGGAAAAAATAGATAAGGGGACAGAAATTTGGAAATTGCATGTTTTACTATGCTGAATCCACTGAATAATCTCAAACCAGTAATGTCCCTCTAATCATGCACAACCTTTCCGAGGAAACCGAGAAATGACGCCAGGAGATGAGGTAATGCCATTCACACAGAGATTAGGGTGCGGCCCCCTGCTGAGACCCTCACACTGCCCACACACGCCAAACTGGCTTTAACCCGTGACGTCATTCCCGCATTCCATTCCATCAGTGTGCAGCAGCACAATGGAGCCATTCACGCCCCATGTACTGTACTGTATGCACGGGCTACAGCTACAGGTGTAAATGGCGGGTTTGGGATGCACCTGTTCCTCACACACCTGTATCGGACTCACCTGCGACCCCGCGGACCACGGCCCCGCATGAGATCCTGCAGGGCGATCACGCACCACATTTGAAGTTTGTCCTTTCCGGGCTCCCGTATGACTCGCCGCCTACGGCTCAGCTAATGCGCTCCCTCTCATCAATCTCCAACACCGAGGAGCCGTGCACACCGCCCGTTCTCCGTGTGATATCTACAGGCAGCGGGCTGTCAAGCAAGGACGGCTGCAGAACAAGGTTTCTGGCCGCTGAGAATCCAGAATGACAGGGGTGCGGCCATGTAACTGGAGACCATCATTCCATCCATAGAACATTTTAGGTTCCAGGCTCCAACAAAATGACGCACGACCTGGAGCCCTAAATGGGTTAGAGTGCTGTGTTTTTAGTTCTTGATTAAACAACGAGTTGGCTTGTGATGCAGGTCTCATTGGTACGCGATAGGATAAGCAATTCGCGTAATTTCCTTGTGGAACTGTTTATTTGTCACCCTGAACATCTGCGCTTTGCCAGGATCCAAGATGGCGGCGTCGCCGCCTTCGGACACGCCCCTCGCCTTTTCTCGTGATTCTGGGGCTGTGGCGCGAAGTTTTGTCAGTCGGCGGCGCGCCACCGGCCCTTTGTGCTGCTGTGGGACATGTATTGTGAGAAAGCCATCGAGCTGATAAGGGAGCTGCACCGCGCCTCGGACGGCCAGCTGCCCGCCTTCAATGTGAGTGCTGCGGGGGCGACTGGGGAATTCTGGGAGGGGAGGATGAGTTGGCCCTCCAAGTGTTTTGGAACTACATCTCCCATGATGCTCACCCATTTATAAGGTTGGCAGAGCCTAATGGGAGATGTAGTTCTAAAACTTAGAGGGCACACAGGCTAACACCACCTGTGGCCAGTCTGCATCCATCCCACGAGCGCTGCACCTGCCTGTGCCAAGTGTCCCTGGTTAGGAAGAACAGTCCCTTTTGGGTTTTCCCAAAGTTCCCTTGCTCTTGATCCTAGATATCTTTTTTTTGAGGGGTTGTGAGATCCACATGCATGAAACTCAGTGATGGCTCATGCCCAGGTGCCCCCTAGCTCTCTCCATCAATCAGGATTTAATTTTGGGATTGCCTTCTTTTAGCATATTTAATTCTGTGTGGCAGAATCCAGCTCGTTACATTCACAGCTGCAGTTAGAATAGAATTAGAGTTTGTTTTAAGATTACTTACGAGTTAAGGTTAACCCCCAATCGCAACCTTTAAGATTCTGCTCCATTTTTCATTTGTTTCGGCAACAGATGCTGCTCCTTCTGAAAAAGCAGCAGAATCTGCTGCCTGAAAAGAGCGCAGAACCTCAGAGTTGTGTTTAGGATTAACCCTCACTGCAGCTGTGGTTTTGGCACCGCAGGAAAAGGTTAATGGGTTGTCGTGTAAAATTAGCTGTTAGCCAGGCGTTATGATTTCATCCCTTTCTTCAGTTCCACTTGCAACAACGTACATAGCGGCTGCCGGCAGGAGAACGCAATGTGCAAAATTACCTTTAAGTTTTTTTATATATATATATAAAATACACACAATGTGTCGAGCAGCCAGAAAATGTATATATTCCTTAATAAATCACTTTGTATTCAGTTGTACTAAACCCACCACCCGTTAGATTGTTGGCTCGGTGGGCCCATCTCGCCTCTATGTCAAGGAGCGTGGACAGGTGGGTACAGGAGAATTACAATGAAATCCATTTATAAAGTGCCAACCTAATCCAGAGCACTGCATAATGGGTAGGACAAAACATAAGATTAACAAGTGGCATGATGGGAAAAACAGAACCCTGGTCCAGGGAGCTTACAATGTGAGGAGTTGGCCTGTGTGATGTTCCTCTGCTTTGTCAGTGTCTATCAGGTCTGTTCAATAAAGGTGAAACTTAGAATGACTGGAGAAGTGAAAATTCTAGGTCAAAAGAGCCAAACCAGAAAAATTCTCCCATTTCTCACTTTCCAAATCGGCTATTTGGTCTAGATTGTTCTGTTTTCCTGCCAATTCTCCTGAGTTTCACCTTTCATGTGTTGGGTGCAGGCAATGGCACATGTCCCCTGCAGACCTGTGCCACGGTGACTTTGCATGAATGGAATGTAACAGTTGACAGACATAACAAAGAACTGCCCTTGGATCAGATCTCCACCGGGAGATGTCTCACTATCCTCCTGGATCTCTGCGAGGCAATCTCAGCACCTCCAATGAGACCGGAAAAAAGCGGGAACTCAAACGTTAAATATTTGTTTTTATTAAAAAATAAACAATAAAATCGACATTGAACTGCTCAATGTGAGTGCACTCTGCTTTTTGCAGTGTTTGAGTTCACTGTTTTCATGATTAGGTGCTACAGATGAAGTTTGTTTATTCAAATGAAAGTAACGTTGATGATTCCGTTGTCTTTTTACCTTCTGCTTGTATCGAGTAGAGAACATGATAGCCAGGCAATAAGGATGGAAAATGTAACGATGCTGATGCTAATCTAATGTTGGTTATAGATGAACAATTCTAATTGTGTCCAATTGTATATATTGCCCCCCCCCCCCAGCTCATGTGGTCCCAATCGGTCTCCTACCAGACCACTCTGAGTGCTCGACCTTTTTCTAGCGGCCCCTGGCAAAGGATGTAGCTCAGCTGCTCGCCTGGGAACCATGCACTAGCCGCAGTCTCGCAAGATCCTGGAGTTCACAAGGTCTCGTGAACACCGCGAGATCACGGCTGGTGGATCCCAGGTGAGTGGTCGAGCTACATACTGTGCCAGCTGCCGCTCGAAGAAAGACGAGCACTCTGAGGGGCCTGGATACCGAAGCAAGCCTGTGGCTCGCGTGCTGACAGACGGCCCCGCTTGCCAGCTGTGGCACGCGTGCCATAGGTTCGCCATCGCTGGTCTAGGTGGTGGCAACAGAGAGCAGCTAATGCTTCCTAGCTGTAGACTTCGCATCATAGCTATAAAAAATTGTAGGAACAATACCACTTACATATGCACAAGTAATCGATTTCGAGCTTAACAAACAAAAAAACACTTTATAGAAATTGTTCTGTTAAAAGTAAACAAAATTACAGGGTTATTCAGAGAGATTTGAAAAGTCACCGCGTGTTCGGTGACTTTTCGTTCCCTGCACTTCGGGGCGATTCTTGTTCGCCGACCTTGCAGTGTATTCAAGCACCGCAGGGCCCCTGTAGTGCAGGGAAAACTTGCCACAAACCTGCAGAAATCACTGGAAAATACCCAAACAAGCCGCTGATCTCCACGGAGAGCAGCCGCCGGAGGAAACGGCAGGCAGACGAACGTGGTTAAAAAAAAATAAATCAAAACCGTACGCTTGAAAGTTTCAAAGTTGAAACGCTGTTTGCAAAAAAAACTAAACGAAAATGTCTGGAATTTAGATATAAGATCCAATGAATGATAATAAAAAGCTCTGTTACCGAAAAAAGAAAATACGATTTAAAAAAAAAAGGGGGGGGAAACAAATTGCCGAAAAATGCTTAAATCTATAAATATAGGGACTTTTTACAGCAGAATAAAATAATAAACGGTTTATAAAATTTTTAATTAAAATGGGAATATTTTTAACATTTGAAGCTGGATTAGTTGGCTACACTGGATAATACCCCCTGGTGACGTTGTGTACATTACCTCCCACATGTCTGCTAGTCTAGGAGTCGGATTTTTGGAAACCTGATTTCTAGGCTGGATTCTAAGCTCAATGCCACGCAGTGAGGAACGGATCAAGGAATGTCAAGATGCGGGAGGAGCAGTTTATTACACAATGGATGCACCCAGTGACATATAGAGTAAAATATTTTCTTAACCAAACAAGAGAAAATCAAAGCACATGAAAGATATCAGCAACATAAAATAAACACAAGGACATTTCATTTTTTTGGCCGTAGTGTCCCTTTACAAACTGAAAACCATTTGCAACACTTTTTCCTTTCATCTGTAACCCCCTGTAAGGTTAGAATATATTCCTGATGCTGCTCTTCTGTCTAGTTGCATGTTATACAGAGGCGCATTTGTGTATATTAGACGCAGGGTTTCTCAACTGCGGGACCCACTATTCGGCCAGATTTTGCAGATCACCTTGGAAATGCAGACTGAATCCTGCAATCACTGAGCAGCAAATCATATCTGCTGTGCTGTGCTTCAGATAACTGGAAAACCTGACCTGTTAGGGGGTCCTGAGGACCGGAGTTGAGAAATACTGTGAGGACACTCTCAGGGTTATTCAGAGAGAGGTGAAAACCAGGAGAATGACTGGAGAAGCGAAAATTCTAGGTCAAAATAACCAAACCAGAAAAATTCTCCCATTTATCTCACTTACCAAATCGGCTATGTGGTCTAGATTGTGCTCTTCTCCTGGTTTTCACCTCTCTCTGAATAACCCTGTCTGTGTTTTCACTTTGTCTGTTCTCTGATTTCAGGAGGATGGAATCCGGCAGGTTCTGGAAGAAATGAAAGCTCTGTATGAGCAAAATCAAGCTGATGTGTAAGTTCCTCATGACGGCAGAAAAGAGAAATACTTTGCAAACTGTTGTTTAATTATCAAATATTTTATTATTCTTTACAATTGAAAATAAATAAACTAATGGAACTTAATCACTGCTGAAATGGCAGTGATGTTTAAGCCCTCAACGTCATATGTTGCCTTTTTTTCTCTTTTTTTCGTCAGCAATGAAGCGAAATCGGAAGGCCGGAACGACTTGATACCGACAATTAAGTTCAGGCACTGCTGCCTGCTGCGTAATCGCCGCTGCATTGTAGCGTATCTGTGAGTGATCTTGTAGCGTATCTTTGGGATCCAACCTGTTTCATTAGACTGCATGGTATTAAATTGGATATACACATGTGTGATAAATATATTATTTATTATCCGGGATGGACCGAAATTTCACCCACCGATAGATTCTGCCGATAATGGGGTTATCGGTTTTGGCCCGAAAGTAAATCACCAGCCGAAAAAAGTCAGCCGAAAATTTCTGACACTGAGCGTGCACCCTTTCAATGCTGCTTAGCTGGAGATAATTTTAATTGTAAAGAGGCAGGAGCTGCTACACGTTTATTTCTGCACACAAAGGGTTAACTGCCTACTTGGAGCTGCTGCCACTATCAGAGCAAGCAGTAACCTCTGGCCTCTCAGTGACAAGGAACAAGTGATTCATCACTGACCTCCTGCCAGAGGTGTCTGCTCCGAGGACAATAGGGGGGGTTAATGGAAGGTATACACATTCATTTTGCAATGGTTTGTCTTTTAGCTTGCATCTTAAAGGACCCTTTTATAATGCATTGTTTTTCGGCACTTTAAAAAAAATAATAGATTAATAGAAACAGACTGATGTTTAGGCTCCATCTGAGCCGTTATAGATATATATCTACTCATTTAAGTTAAAAGCCTCCACACAACAAATAATAAACTTTATAGTTGCAGAGTTCTCTGAATTGCTGGGATGTGTAAATGTCTTCTGCAACTATAAAATGTGTGTGTGTGTGTGTCCAAAAATTTTACATATGAATGTATGCAATAGATGCAAAATAACTCCACCAAAATAGGACAAAAATATCTTAAACATTTTAATGTGGATTAATTTAAATTCATGATATTAATTTAATAAAGTCTAGTATTAATACAGTTATACAAAAACTCTCTTAAAATAAATTGTAGGGCAAAAAAGTCCTTTCCAGTTTCGGAGCAATAAAATATATATGTTGTGGTGGAGGACTAAAAGTGCGATAAAAAGCCTCCACAATATAATAAGTGTGTTTTATTATTGCAGAAGCCATCTGCACATCAAAGCTTCATGTGTAAGTGGCTTCTACAATAATAAATATATATATCCCAGACACGTATGATATGACAGATGTGTATATATAGTCATGTATAGAAAGTCCGTTTCGGTTTTCGGCCAAGCTCATCGTACATTTTCGGTATCGGTTTCGGTCCCAAATTTTCATTTCGGTGCATCCCTAATTATTATCATAATTTTCATAGAGCCAACAGTTTCCACAGCGCTTTACAATGACCAAAGGGAACGAGATACATATGATGGAAACAAGAGGTGTAGAGGGCCCTGCTCATAGGAGCTTACAGTCTAGAGGGATTGGAGTTGAGGAAGACAAGAGGAATTTCACTAGATAGCAGGATCATTAGTGCCAGTGGTTTATATCCCAACTTCCCATGGGTCTGAAGTGAACTTTACATAAAAAAATTCAGGACCTTCATATTCTATATAGATTGGCTTTGATTTTCTAAAGCATTCTTCTGTTGGCATAGACATTCATGCCGAACACGTATCCTCTGTACTGAAGGTTGAGTGACTGCAGAGAGCAGGTTGACTCTTAGACTGGAGTCAGACGAGCGCGCTATGTGCGCTTGTACAGACGTGCTTACCGGCGTCCGTCGGTGTTGTGACACTGACGGGGCTGGTGACAAGCTTGTGCGCGCGCAACAAGCATCCGTTATCCAAGCCTCTCCGGCAAAGCGCTAGGACGCATGTTGCTGGAGCTGCAAAACGAGATTCTCCATTGGAGGATCGCGCTTTGCAGCGCTGAGTGCTCGCAGTGACGTGGCCAGACGGGCGTCGAGTAGAAGGAACATCCACTCTCACGGACATTCCTTTTAAAGGTAGCCTTTTTACCAGCCAATCACAGCAGGCTGATTTCGAAACCTTTAGTATCTGAATTTGATTCCAGCATTTTTTTATTTGATACTTGAGTCTTGCATAAAAGCTTTAGACCAGGGGTCGGCAACCTTGGCCCTCCAGATGTTTTAGAGCTAAATCTCCAGGGTGCGCAGCTACCCATCAGGTCGACGGGGCATCAAGAAAGATGTAGTACCAAAAGATCTAGAGGGCCGAGGCTGCTCACCCCTGTCTTAGTCTATACGACTGCCTTATTTCAACCATAACCAGGTAATGAAGCAAATACCTCCAGCGCTGCTACAATGGTGCACTTGTGCTACCACATTTATTGAAAAAAAGAAAACACAAAACCAGGCACTACACAGAGGAAGGGGCTGTGTCCCCGAAACGTTTGTTTTGTGTTCTCTTTTTTTTTTCAATAAATGTGGTAGCACAAGTGCACCATTGTAGCAGCGCTGGAGGTATTTGCTTCATTACCTTGTCAAGATTCATTACCCTCCTGGTTGGATGTGCAAGAGGGATTTGCCTTTCCTAGCAGCAGCTGAGTATAAAGATTTTTTTTTTTCTGATGAATATCTGTTTTTGGGTACTACAGATACCCTACCCCAGGTTTTACTTTCTGTAGTCGGTTATTTCAACCATATTCTGAACCAAAATTAAAAGAAAAAAAGCCATCGTCCATTTTTTTTCCTCCCTATTTTTCTGAAACAACGTGCGAAGGGAAAAGTTTAAAAAAAAAAGAAATTCTCCGCTGTTATTATTTGCAGGGATAGTAAATTCCAATATGTTAAAAGGGATAGAAAATATTATTTGATGCCTCTTTGGGATTATATTCACTGTCCATTTCTTTTGTTTCAGGTATGACCGCTTGCTTCGGATTCGTGCCCTTCGTTGGGAATATGGCAGCGTACTTCCAAATACCTTGAGGTTCCACATGTCTGCAGAAGAGGTGATGACAGCGTTCTGTTTAGGGATATTCGGGGGTTTGTTGCATATGTACTCCTGTTTATTACAGGGCTCTTTCCGTTTCTTCCGTAGACTGACTGGTTTAATCAGTATAAGAAATCCCTGGCAACCTATATGAGATCATTAGGAGGTGAAGATGGCTTGGATATAACACAAGATATGAAACCACCAAAGAGTTTATACATTGAGGTGGGTGCTTTGGATCCTCAGTAACTGTCGGATTTGAAAGCGGAAGGTGACATACCGATAGGCTTATGAGCAAGATCCTGAGGGTGCAAAAATCTGCTTTTGAGGGTTTGCACTCCAGTCATTTTTAGTTTGGGGAGAGCTATTGGGTGGGTGGAACTATATACATACTGCTTTTTAAACCTTTGAATTAAAGAGTATACTAATGTCAATTATATAAGACACAGGAACCATCCTGGCTGTAGGTTTGTTTAATTTGTATTTTCAAACTTCTAATAGAACATTTAAACTATTTTAGTATGTGTTGATCTAATAATTACACTCTGTGTAGCTTTAAAACAGACATATGCCCTGTATTGTACCCATCGCTGCCTTTCTCCCCTCCATGCTACTGTGCCGCACTCTATTTGTGCTTTTCTGGGCTTCAGTACGGTGTGACTCCCCCTCATAATGTAGATATGTCCTGGAAGGCAGGGGCAAGACTTGATTTGTTTTAATTTTGCATTTATTGCAAACCAAAAACAATATGTGATGTGTAGTTTGCAAAGGGAAACCTGGATGATATGTGAAAAAAAAAATATGTGCTCTGTTATGCTGTAATGTTCAATGTTAGAAATCTTTCAGGAGCAGAATTATCTGGATAATATCTACTTTGAGTGTTTGCAGAGGGGTTATTTGTTTATTGAACATATTCCACAGTGCGATACACTGTACTTTCAATGAATATGTATCAAGCATGGCGAAACAATGTAGTTAAACTTCTCAGTTCTTCCATCTGTGTTTTCTGCCAATTCCTTCCGTTAGATTTGGTGTAGATATCACCATAGTTTCCACCAGTGTCTCAGTGGAAGTTGTTTAGCATTGTTTTTACCCCTGTTTCAAAGTCCAGTGGAGATCCAGACTTTTTAACATTGCCAAAGTTTGTTCACTGCTGTTCCGAACTCCGAATAGAGTATAGCTCCATATACTCGTTTTTATGGAAGAATAATCATGGCTCTGTTATTTGCAGGAACCTCACCTGCTTCGACTATCCACAGAAGCCAATTTCAACAATGGGGAAAATCAGCAGTTAGCGATTAATCCCAGACCTGTTTCAATATAGCAGTGAGAGTACATGTCTAACTTTATATTCTTGTTTCACAGGTGCGGTGCCTGCGAGATTATGGCGAATTTGAGATTGAAGATGGAACATCCATCCTTCTAAAGAAAAACAGCCAGGTAAGCTGTGGCAGTGAAACTACATAGTTTGCTTGGAACTGGATATATAACTGGTGTGTATAACTTCACCTTTCTGCCTAGGCCGGGGTCAGACGAGCGCACTATGTGCGCCCGTACTGACGTGCCTCCCAGCGTCCGTCACAGCGTTGTGACGCTTCGGGGCCAGACACATGTTGTAGCGCACGCACAAATCGCGCATGCTACAGCAGGCGTGCTGTGGACCCTTAGAAAAGCCCCCCCCCCTTGAAGCGCTACGACGCGTGTTCGGGGCTGCAAAGCGTGAACCTCCATAGGAGAATTGAGCCTTGCAGCACTGAGTGCACAAACTGCGCTCAGCGAGGTGACCAGACGGACGTCAGAGTGGAAGGAATGTCCACTCTCACGGACGCTCCTTCCACTCTTAAAACACTTTTAACCCTGGCCTTAGAGTGTATCTGGAAAAATAATTGAATGTTAAGTCTACATACCCATATATGACAGCCATTCGGCTGCAGGCACATATCCTTCTACTTAAGGTATAAATTGGGCGATCACTCCCTCACCAAATCTTATTTAATGAGGGAAAAGTATGAAAGCACTGCTGTGGTCTGCACTATCCTCTTGCGGTAGGACCAGCTGGATGGCAATTTAGTGGTACCTCAAAAATAACTACTGACCATGCCAAAAGAGTTGACAGGAAAGGATGGTCAAAACAGCCCTTCATCAATGAAAAGCAAAAAAAAATCCATGCTGGGGTTTGCAAAAAATAAAGATTGCATAGACAACTGGAGTAAGTTCATCTTCCCGGAGTCCAGTTTTCACCTTTTGCCCAACATCTGGACGTCAGAGACCTACGAGCCACAGTATATCGCACCCATGGAGAAATTGGGTGGAGGATCTGGGGGTGCTTCAGCAAGACTAGTATTGGGCAGATTCCTCCTTGTGTAAGATGCATAAGCCACTTACAAAGATCTCTTGGAGGAAAAGCTGCTTCCTTCTGCGCTGACAATGTTCCAACACTGAGGATTGGTTTGTCCAGCAGGACAATGCTCAATGCCACACAGCCAGGTCAATCAAGGTGTGAGAGCACCGGATCAAGGCCCAGTCTCCAGGCCTAAACCCATAGAAACCCTCTGGAATGTGATGAAGGGGAAGATGGTCACAAACCATCAAACAATGCAAAACTGCTTGAATTCTTGCACCATTAGCAGCATAAAGTCACCAAACAGCAATGTGAAAGACTGGAGTGCATGCCAATAAGCCTGTAAGCTGTGATTGAAAATCAGGGTTATTCCACCCAAAATAATTTCTGAACGTCCCGTGTTAAAGCCAGTCGTATTGTTCTCTCAATGAACATTAATTCCAGGTCTGAAAATACTGCATTTGTTTTTTGTTATTTTGACAATTTGCTATTTTCTGCAAATAAATGCTCAAAATGATATTTTTATTTGGAGTTTGAGAGAAATGTCAGTAAATAGAAAAAAGGTAAATCTCCTCAAACATGCCTATAAATAGTAAAACCAGAGAAACTGATATTTATGCAGCAGTCTCTTTTAATTTTTCTAGAGGGTTGTGTAGGTGTGTGAATAAATATATGTAAACCTACACAAAGCGAAATACTAAATTGCTAATTGATCCGTTATCTGTTTGCATCCACAGCATTTTCTGCCCCGATGGAAGTGTGAGCAGTTGATCAGACAGGGTGTCCTGGAACACGTATTGTCCTAGAGCTGTGCTCGTCTCCTGTTATAATAATAATATGTAGATTATCACTTTCTTTTGCATCATGTCACATTCAAAATAATTTTTCCTATTGTTTTCTTCTGTAAATCTATATTTATACAATATATATAATTTTTTTTTTTTTGTCCTTGTGACAATCAACACATTATGCTTCTAGCCTTGGACTGCGCCGGCAGGAACCTGCTGTGACCAAATTCTTTATATTCATACAATATTACTGAAATAACCCCCCCCCCCCTTTGCCTTGAAAATCTGCTGCCTCCTCCCCCCCCCCCCCCTTTCAAACCTCTGTTTCAACTGTACTTGATATTTCTTGATTGTAAAACCAAAACCTTTCAAAATAAATATCCACTTTCCAATCCTGGGCCACAATTCCAGTGGCACTGTTATATCTGCTGGACCTGCTGTGCTGATGGAGCCATACGCTTTGCATGCCGCTTGGACGTTGCAGGTGGTTATGGTAAATTACCAGCTATACTTTGGAAGAAGCCAATACTTTTGCGGCTCACCCGATAAGAACAATGTATTAATATCAACGTAGCTCATTCTTGCCTCAAGCTGTTATTCTGCAAGTACCAGCTCTCAGACCCTGGTGTGAAGTGTTCTTGGTTTTGTACCATAGTTTTAATAACAAAACACAAACCTTAGCTCTGATCCAACAGGGCAGAGGGTGGTGCAATCGGCCACGTTTTGTAGCCGAATACAACAGAACACTGGAAACAAATATTTTTCAGCATTGTTGTGGCCCCCGCTCAGTCGGGGTCAGCAATCACTCCATGGAGCCCTCTGGATTCTGGTCAAAGCTGGCGGCTGTGTGCTTGCTGCGCCACACTGCTTTTGATCAGTTTCTGCAAAATACGACTAGTCAAGCAGCTCAGTTGGAATAGAGCTGTTAACGGTGTGTAAGTAATAACTGCTTACGCACAATTTGTTCATTAGTGGGACTCGTGGCAGCTTTTTTGGAATAGGGGCTCCAGTCCTTTGTCCTGAATATTCTTGGAATTCGGTTTATGCAGCGCACGTTATGCCAAGGCAGTGGGGGAAATTTAAAGTCGTATGTGCTGTGGGTTTAATAGAGATCTAGGAAATAAGGAAAGAAAATACACAGTATGTTTAAACCTTTTGGTATATTGCTCAGTGATTCCTGTTCATTTTGGATTTCACAGGTCAGGCAGCAAATACATCAAAAATATTAAAATTAAGGTTCAATTTATGCCAATTTCCTGAATCCCTAAATCAGACATAGATAAATGCCATCTAGGATTAAAGTTAAACATTTTGAATCCTAAAGCTTGGTTTATGACCTGAGCATAGCTTGTGAACTACACGTAACCTGAATGAGCAGGGAAACGGCTTACTAGAAGATGGTTTTCTGGTATGAAGCCGGTAACAGACAAAAACGGGTCTAACCGCTGAGTGATATCTTGGTTGACCTAAATTGTTATCAGCCGTCACTGGCAATGGAAGTTAAGAGTACTTTTAGGCACTAGTATTATATGGGTACTAGCAGTAACTAAACAGGGAGCTCCTAGCTATCCAGTCGCTAGTAGTTTGAGTAAAGAATATTACCAGAAAGACACTAAAGGGGTTATTTGCAAAGTGTTGGTAAAGCAGCGCTGAGAAACACAGGCATTTCACAAAAATAGAGTCCAAAGAGGTGCAGTGTGAAGCTTCTGCTGTTGCCAGCATTTCACAAAACTAGGATCCAAAGAGCATTTCTTGGCATTGCAATAATGGTGACTTGATGGCAAATGCAACACCGACCCTATGCGAATAGCCCCTTATTTTAATGTTTTCCGTGTGTACAGAAGCTGACAAAACGTCTTCCTTCTCCATTCCCCCCCCCCTCCTTTATACAGACACACCAGCCACCCAAACCACAGAAGTTAATATAAAATGCTTACAGTGGATAAAGTGTCTCCCCGGCTGCTGCAAAATCATTCAGCACGTGACAGAAATGAAAAAAGTCGACCAAAAGGGAGAAGTTGCAATTCACAAAACACCAGGGTGCCCTTTATGGAATTGAAAGAATACAGCAGAATATCCAAAATTGACTTTAAGCCGAATTTTAACTCTCACCTCGGTCTCTTGAGGTCTTTGCTGAGTCCTCCGATCCTTTCTGGTTGACTTTCTGGGGTTAGAAGCAGGTTCTGTGGTGGAGGCGCTTCTTTTCCTCGTCTGGAGGGGCCTTAGCAGCAGCCATCTTGAGGCCTTTTCTCTGTCCCCCGACAGATTTGCGTCCCGCGTCTCCTTCGTTCTCCTGCAGAATTACCCCCCCAGGAGCAGCGGTCTGGCTGTGGAGATGGAGGGCCCACGTCTCCGGGCTAACCTGGCTGCCTGCATGGAGGGATTGAAGGGGGAGTTCTCTGCAACCTCCCCGCAGCCGTCCGACTCCCTGCTGCTTACGAGGGGCATGCTGGCAGAGCTCCTCGCAGAGTTTCGGGAGTGGTGGTCCCTTATCAGATGGGATGCCGGATGGAGGTGTGCGGTGATCCCGGATTTGGAGGCTGCTGGAGGGCCCAAACAGGAGCAGACGGCGGACCATCCCTGTGCTGCACCTCTGAATGTGAGCAGGCGACTTTCTGATGACTCGGGAGGATATCTCGCCTCCCCAGCAGGGAGCATCGTGGACACGCGGCTCTGCACCCCAGCTGTCTTGGATGTGGAAGTTGAGCGATCCGTCTGCCGCCCGGGTTCGGCAGGGCAGCCTGGCACGCCACCCCTTCTTTTTTAAATTTAAAGTTTTTTATTTTGAAATAAGTCAGCATTACATCATACTGTAAAATAATGGATGACCTCGCAGGGCCAAACAAGAAGACATAACAAGCAACGGAAACCACACATGGCCAAAAAAGTGTCATCGTAAAAACAGCGAATCGAAAAAATCTAAGGATAGCAATATGTTAGCAGAAAACATCCCCTAGACGGGGGGTCTCATCAAGGTGGGAAATCAAACATATATAAATGCAGCCACTTAAGGCCGGCCAAGGTAACTACGGTCAGCTGGTCAAAAAACATGCGTCGCAAAGAAGGACAGGGCGGTAAAAATAAGTAAAAAGGCAGAAAGTACCATGTGCAGGCAAAAAAGCAAAAGCCCTATGCAATGCAGGCTGGGACTGATCAAAACAAATTACGAACCGTCCTGAAAGTCCAGGCACTAGGCCAAGCTAGAGACCAGGGACACGTAAGCATATAAGAGAAATGCAGGGGAGGGGGTGTAATTCAGTAAAGCTCAGACCTGGAGAGGTAGAGGGCATAGAAACCAGCCTTCAATCCGGTCGAGGGTCCGGAGGATCTGGTGAGAGGCCCGCAGCCGCAAGGTCAATCCAAGCCACCGCGGGATCCGTGATGGTATAGGGGACATTTGCGTGGGTCACCACCAAAGCTCCTGCCAGACCCCAGCGATATCGGACACCCTGTCGGCGAAGAACTGATGTCACTTCACGAAAACGCCTGCGAGCCATCAGGGTCTGGAATGGGAGATCATGATACAGGGCCAGAGTGGAGCCCTCAAAGCGTACGGGATCCCTCGCGCCCGGAGCAGACATAACCTTGACCTTGAAAGCCACTTCACGGAAGGCCACTACGACGTCTCGAGGAGCCCCAGGTGGGTTCGTCGCAGGTCTCCTGACCCGAAACACCGACCCAAGCATGTCAGGTGTGTCAGGGGGAAGCCCCGTGACCTGAAGCACAAGACGAGTCACGTAGGACGGCAGAGCGTCGGAGGTAATAGAGTCCGGGACACCCCTGACCCTGATGTTTCGGCGTCTGTGTCTCGTTTCAAGCATCTCCACAGAGCGTGTCAGAAGTTCGACTTGGTATCGCAAACCAGCAACCTGACCAGACAGGTGAGTTTGTTCCGTTGTCACAGCAGAAGTCGTCTCCTGTACCACCTTCACCTGAGCACGCATCGCCGCTATCTCCGTGCGGACCGCCGCCACCTCAGGCTGCCACACCTCACGTATCACCCGAAGCTCCTCCAAGATCCTGCGGAGATCCCCCTTCGTGGAGGGGAGATGGTCGTCCTCCTCCTGCACCTGTTGCTGTCGAAGTCCCGTCCCCACTGCAGACCGATGATCCGAGGTCACACTATTACTGGCGGAGGTAAGGGGAATCTCAGTCGGGTCCCCATCAAAAATATCCTCTGTGTCCGGCGTTGCCCCGGACGATGTCCGCATTGCTGATTTTCTCTTCTTCTGTGCCCGTTTCCTAGCAGCCGCCGAGAGGGGTCGGGAGTCAGACGCCGGTGACTGCGGGGCAAGCCAGGGCATCCCAGTAATACCCCCCTGAGGTTCATAGTCGCTGTCAGCCTCCGAGGAGCCATAGCCCGGGGGGAGGGAGGAAGAAGCAGTCAGTCCCGTAAAAGCGGACCCACCTCGCAAAACATCCCGAATGTCCTCTGTCGGGGGGCCCGTCGCTGGGAACGACCGGTAGGCATGGTTCCGGAGATGCTGGGCTGGCACGAGGTCGCAGGGCGGTGAGGGAATCTCAATACGCCTCGAGTAGGCTTCCAAGATGGCCGCTGTGACTAGGCCCAAATCGCGCTGCCGGCAGCAATCTGTCCCCGGGCACGAAACTCAGGGCTAAATCAGGTACCTCAACTCTCCAGGATCCCTCTAGCCAACCGGGAAGCTCACAGGGCAGTGCAAACGGCGAAAAAAGCAATAAAATCCGTGGTAGACACAGAGCTCCTCCAAAATGCTGCTGCTCGCTTCCACAGCTAGCTCCGCCTCACGCCACCCCTTCTTGACCCGCCGGAGCTGCCTGTCGGGCTCTGGATGCCTGACGTCGTCGGGAGGCCTGGTGTCCATTCTAAGTGACTTGATGCCTGCTTCGCCATGCATTCCATCTCTTGTGCCGAGGGCTCTGTCCTTCCCTGCAGTGGTCTCTTGGGGTGGCGTGTCGCCTGGTCCGCCGGACTTCCCCTCCAGGGAGCTGGAAGACGTATGTACCCCCTTATGCTTGGACACCGGCTGAGTTCCCCCGATCCCCACATGCTGATGGCCTGCACCCCTTGATCTGGAGCTGATGACACCCCCCTTCCCCACTTTTTTTTCTGATTTTTGCTGATTTTTTTTCTGTGACTCCCCCTCCCCTTTATGTTATATTTGTTCTTACGAGCGTATTATATCTAGCCCCTATCCCTTTGTTTGCGGACTTTATTTTGTGTTTTTTTTTTTTTTTACACCTATACCCCCCTTTCCCCTGCACACTGGACATTCTTATTGTGGACTATCCTTTGCACCACCGGGCTGTGGCTTTCTGTGTGGTGGCTGGGTATCTGGACTCCTACCCCCCCCCCTTTTTTTATTTTATTTTATTTATTATTTTTGTGTGGGACATTGGGTTGCTCTGGGTGAGCCATTGGGGTGGATACCAAAACTTCGCTTTTAGACTGACAGTTAATTTTTATGGCTAAGTGGTGGAAGCCTTTTCCAGAGCTCCCCCGCTGTGTATGTTTGTTACATTCTAGTTACAAGGAGATTGTACACTTTTTTTGTTTTTATACAGATTAAGTCACATTTTAGACAATATTTTAATAAGAGAAATATTGATTATTGCACTAATTTAGGCCGGCGTCAGACGAACGCAGTGATCTTGTCTGTGTTGCCGCACAGTTTAACGTCCGTTGTAGCATAGAATCCTGATCAATAGAGACCCACACACGAAGTACGTGCGCACCAAACTGCGCACGCACAACGCACGTGGCAAACTGACGCAAGTTAGGCAATAACATAAAACCGCTACCACGGACGCGCAGAGTGCGCCACGTCCGCGTAGCGTTCTGTGTGAGTGAGATGTCAGACGCAGCGCATTTGTGACGTCCAGAACCTTGACGCACACAATGGCTTTTCATATTTTTATCATTTTTCATATTTATTTCCCTTTCTTTTTGTCTATGTCCGTCAACAAAAATAGATTGTGTGGGGACTACAGTATCTTCCGTCAGTACGTCTGTTCGTTATGCATGCACGCAGAGTGCGCTCAGACTGCGTTTGTCTGACTCTAGCCTAAATGTACATATCAATACGTAGAGATCGTCTCCAGAGAAAGGCTCACACACTTTGCTCAACACATGGTTATTTCCCAAATAATTCTAGAAATCAATTTTATAATAAAAGCACGCATGTGCACAAACATTTCCTAAAGACCATGTTTTGTAGCTTGTGGTCACAAGGCCATTTGGGGACTGGATGACACTACAGTTTCTAAGACCGTTCACGTCTCTTGCATATGGATATTTTAAGGGAAATCTAGGGATAACAGAAAAACCTAGCAAATGTTGGTCAATACATCATCGATCAAGGAACTCCAGTCCACCAGTTGTTGACGGCCTTAATTCCAGAAATCTCTGAATGCAATAGATGGGTAAAAACCATGGGGGTTGTAATTCAACATATGGGGTGGTGATAAACAGCCCTGCCATAGATTCTAATACAGTCAGCAGGGCTCAAAATTTCCACTCGCATTTGGTGAGTGGAAATGCACACACAGTCAGCACAATACATTATTTTGTGCTGCGTATTCCGGCAGTGCCACCGTGCAACCTCCGTTCCCCAGACTGCACGGTGGCAGGGATCCGCTGCCTAACCTGACCCAGCTCGTCTGTGTCACTGACAGGGGGTGGAGAGGAGCTTCCCTGTCTCCTCGCTCTGCTCACACTGGGCTCTGATGACTGGGTATACATGTATCTGGGGTCTGATGTCTGGGTAATAATGTTATGTTTGTAACTTTATTCTAAATAAAACCTTTAACAGTGTAATTTCATAAGATAATTTAAGGGGTTGTGTTTGGGGCAGATTTAAAGGCTGGGTAGGGATTAGGTGGATCAACTGGTGGCGAGTAACTCTTATGGCCTGGTTAGTAGCTTGGGACTTGAAATTTTGAGCCCTGCAGTCAGTACGTGTCCTGTTGGATTTCTGTATTACAATACATACATTTACTCTGCTCTGTGCATTTCTTTTTCAAATTCAAAATTTTGGTTTTATTAAAGAGTATCAAATACAGAATGGAAAATAAAGACATTGCAGTACAAAACGATACATAAAAGAGGGAGCATACATCAAGAGGTGTAATACAGTTTGGAGGTATGTACAAGATCTGGGTAGGCTGGTCAGGGCCGTGTCCCGCAATATCCGGCAATTAGCACGTCAACCAGGACATTACAATCCTAGTCCGTCCGGAGTTAAACAGCAGCTACCCAAGTAGTGAATCCCGGTAAGTTGCAGTAAAATCATAGCCTCCAAGGAGAGAGGTAAGAGGGAAGAAAAGCATGCGATAAGAAGAGAGAAGAGACAGGACGAAGGGGATAGGGGGCGAGAGAAACAGAGAACCAAGAAAAAAGGGAGAGAAGAGAGAGGAGAAGAAGAAAAAAAAAAAAAAAAGGGGGGGGGGGGAGTAGACATGTGCGAGTTCTTACTATCCAGAACACGTTCGGGGGGAAGGCCAGGGAGACAAGCCAAGGAGCTCGCAAAAGAAGCGAGCCAGCGTACTCCTCAGACCCCTCCATCTGCCGCTGTCCGGGGGCTGGTAATAGTGTCGGCAGCATCTCCAGACCTATATTCGTCCCAATAAATCCAGGCGTCGCAGAAGGCCTCTATTTGGTCCCGTTCCACCGCTACTAAGCGATCAACAGCACGTAGCCTCTCCACCTCATTCACCCATATTCTCTTGGAAGGGACCGTTCTAGACTTCCAATGAACCGGTATCAGCAGTCTAGCCGCCATCACTAGGCGTAAGGCCGCTGATTTGCGCATCGTTTTAATGGATGTCGGGAAGTGCAACAAAAGATAAGTTGAGGCAGAAAAGGTCACATCTAACGCCGTGATATTGCAGACCCCCTCATGAACCATCCTCCAGAACGGGCCAAGAAGAGGACAAGTCCACCATATATGAAGGAAACTGCCCACATCCGAGCCACATCGCCAGCATAAAGGATCAGAGGTGGGCTGAATCCGGTGGATTCGTTCCGGAGTCCAGTACCACAATGTGAGTATCTTGTAGGCATTCTCTGCACATTTCAGCCATGGAGATCCTCGGTGTGACAGTTCATAGGTCATAGACCACGTTTCGTCAGAAAATGAATCACCCAAGATGTCTTGCCACGTTGATTGGAACTGAGGAGGGTCAGTAATGGAATCTTGTAATAAGCGGTAGAGGGTAGATATGCTCCTAGCTAGCGGAATGCCCAGTCTGTAAAAGTTCTCGAATGGGAGTAGGGGTCTAGTAAGGCTGAATCCAGCATTGAGCGATTGAAGAAAAGACTTAATCTGGGCACAGTTAAAGTGCTCCAGAAAAGTCGGCGGTGGCGAGCCGTCTGCTGCAACAAGTGGGGGCACTATACCATCCTTCAAAAAGGACTGCACGGTGATTCTATCTGGTAAGTCTAATCTGCGTCTCAGATCAGGGCACACTCCAGGGAGAAAGCCTGGGTTATGATGGAGTGGTAAGAGAGGAGAAACAGCCGATGACAGAGACCTAGACATGCGGATCTTTCTCCAGATACGTAGGGTTTCTCGAGGGATGCTCCACAGTGTCTGGCGTTCCATGGAATCCCTAGGTCGGATCCAGGGTAGGGTCCACAATGGAGTCCCCATTAGTTCTTCTTCTATGTCCAGCCATAACTTCTCTGCTGATGTCAGAGACCAGTCCAACACACGAGTCAACTGAGTAGCATAAAAATATAATTTGGTGTCAGGAAGAGCCAGGCCTCCGCGATTTTTAGCGCGGCAAAGGGTTTCGTATCGCACTCTGGGTTTCCCCTTAGGCCATATAAATTTTAAGATCAGGGAGCGAAGTGTCACAAAGAATTCAGCTGGTACGGGTATAGGGACCGTTTGGAAAACGTATAGAAGGCGAGGCAGTAGATTCATTTTTATGACATTGACTCTGCCGAGCCAGGAAATAAATTTATTATTCCAGCCAGCAAGGTCCGCTCGGAAGGAGTCCAAAAGAGGTTTATAATTAAGCTCAAAGAGTCTGGAGTGCGAGGGAGTCAGCCAGATACCCAGGTATCTCATCTTAGTCGGGCACCAGGCAAACGGAAAACGTTGTTTGAGTCTGCTGGCCACTATCGGGTGAAGGTTAATATCCAAGAATTCCGATTTATCAGCATTTATGCGGAAGCCGGAATGTTCTCCGAACTCGGCAAGCGTCTTCAGAGCAGCTGGTAAGGAACTTTCCGTATTTGTGAGCATAAAAAGTAAATCATCCGCGTATGCGGACACCACATGTTCACGTGAGCGACCCCGGATACCCGAGATATCAGCGTCTGAGCGCACGGATTCTAACAAAGGTTCTAGGGAGAGAGCGAATAACAGTGGTGATAGAGGACAACCTTGTCTTGTTCCATTGTATATGGTGATTTCGGTGGATAGTGCACCATTAATACGAACCCTAGCGGTAGGTTTACGATACAACGCAGTAATCCAGTGGAAGTAGTTATCAGGGAGACCTATGAGGTGTAAAACCTCAAAAAGATAGTTCCAGCGGACCCGGTCAAAAGCCTTTTCCGCATCGACCGAGAACAACAGTAGGGCTTGTCCCGAGCGTTTCGCCAAAGTTATAGCGTTTAACGCCCTTGAGGTAGCGTCTTTGGCCTCCCTGCCAGGCATGAACCCCACCTGATCCGGTTTAACCAGACCAGAGACATACGGTATTAGCCGTGTTGCCAAAATCTTTGCCAAAATTTTTGTGTCTACATTCAATAACGAGATAGGTCTGTAGTTCTTGCAGTCAGAGTGGTCTTTTCCGGGTTTCGGAATCACCGTGATGGTGGCAGCCAATGTCCGCGGGTGTAAGTGTGTAGTACCATCAATCGACCGAAAAAGTCGCACAAGTAGAGGTGACAGCGACTCCCCGAAACATTTATAATACTCCAAAGGAAGTCCGTCAGGTCCCGGACATCGCCCGTTCTTCATGGATTTAAGCGCGGTAGAAAGTTCTTCAATCGAAATGGGAGTCGCCAAAGACTCCCGTGCCGAGGAGGAGAGCTTCGACGTGACCCGAGACTGTAAGTACGCTGACAAGGACTCTGGGAGTGACCCCGGTCCCTCAACGGCGTCAATATGGTAAAGGGATTGGTAATAAGAAGCAAATTCCTCCATAATGTCTGCAGGTAGGGAAGAACATAGCCCATTTTTCAATTTAATCTTGGCAATATATGCCAATCTGCGTCGTTGGCGTAATAAAATAGCCAGGAGTCTGCTAGGTCTATTCTCTGACAAAGCGAAGCGGCACTTGGCCTTTATAGCGTCCAGTCGAATCTTTTCGTCCAAAATTTCATTGAGCCGGCGGCGCAGCAAGGTCGCTTCTTGGAAAGAAGCGTCAGTCACGGGGTCGGTTTGCGATTCCAACCGCCTGATATTATGTAAAAGGTCTGCGATTTCCGCGGTCTTAGCCCGTTTGATCGCCGTGGCCGCACCAATGAAATGGCCCCTAATCACAGCTTTGTGGGCTTCCCAAACCGTAGCTACCGGGACGTCTCCGACATCCAGGTTGTCCTGGAAATACTGTTTAAGGCGGTCGGAGAATTCCATCCTAAGCAAGGGGTCATCTAATAGAGTAGTGTTTAGTCGCCAAGTACGTTCCCGAGGTCGAAAGAGAGGAGAGTGGAGATCCATCCACATGGGAGCGTGATCTGACCACGTGCGCGTACCTATCTCCGCTGTTAAGACTAGATGTAGCAAGTGTTGAGGTAAGAAAATGTAGTCAATACGTGAAGAGGAGGCATGAACATTCGAGTAAAAGGTGTACTCACGCGTTCCGGCATTAAATACCCGCCACACATCTACCAAACGTAGCGAGTCCAGTGACCTCCGGATATGTCTCAGTGAGCAGGGAGGAATAGATGAAGATTTCCTTGATGTGTCCAGTCGAGGTTCCAGCGGCACATTGAAATCTCCTGCCAATATCAGAATTCCCGAGGAGAATGTGGTAAGGCGTTTAATAATATGAGCCAAGCATCGATGCTGATTCACGTTAGGCAAATAAACCGAGGCAAAGGTATATGAGATATCTGAAATCTTACCTTTGATGAAAAGGTAGCGACCCTCAGGATCAACAAGTTGATCGTCCAACTGAAACGGTACATCTCGGGAGAATAGAATTGCTGTCCCTCTCGATTTGGCGGCGACATAATTACTGAAAAAACCGTCAGGAAATAACCCAGACGCCAGCGTAGGAGGGGCATCGTTACGAAAATGGGTCTCTTGTAAAAACACAACGGAGGATCGGAGGGCGCCTAGTTCATGCAACAATCTGCGTCGTTTTTCAGGGACATTCAATCCCTTGACATTATAAGTGAGAAGACGCAGAGGACGTTCCTCAAAAGCTCCAGCCCTATCTCCCCGACCATCCCCCTCACCATCCATAGCGTGCATACGACAGGCTCAAAATAAAAACAGGACAAGTGAAGTAAATAAATAAGCAGGAGGAGGGAGAGAAGAGAGAAAGTAAAAGAGGGAGGAGAAAAAAAAAAAAAAAAAAAAAAAAAGGGAAGGGGGGGGGGGTCACAAGAAAGGCCGAGTAGGCAAAGTGGGAGCAGAGAAGGATAAGAACAGTCAAGATCTGAAGTGAAGAGGAGAAAGGGAGAGAAGAAAACGAAACGAAAAGATGAGGCGGCAACGTCCGTCAGGTGACCAGTCAGATGGGAATATAAACCCACAGCGACGTCACCCGAGGTAAGTGGACGCGAATACCTCTGGGGAAAGTTCCCGTGTACCAAGAAAGATCGTCAAGTACAAAACGGTGCAAGTAGCAAACCAACAACAACAAAACTAAATATAAGGTGAGCGATATAAACCAAGTTAGAGAGAAATGGGGAAGTACAATATCAACATCAGAAGTCAATTTCCCCCGCATTCCCAGCCACCCTCAAGCAACCCAGAACATCCCTCCCCCGTACACTCAAACTTCAGTATGAGGCAATTGAGACAACGTCGTAAAACACTCCAACCGTTCAAATATTATTAAAGTTACCCTGGAGAGCAGATCTCAATTGGTCCGTTCAATAACAATAATCAACCAGGGTCAGGATTAAGTATAGTACTGTTAGAATAAGGTCGGCAGTACCTCCTGCCGGCACTAAGTTTTATGCAAGTACCTCTCCTCACAAGACACAACATACCATCATCACTCCCTCTCACAGAGTTGCCATCCCCGCATAGCATCCTATTCTCCCGGCGTCTTTCCCTTTTAAAACCAATTTCTTTTTCTTTTTTTTTTCCTCTCTCCCCCTCCTTTTCCCTCCCTTTCCTTTCCTTCTTTCCCCCCCCCCTCTCCCCCTCCCCCCCTCCCCCCCCCCCCCCCCCCTCCTTTTTCTGTCCTTTCTTTTTGGTTTTTTGTTTGTTATTTTTGTGTGTATTCCCCCCCACCACCCTCCCCCCCAGTCCCCATCCCCCCTTCCCCCCCTCCTCCCCTCCCCCCGTGTCCCTCCCTTAATTTACAAGAGTCCTACATCCCCCCCCCTTTACCTCCCACCTATTTCGCCCCTCCGCATTACAAACCAATGGAGGCAGAAGGGTATATCGACATATCACCAAATGATTCGCTTCCAACCACACCCCTCAGTTCCATCCCATTCCCACCCCTCCACCCAACCCGAACCCAACCCTGTCCGTCAAAATCCATGTAGAAAAAAGGGGAAAAGGGCAAAAAACATACGAGTATGCAGGTAGGTAATTAGAGGATACCATAACGGGGTAATGAAAAATTGGCACTGTAGGTCACAGGTCCAGGACCCGAATGCAGCCGAAAGGAAGTCCAGACAAGTCTTAAGAGAGTTAGCTCACGGGAGATAAAAAGTTGAAGTAACATATCATCTGTGCGGTCTGAGGCAAATGTATTGTGAGGGTGGAGTTCGAGGAGTGTAACCAGAGAACTGTCATAGTGGATAAACTGCTATGTAAGTAGTAAAATTTAGTTCGAGAGAGCTAAACAGCTCTGTCAATCAGCTCTGTTAAAGAGTATAGTAAGTGGGAAGTACAAAGGAAATTTCCGTCCGCGAGCAGACAGTGCGTACTTCAAACGTAGAGAAGCAGTAGGTCGACATTCAGAACATACAGGCTGACAGGCGGAAGTGATCAAGTGGTGGGTAGATCTTCAATCCCTCCAGCAGTAGAGGATAAAGGCCTGCGTTGATCCCGCGATCCACGACGGCGCCGAGGGCGGGGGAGAGAGGCACGCGACATCCATTCTGCCCCATCCAAGGTAGATTGCTCCCAATCTGGAACCGTCAACTCCGGAAGGTGGACGTCTCGAATAAAATTCGGCACCTCTGCGGGTGATCTGATGGCATAAGTTACTCCATTCCGGAATACATTAAGGGAGAAGGGGTAGCCCCATCGGTACGGGATCGCTGCCTCTCGAAGTGCCGCCGTAAGTGGGCGCAGGGCCCTCCGTGCTGCCAGTGTAAAGCGAGTAAGATCAGCAAACAGTTCCACAGTGTCCCCCTCAAAATTCCAGGCCTCGTGTATTCTCGCAGCTCGGAGAATTCTGTCCTTGAGAACAAAGTTTGGCATGTGACAAATAAGATCCCTGGGGCCTCGCTGAGACGTGGGGGGGGCAGCGCGGTAGACACGATGGGCCCTATCAATGTCTGTAGGAGAGACGCTGCCATCTGGCAATATGAGGTTAAATAAACGGGCCAGTAATTCTCTGGGTTCCTCACCCTGCTCACGTACCCCCCGAATCCGGATGTTGTGCCGTCTTGATCTGTTCTCCAGATCGTCTACCCGGCGTAATAGAGTAGAGAGTACCTGCGTGTCAGTAATGGAGGCTGGAAAGGGAGCCTGAGGACGGCTCTCGGTGGTTTCCAAATGGGCGACTCTGGCTTCTAACGACTTCAGGCCAGTCTTCACTTCTGCCACCTCTCCTCTCAGCGACTCTCCGAGTGTGACCGCCAACTGTTGCAGGTCCGCGCGGGTCGGGAGGGTAGCCAGGAGATCCTCTATGCGTCTGAGCCGCGGGTGGTCTTCTGACCATGAGGCCTCCGAGTGCGCGGGAGAGGTTGAAGTTGATTGACTAGGCCCCAGATGCCTGTCGGCCGGAACCTGAAGAAAGGCCTCCATAGGGCCCGCGCGAGTCGTCCGCGGCGTGCTGGGTACGGAGGGGGTCTGACCTTTCGACTTCCCCATCTCGATCGCCTTCTAACCGGTGCGGATTTAAGCTTTTGAGCGGTGTTGGTGTTGGAGCCGAAGCACTATGCGTCCATCTTAGCTCACGGTCAAGCCACGCCCCGCTCTGTGCATTTCTGTTCTTGAATTACAAAAACCTCAATAAGACTAGTCATTCCTAATGTTTCAGACATGTTTAATGTTAGTGACTTTGGTAAAGACCATACATACATCAGAAATTCCATACAGTAAGCTGCACAGCAGCCGTCAGTATGTACCCAGGTCACTGTATTAACAGGTCCCTGCTGGCTGGATGTAGAAATCAGAATATTAATCAACAATTGAAAAACATTTCATACCTTGAGACCGTGTACACAGGTAAGGTTATTTTTAAAAAAAAAAACACCTATACTCTTTCTTTTTGCATTTTTGTTCCCATCTGAAGTGCAATTATAGTTTAACCACTCTGGAGTGAAAGTCATACTGCAAGTGATGCCGGTGCAATTTTCCGAAGGACTTTATTAAGGGCTGCAATCTTTTCCTCCAAGAGGTAGTTCCTCCTTTCGGCGCCTTTCTGCCTCTCCTCCGTTACCTGCAGGGCCTTCATCAGGTGGGCGTTCTCTACATACAGGTCCTTGAGTAGGAGATCTGATTTTGTATTCTTTTCCAGCTGACGGGAAGAAGAAAACCATTGGGATGAGTTCAACGACTGATCACCTTTATTAAAAGTAGATAAATCACTGCTATTTTTAATCTTTAACCCCCTCACTACCACGATCCAGGTAACCGTCTTCAAAAGCAGCAGTTAGTTACAAGTTTTTATAAAGCACTAACAAGCGCTGTAGCACTGTACAATGGAAGGCAGAATAACAAATATAAGTACAGGTTCAACACACAGTACAGTAGGAGAGAGGACCCTGCTCATGATCTATCCATAGAATGAAAACAAGTTTTGTTTATTGCACAATGGCTCCAGAATATGTCCCTAAAATTTCAGTACATCGGACATAGCAGCTGATGTACTGTGACTCGCTAAACACTTTAACGAAATAGGCTGTCTTGAAGACTTTTCATGCAGTGTTAGACGCAGTTCTGAACTTGACCAGCAGATGGAGCGCTCTGCCTGTCAAACGGTACATAGACTCTCGTTGCAATGTAATGATATACAGTGCATTTAGACTGTATGTGTAAGCATGTGTGGTGGTTAAAGGGTAATGTAAAGGGGGGGTTTCCATAAAACCATTGGTAATATGTAAGTTATTAAACAGTGGCCTAGTGAAATATAGGTGGACTTTTGCAATTAACAGTCAATAAACATGTAGCATATGATCTCTATATTCTGCTTAATGATAGATTTGATAACGTGTCTGCAGGTGACTCAGAAAACGCATCCCTCACCTCCACTACACAAGTTTGGAATGTTGTAACAACCCACCTGGTCAGTCAAGGGGGTGGTGGTACATAGCTCATCAGCCATGATGAATAACATTCATTTGTTCATGGTGACTAGTGTGTCTCTTTTACAGGCCAGAATAGTGCCATTTTTAGCCCCTCTCCTGGTACAAGTCTTCTCTGACCATAGATTTTATAGACTGTCCTTGCAGAATGAATAATTCTTAGACTGATAATTAATGTCACATTAGGATTGAGATGGGACTGTAGTTTGCAAACAATAACAGGTATTGGGTCTTCAATACATATGACTTTTGGGGTATATCTTATAACGCTCAGTATCATAACACGCCTAGCACAATAGCTACAGGGCCGGATTAAGATCTTTATGGACATGGAGCTGTGGATTTTGGGGGCCTATTTTTAAGAATTGCGTGAAATTAAAACATGTTGTACTTTATATAACTGGGAAGATTATATAGGTGGGCAATTATATAGCTGAGTAAATCTAAAGATTACAGACAATATTTGCACCTTATACTGCTTCATATGTATGCTACATACACTTTTCTCCCACACAGGCGCATACATACTCCTACACAGACACAAACAGCAGGGGTTTTTGGCAGACTCCTCCTCATCCCCCTTGTCCTGCATTGAAATTTTAAGTAAAGGTTCCAAAAGGGACCATAATGCATAGGTCAGTTTATTATAAAATGTGATTACATTGTATAAAGGTGGCTAGGAAAAATGGGACAATAAAAGTAAAGTAAGAAGAAAAATATATTGGAGATCAAGGAACAAAGGAAATGGTTATACAATGGAAGTATTTTTGGTGCATTTCATCTATGCTTCCGTTGCTTTTGAGACCAATTCTAAGGATCTCGCTGTATAACTCCTTTTGTGCTTATTTGGTGGTAACTTGTCTATGCTGCAACTAATACTTGATGTTTTTTTGATCATATATGGTTCTCTGGAACTAATTCTGCTTTTGTTCTTACCAAGTGCCTCCTTTATTTCAGCGGATTCAGTTAAGGCTGATTTCTCATTCCCAAATTGTGACCAACTATAGGGATCTCGCTGTATATCTGTTCATTTTTGGGTTACTGGTATCTTTGTGCAAAAGGACATTGGTATTTTTCTTTTTCTGCATTCCCATATTTAGGCAGAATCCAATTTCCCCTTTATTGTCCTTATTGCTTACCAAAGCATTAGATTTATGCAACCAGTAACAGTCAGTAATTGCAATTTCCACTTACTCCGTTAATTTAAGGTAGCTCTTTTATGAGCCCACAACTTTAATACATTTTGAGAACTATAAAGGATTTTATGTTCATGTGTGTATGTTCTAATTGAGATTTTAATAGGTTTATTAAACGTTATGTTTTATGATATCCTGTTTTCAATTCCATACAATGGAAGTTCAAAACATGTTTTATTGACTCCATCAGCTATAGAAATAATATCAAGAGAAATATGCTGGGAGTGAAATGAGAATGCTTACATAGGAAATAAATAAATGGAGGTTTAGGATTACTTAAGTGGAGGCGAGAGATTAACAAAGATTGAGGATAGGGAGAAAGACCACTGGTCTGGAAATAAGTGCAGCATAAAGCCCATGTCATTTAAGAGAAACAGAAGACGAGGGTTTTAAGATTGTGATGTTTTATCATGCATGGTTTAAAAATGTTTAGTTATTGTAAAGAACTTGGTGCTTTGGAAGTTCTAGTTGCTTCTCGTATACCCTATAATACAGATTAGTTTGTGATGGCATCCCCTTAAGCACTCTGCACTGCATTGAGAGGCTTGTGTAAAGGGAGGAGGAGATAGGACTGTTTTGCTTACTGCTCAACAGGTTATAATCATATTAGTCTGCTTATGATGATACATGTATGTCTATACATTTGTCTGTGTCTACATATATCTTTCTAGCTAATCCCTCCTTAAACTGATCAAGCCCCTTTTTCCTTGAAACTTTACATTAACCTTTTAAGGCCCAGTGGGAAGTGCAGTCCTTCATGCCACAGTTCCCCAAAGGTTTCCCCAATAGGGAGTTTTCCCACTCTTGCCAGGTGAAGGATGACTCTTCGTGAGTCCAGAGGTTGCCACTTTACGGCTATTTTAAGGCCAAATGTATAATAATATCTGTCATTTTATGGCTCATAAGTCCCCTATGATTCTGTTATATTCTAAAAAATGGCTTTCACGGTGTTAAATTTACTTAATAAATATAGCATTGATTTTAAATATATATTTCATTGTGTATTTTTGTGAAACAGAAATTGAATGAATCTCAGTTGATTGTAGATGGTTTGGAGGTGCAATATTATATTTTTATTATTTGTGGTGGGAAGGGGTGCTCAGGGTATAAACTGATGCTGCTCCTACTTACCACCAATAGGGGAAAATAAGTTAAATGCCAGGGTAATGCCGATACAACAAGAGATGACAGATCAGAGCATAAGGCTTTTTATTACTTGTTGGTTGTTAAGCAGTGGCGACCTCAGTGTCAATATAATTCTATGATAGGCAAATTGGCAGGAAAGGAAACATTGAATTGATATGACATGAGGGTTGGGGGATTAAGAAAAGATGCACAGGATTAGGAAGAATGACTAGAACAGGAAAACCAAACGAAAATAACATGCATTTGGTTTCTTTCATTGTTCTAAATGAATAAAATTTTAATTTATTTAAATAAATAAGAAATCTCTTGTGAAATATGAAAACATATGTTCCCCAGTTAGCAGAGATGCCATTTCATAATTTTTAGATTCTGTGGCTAGTCTATGAAACTAAAATGTAGAAATTTAAAATAAAAACCACCACCACCGCACACACACACAACACTTTTATCTACCTGCTCCTTTAGCTGGTTGATCTTCTCCTGCAACATGATCCGCACATTCTTTAAATTTATTTCAATACTTTCCATTCTATTTTCCATCTTCCTCAAAAGCTTTTCATGTGCTTCCTGGAAAGACAAAAAAATTATACAGGTGCCAAACAAAATTGGAATTTTAATGTTAAACTCAACACCTGTTATATGTGATCTCCATGTCCTTGTAAACCTTTTCATTGCCGAGCACTTTTTGTTGAGAAAAATATTATGACTTTTGAAACAAGTGAGGTGAAGTTAACACTTAAATGTAAGGTAAAATAGCAATTTTACATACAGATTGTTAAAATGAGAAGGTTATAAGATTGAAATAATGTAAATTTGATCATTCTTACTTTTTCATTTATTACTCCGCATTTCACAGAAACATTGCTGGGATGAAAGATTCCAAACTCTAGAGCAGTGTTTACCAAACCTGTCCTCAGAACCCGCTGACAGGCCAGGTTTGACGGATATCTGAAGCACAGCACAGGGGATATGATTTGCTGCTCAGTGATTGCAGGATTCAGTCTGCATTTCCCCAAAGTGATCTGAAAAACTGGCCTGTTAGAGGGTCCCGAGGACAGGTTTGGGAAACACTGCTCTAGATGGTGTCCCCTTGCTTTTCAAATGGGGTCTGCATTAGCGTACAGGCCGAAATGACCTTTGTTTCACATACAGAAAATGTGATAAAATAGATTTAAAAAAAGTAAAATATCCTGCTTATACAGTTGTGTTCAAAATTATTCAACCCCCAATGCTGTAAAGGGTTTTAGGGAATTTAGTGTACATTTGTAATTGTATTCAGAATGAAATCCTACAAGGACTTTTTAAAGAACCATATGCAACTAAAATGACATCAATTGGTTTTGTAATACAGTAGTAAATGTTTCTTTTGTGAATTCTTCATTGACTCCATGCCAGAACTCCCAGGCGCACCCCCTTGCTGTCTCCAAAGAATAAGAAGAGTCGACTGCAGTATGCCAAAAGTCATGTGGACAAACCACAGAAGTTTTGGGATAGTGTTCTGTGGACTGATGAAACAAAATTAGAACTGTTTGGGCCCATGGATCAACGCTATGTTTGGAGGAGGAAGAACAAGGCCTATGAAGAAAAGAACACCTTGCCTACTGTGAAGCATGGCGGGGGGTCAATCATGCTTTGGGGCTGTTTTGCTTCTGCAGGTACAGGGAAGCTTCAGCGTGTGCAAGGTACCATGAATTCTCTTCAGTACCAGGAGATATTGGATGACAATGTGATGCAGTCCGTCACAAACCTGAGGCTTGGGAGACGTTGGACCTTTCAACAGGACAATGATCCCAAGCATACCTCCAAGTCCACTAGAGCATGGTTGCAGATTAAAGGCTGGAACATTTTGGAGTGGCCATCGCAGTCACCTGACTTAAATCCGATTGAGAACCTCTGGTGGGACTTAAAGAAAGCAGTTGCAGTGCGCAAGCCTAAGAATGTGACTGAACTGGAGGCTTTTGCCCATGACGAATGGGCGAAGATACCCGTAGATCGCTGCAAGACACTTGTGTCAAGCTATGCTTCACGTTTAAAAGCTGTTATAACTGTAAAAGGATGTTGTACTAAGTACTAAGATTGAATGTCACTTGGGGGTTGAATAAAACTGATAATGATGTGAGCACAGAAAAGACATTTGTGGTTATTTCATTATAAATGTTATGTTATATTTGTCTGACCTACACGGGCCTCTTTGATTTAATTGTAAGCAAGATGACTGAATGATCAAAATCAATGTCAAACTGGCCAAAACACTCAATTTCAGTGGGGGTTGAATAATTTTGAACACAACTGTAGGTATATGTAATAATGAGATTATTAGCAATGCAGCTTCCAGAATTTTTTCTTATCGGAATATAAGAAGAATATATTTTTGGGGCAGAATGCCTGTATATGGAAATTACAGTAACACCTTGCAACTTTATGGTGCAGCATTTTTCCACAATCATCTGGATTTTATTTTTATAAAGTCGAGGGAGACCCCAGAGCGCTCTTGTATGTGCTCTCTCCAGCTTAATATTGCAATAAAGTTTGTTGAACCTTTTGTTACAGTGAGGGTGGGGGCTCCTCCTTCCAGCTCCTTTGCAGTCATACAGTGTGACAGGAGGGAGGTTTAAAGGATCATTTCTCCATTGGAAAATATAACCCCTCTATAAAAAAAGTGTGTAAGTGATGCTGCAAAGGCTTTTATTTAAAATGTGTCTCAGTGCATATATACATGGGTTTTTTGTAGTGAAGGGGTCAAGTCCCCAACTCTTGGGCCTCCAGTGCACCCTGCTATCGACATGACAGACACTTTACTACTATGAGGGTTTTTTCCCACATGGTAAGAATCCGCTTCATTTTTACACACTTCATTATGAAATGATATTTACAAAACTGACATATACTGTACATGGAGTACAACACTGGAAAATAACAAATGTTACAGCAATACTTTGAAGAAAGGAAAAGAAAACAGACTTGATGAAAAAGAAAGCTGAGATTTCACCGTGTTGACATATTGCAGCAGTCAGTCAGGACAAAATATCCCTTGGGCAAAGCTGCAAAAAGACTGCTAGTTACGGACTTATGAAGAATACACTGGCTACATCTATAACTTGCTCACAATCTATTGTAGCAGAAATTTCTCATCACTGATTTAAGGCCCCGGCACACGAGCGTATTTTTGGCTCATGTGCGCCCGCACGTCCGTGGGTTTTTGACGGGAAAGGCCATCCACCGGACGTGAAAAAGCCCTCCCCGTCAAAAAGCTAAGCGGACGCTGAAAGGATACAAAGCGTGATTCTCCATAGGAGGATCGTGCTTTGTACGCTGAGCGCAGAGAGTGGAAGGAACGTCCACTTTTACGGACGTTCCTTCCTCTGCTCGTGTGCCGCCAGCCTAAGTGGATGACATTGTTTACAATTCCTGCTATTCTAAAAAGAACACATTGCACCGTTCAATACAAAGTGATTGTCCTTACAGGGATACTCTTAAAAATAGAACTCCTTTTTTTTGCCCTTAAACAACTATCAGATGCTTCTGACCGCATCTGCCGAATTATTGTTTTAATAATTTTGTTATTTTGGGAGATTTTACTCACCTTTGCTCCCTCTTCAGCTCAGGGGTGTCCAAACCCAGAAGTCCCTGAAGACTTACTAAGCCATTTGCTCTCCTATGCAACTTGTGTAGCTTTGGAACTGCAAACTGCGCACTGCTGTGGACTTGCGCACTTTACATACGCAAGTTGCATAGAGCCCGTGCATTAATATGGATCGGAGCTGTGTGCATGCGCAGAACCAATCAATCGCTGCCCTTCTGAGAACACATGTTACAGCGGGCGGTCTCTGAAAGGGTGACATCAGCACACTCGGTGTGTGTTGACCACACCACTAGTGACCGATCTGGTGACCAGGAAATTCAAAATCCCAGCTGCTGGGGTGTGTGGAAGAAACCCCCCCCCCCCACACTTCCCTCAGTTTTAGCCAGATTTGTGCTGCAGGGAACCCTCCTCACATTCTGGCCACTTAAAAACAACAAAGTGGTCAGCATGCGTAGGGTATTCCTTTAAAACCAGTGACAGGACCCAGTGATTTTTTTGGAAAGTGATTTTCCATTACCCACACATTAAATATATACAGAGGAGTCCCTCTTTATATGTTCACTGTATGTAAACCCTATGTGGCAGGCAAAGGGCTCCACTAGGCGGCCAAAACCACTACTACATATAAATTACAGTAAGTGGTTCCCAGCAGGAAAAAATGGATCTCAAAGCTTTTTAAATAATTTCACCACATTGGCTGTCCTGTCCAAAGTGTTACATTTTTAAGGTAAAGTGCTCTGGAGAACATTTGCAACAAACAAAATTCTTTTGCATTGCTCCAGAATCAGACCGTGTTGTTAAAGGGGATAAACAGGGTAAGAAAGGCCTGCAATAAAACTCTGTTCACACAGTTTCCATTTCTTCATACAATACAGGTGACCGGTTGTTGATGGACCATACCTGCTGCATGGCCAGCTGCTTAGTGGCCTGCTCGGCATGAAATCTAAGCTTCTCCCGCATCTGATGGACTTTCTGCTGTTCCTCCAGAAGCCTGTTCCGTAGGTGATGGAGTTGGTCCATAGGTGCCGAAACACTGATCTGTTCTTTGAGCTGCTGGATTTCTCTCTCGTGTTGAGACGCGGCCAGCATCAGCTTGGCATTGGCTTCTTCTAGCTTCATAGAGAAAAGGCTCATAAGTAAAGTCTCCACTTATTCATAATCATAACGTGTTTAAGCCGCAAAATTTTCAAATTACAAACCATTGATTAGCAGATGTCCGGGTACTTAAAAACAGTACATTTTAGATCTTTGGACAAGCATGAGACTGATAAAGTAGGTAACTCGAGGCTAATGTCCAGCTATGTACGCCTTCACCCCATAGACGCCTTACTGCACTATGAATGCAAGTGGACTAGAAACGGATCACATTGATTTTTAGAGACATTTACCTGGTCTTGGGATTCATCCAACGTCTCTGTGAGCTGGGCTTCGGTTATCCTCAGAGCCTGGCATTCCTCCTGTACGTGGTTTAGGTTTGATTCCATTACACTCATCTGCATCAGCTATGGAATCGCAAGACGGATATTTTACTTATCAAATATGTTAGGTCCAATTCACACTCTACGGACTTTGGCCTCATTTTGCCGTCCGAGACAAATTTCTGGGATCTTAAAGGATTTCTGTAGTTGTAGGGGGAAATAGTGAGTCTTTGATCTCATAGTGTGATAGGTTCACAAACTGTGAATCTTTGATTTTTTTGCCTCTGATGATCTTTCGGCACCGTCAAATATTTGGAATCGCAGTCCTACAGTGTGACGCCCTTATGGGCTTTCCACGCTGGATTGTGGCTAGTTGCTGTGGACACGATTTAAACCATACAGTCTGGCATGATGAATTAACAAGTCATCTATCTCATAACATCACATTGAGTTTGTGTCCTACAGTCTGGTAATATATCATCTTTAAGGGATTAAAACAAAATCATGCAGCATGCACTGGGCTTTAGTTTCATAGTAGTCAAGTAATATTTGGCACATTCAAGGGTCCTAAACCCACAAGCATGGCACTAAAGCCTGTGACAAGAAGGTGGAAAAATCAAGTTTGTATAGGATGGATACATGTAAATGATGTGTGTAATAATGATACATTTATACAAGACAATTACTATTGTCTTTGTTAGTGAATGAGGTAGTGATGGTGTGATAATGTGCGAAGCGGAGTGATAATGAAAAGGAAATGGGCCAACACATTCAGTAATATGTGATAAAATTAAAGGGATATGCTATTAAAAATAGTGTCCCTTTCTTTGCTCTTAAATAATTGGTGCTGACAGTCTCTGCCCAATTAATTATTGGGGGATGGAAGGGGAGAAAAGGGGGCACTCCTCACATCTTGACCACTTTAAAAAGATTTACAGGGTTATTCAGAGAGAGGTGAAAAGCAGGAGAATGACTGGAGAATTGAAAATTTTAGGTCAAAATAGCCGATTTGGAAAGTGAGATAAATGGGAGAATTTTTCTGGTTTGGCTATTTTGAACTAGAATTTTCCATTCTCCAGTCGTTCTCCTGCTTATCACCGCTCTCTGAATAACCCTGATAGTGCTGAGGATGAGTAGAGTGTCCCTTTAAACATGAAAGGAAGAAATCTATCAGTGAACAAATAATGTATGTACAAATTTAGGATTCAAAGGGTTTTAGTTCAACCCTGGTGTAAACTTAACCACAGCCATTAAAGCCTATGGAGTTGCTACAAGAGCTGTGGTTTAGTCATCTCCAAGGTTGGAATCAAGCTCAAAGTAAAGAATTAGGGCAGTATTACAAAGCTGGTGCTAACTTAACCAGAGCTGTTGTAAACTTCCCAGAGCCATTATAGTCTATGGGGTTGTTAAGTTTACAACAGCTCTGGTTAAGTTAGTAACAGCTCTGGTTAAGTTAGTAACAGCTCTGGTTAAGTTAGTAACAGCTCTGGTTAAGTTAGTAACAGCTCTGGTTAAGTTAGTAACAGCTCTGGTTAAGTTAGTACCAACATTGTAATACTGCCCTTAATCGGGTCATCTCTCCCACAACCTAAGCTGTCATCCAAATGCTGGCATTACCTTGTTTGATGCTTCTTTAAGTTGTTCAGACATTAGTTGATGCTCTTCTACCAGTTTCTGCTTCTCGCTCTTTAGTTCTGAAACGTTTTTCTCAAGAACATTCAAGTCCAACAGCTGGAAAAGTCAAAAAGCAAAGTCAGACACAGAGGAACATCTTGAAATGCAAAAAAAATTAAGTAATCGTGCAGTGCTACAAGTGTCACTAACAAGTTTCTGGAAGCCCGATATCAAGTCTTGACAAAAATTGTGTATATTTTTATTATGTGCATTGACAAGTAAGCAGACTAATAAATGGCCGCCACCTCCTTTTTACACTCACTAGAATAATGTTTTTTCCTGAAGAAGATCGATGAACGCTCGAAATTATATAGTGTACGTTTACTTTCATCGCTTCCTTTGATCTTTACAAACATTCAGTGACAGAAGAGATCGTACTAATTCCAGAATGTGACTGGTCTCGCAAAATGTCAACATTCTGCACCCCTGTCACTTTAGCCATTCCATGCTCAAATTTTATCACATGTCAAGAAGCCCGGGCTGTAATTCTCGATTTTCTGACTAGAGAAAAAAAAGGTTTTGTTTTTAACAGTAGGATAGACAAAAATTCATGAAGGTGAACAGGGAGATTAAGAAACCAAAAAACCTACAAGGGTATTGATGAAACAAAGTATAAAACACTCAATTGCACCCACTCTATGACTTGCTTCTGAAGAGGAGTTATATATATATGTAGCGATGTGTTAAAGTTTACTGTGGCAGTACCCATTTTTGGCCACAAGATGGAGACAATCACGATTAAAGATCCTGGACACTCGAACTACATGTCCCGGCATGCTTTGCGAAGAAACAGGAAGTGGGTGGGTTTGTGGAGACGCTGTACATCCTGCACCTCGTGGAGAACAGGCAGAGCGCGCCAGGGAGCAGAGGAGAGCGGATGCACACACACACACAGAGAAGGAGAGACCAAAAGATAGGCCGGAGCGCAGACAGAGTGGATCGGCTTTAGGATTGGGTCACCCAGCCTTGCGGGAGACAGGCCTCACCATTTACATTATCCGAGTGCAGTGCTGAGGAGAGAAGACCCCTCGAGTAAGGAGTACCGCGGTCGATGGAAGCGGGGAGCAGGCGGTAAACTGGCTGAGTCGCGGCTGACAGACAGAAGGCCAGACAACAGATCCGGTGGTCGGCGTCCCCAGTTAAAATCGAGCGGAGAGACGTCCTGGGTCAGCGGAATCTCGAGCTTGCGCTGGATGGGTGAGAGGCCCCCAAGGCCGTATGTGAATAAGAGCGTACGCTGCTGTTTTCTTTCTAAAACCCACAGGGCCCCAACTGACTAGTCGAAGACATCGATAAAGTAAACTCACTGGCCAGTTGAAAAGTACCCGGGTACCCTACACACACAAACACATACCACTTCACGTTCTGGGACTTAACCTGTGCAGGACTCAGTTTCCTTTTTTCCTATCCATACAAGGGGGCAAAGTTAAAGTTACATTCTGAACAATTTTCCTTTTTTGTTCCCGCTGCGCGTTTACCGTGATACGAGAACTGTGTATTTTATTGTGTCCCGCTACGCGGTTTTTCCTCGAATTTCGTATCTTTTAATTTTCTGCTCGGTCGGGGTTTTTTTTCCGAAAATACGAAGCCCTCGTGTTTTCGTTTCTTTTACCGCTACGCGTTTATCGTATTACGAAAGTACTGTAAATCTTCCTGCATATACCGTGTCTCAAGAACTGCAAACCTTTTAGTAAACCTTTTAAATTATAAAACTGTTCAGCGTGTTGGAGTATATTTATTCCCTAGTGCGGGGAGACTGACCCGTGGTTCATTTTCAGCGGCTCCTCCGGGAGAGAGCGCTACATATATATATAAATAATATCCATGAAGATGCCAGCACTCCAAGGTTTTCTTTGCAAGCAAAAAAAACCAACAAAATCAATTAGTCAACGTTTCAGTTCTGCTTGGGAACTTTCATCAGGACAATTGTTCCCAAGAAGAACTGAAACGTTGATTGTAATATGGATTAATAAAGTTATATATTTGGGGGGACACACCTTTAAATGATGGAATCTTCGTGGAATTACATGAGAAACAGGCTTGTGCTGCAGCACCAGGTGAAGGACTTGTAAACCGTGAGTGCCGGACACATTTTGCATTGTTAGATAGATGTAGCTATCTGTCTCACATCCAAAGCTGGACAGTCACCACCATCTTCATAACAGCATGCACTATTCATGGTGCTATAAACCCTTGTGCAAGGGCATATATTCAATGTGATGATGATGCACTCCAGGGGTTTCAAAATATAAAATATAACTTTTATTAAAACACAATTGGAATTGATGTTTCAGACCCATGTGGGCCTTTATCAATGTCCATCTTCTTCATGTTGGATATTTACATATTTATTAATGACACCCCATAGCATTTCCCAATATTCTGAAGTAAAATCAAATTTTACCCCATCTATTCATTTCCTGAGCAGATTCTTTATTTTATTTTAAGAGTGAATTGAAGGAAAATTGTGATCAGTCTATTATTCTTTTACCACTGAAGACAAAATTCCACAACTCTCATACAAACACCACAACTCAAACTTAAATAAAGAACACAGACAAAAAAATAAATCGAAAATAATCAAAAAGATTGCATGAAACTGGCATTAATACATTTAGGGCTATATTACATTCTTCACGCAAAAATCCTCGCGCAAAACGAAAATCTTTTGCGCCAAGCGTTAAAGTTTTGCGCGCGTGAATCAGCGCTGGTATTACAATCCTCGCACGTCTTTTCAGCCGCCGATCAATAACGCGTGCAAACAGGACGCGCCCCAAATGCTCACGGAGTACCGTCGCGTGCAAAAATCCGTTTGCGCACAGTTTTTTTGTCGCGATTCAGCCAATCAGAATTAAGAGCCACAATTATCTCACGTTAAGTTTTTGCGCCTGCCAAAGTCAATCTGAGCATATATGCTGCAGCATTAATACATGCACACACAACTTCTCCATTTTATTGGTTTGGTATGAGTTGAATGTGTAACTATACTTTGCTGCATTTTTTTTTTTGGGCTGGTGTATTTGGGTTCGACCAGGTTGTTCAGATTTGCCGTTACCACCAGCTTTTAGGAGTTTCTAAAATTATGCGAGCAAAGGCTATGCGGTAATTGCCGCAAAATAGATTGAATACCATCCTCGTAGCAGCGCGCATTCACATTTGCGCTCACAATGTTAAAGGGATACTCTAGGCAACATGACCACCTAAGCTTTTTTAGGTGGTCATGATGCCCTGAGTATGCCCTTGTCTGTCTCCCCTCCCTCCCGCGGTAGACGATTGAGCACGGTTGTTGCGCTGACTATATAATACGGCATTCGGCGCAAATGGTTTTACCCCTCGCGTTAATGGTTATTTGCACCGGCGCAAACGGTTGCGTGAAGATTGTAATATAGCCCTAAGACTGGTATAGTGCAGAAACAGAGGGGAGCTCCTAATGAGGGGATTCAGTTCAGTTTACCACTATGAGACTGTCTCGCCCTAGAACAATCTGGCTGGGCACTGTTACATGGCCTACACCTCCAGAAGTGTTACTTTGCCTGAGTAGCTCTGGAAATGCTTAACAGATCATCTAGAGCAGTGTTTCCCAAACCTGTCCTCAGGACCCTCCGCCTCGCCAGGTTTTCCAGATATGTGAAGCACAGCACAGGTGATATGATTTGCTGCTCAGTGATTGCAGGATTCAGTCTGCTTTTCCCCAAGGTGATCTGCAAAACCTGGTCTGTTAGAGGGTCCCGAGAACAGGTTTGGGAAACAGTGATCTAGAACAGCAGAGCGCACCAACAGTCCTTATAATCCCAAAAGGGAAAAATACACTTAAAATGGGTTAGAGCTGGACTCCAAGCCTGGTGTATACTCCCCACAGCCATTAAAGGCCATTATCGGCTGCCCCACGCTAAGGCTAGGGTTAGACGAACGCATTCTGTGCGTCCGTGCACAACGGACGTACTTTCTGACTGACGACAAGGTAGTGACCACACGGTCCGTTTTTGTGACTGATGTAGATGGGAAATAAAATTAATATGAAAAAACATTTTGTCTGTCAAAAATGCAGTCTGTCTGACTACGTTCCATCACTCACACGCAAAGCTTTGCGGATGTGGCGCACTCCACACGTCCATTCTAGCGGTTTTACATTCTTGCCTAACTTGCGTCCGTTTGCCGCATCCGTTGTGCGTCCGCACTTCTGTGTGGGTCTCTATTGATCATAATTGTATGCTACTACGGACGTTAAAATGTGCGGCAACACGGACGTGAATACTGTGCTCGTCTGACCCGAGCCTAAAACCAAAACGGTAATTGGAATAATTTCCACTTTGCGTCCCGTTTTCACCAGCAGACTATGGGTCAGGCGCTGAGTCCAGCAGCCTGTCCTGTAGTGGCTGATAGGCTCGCGGATGCTAGGGGCAGCACTAACGCGACGTCCCAAGTATCCGCTCCATGGAGTCCATTGGACTCCATGGATTCTTCTCCTGCCGGGTCACATGACCAGCAGGCGCCTCTCGCGAGATCCTGCTGGTTGGCGGAGTGATCGCAGAGGGAGACTGGGACTTTTTCCCCCCAGCCTCACTCTGCTCCCGGCGGCCAGAAGCAGCAAATTGGGCTGTCGTTCTCGCCGTGGGAAAAGAGTATTAGTATTAGCTTAGTATTTGATTTTTTTGGGGGGCTTTTCAGCTTGTGATCCTAACGCTAGTCAATCTCTACTTGCACTGTGCACTCCCTATGTTAAGTTTAGGGAGCGCAAAGTACAGTAAATGCGCAGTAAACACCGCTAATACAGATTTGCTAATGGGTTTATCGACCCGTTAGCGAATCAGCGCGCCGCACAGGTCGCCTCCATCACCTCCTTTAAGCTAGCGCTAACGTGAGCACTAGTGTTAGCTTGAAGGAGGTGATAGAGCCTAAAGTCTATTTAGTTGTCAAGTTTACCAGGTCTCTGTTCAGTTAACACCAGCCCTGGAATCTAGCCCCAAACTGTTCTTTAAAAAAATGTAAATGTGCATTGTATATGCTGTGTGTGTTTTAGCAGTTTGTACCTTTTCTTTAGAGATTTGTAGTTCCTGCTCAAATCTTTCCCTTTCATTGCGGCATGCCGAGATCTCCTCCAGATTCTCTTTCTCCATTGTACTTAATTTTGCCTGAAACTGTGTAACAGCACCATCCGCTTCCTCCACGTGCTGCGTCACCTCCTGCAGTCTGCTATGAAGCTGCTGGATTGTCTCTTGTTGGGTCATGTTCTGAGCGCTCAGGTTGGACACGGTGCTGTTCAGCTGGAGAGTCAGGGAGTTCAACTGACGCAACTCGTCCTGGTACTTGTCATTCTGAGGAGAACCCATTGTAGCAATGCTTTATTAAAACATAGATTTTTGTACTGAACAGTGATCGTGGGCTACCCTTCACATGTATAACTTTTTATCTAACACTGTTAAAGGGCCACTACCAACAATTAATAAAATAAACAAAATAAGAACGTTTTATGTTGCTGATATCTTACATGTGTTTTGTTTTTTTCTTCTATGCTTAGTTCAGAAAATATTTTAATCTATATGTGTCACTGGGTGCATCCATTGTGTGATCTTTTGTGTTGTGATCTCAAGGAAGACGTTTTGTGTCTTTGCAAAATTATAAATAATTAAAAAAAAAAAAAAGATCTATAGTCTGGATCACGCTGATTTAAGATACAATTAAATACTGCAATAATATCTGTTTTGATGGGATAAGCTCTTGCATATATACCTTTTGTCTGGATACATGGACTTCTTGGTCTAAGCTCTCCCTCTGGTGTTGCCAGGCAGAGAGATGCTCCAGCTTCTCTTTCTCCAGAGCATCCACGGTTCCCTGAAGCTGTTTTATAGCAGTATCGGCCTCCTCCATCTGTACAGTCACCTCCTGCAGTCTGCTGTTTAGCTCCTGGATGGTCTCCTGCTGGGTTATACTGTGGGAACTCAGGTTGGATAAGGTGCCAGTCAGGTGGAGACTCTGGGAATCCAAACGATGCTGCTCCTCCCTGTACTTTTCATTCTAAAGAGAAAATATCCGGACACTTAAATTAAGGGCAAACTGCTCTCTTGTAATTAAATGAAACTGGCACAGCTGTCAATATTAATTCATCACCCGTTGATTCCAACGACTTCTGCAAAACCAGCCTTTGTCAATAGTAAAATAATAAGGAATTCTGTATAATTATTACTTTATGAAAATGAAAAAAAAAAAATGTACGTTTTCACTGAAAGATAGAAAAGACGATACAGTAACTACCACATGTGACAATACAGGTCACTGACAATAAGAAACAAAACAACTGCAACAAAAGACGGCTGGTGGGCAAATAGCCTGAAATAATGAAGAGAGTGGTGAGGAGGCAGAGAACAAGCAAATCACGACCAGGAGCAGTGTGGACCACCGATAAGGTATTGCGTATGCAGGGGTCAGCATCCTTGGTACTGCAAATGTTTTGGAACTACATCTACATCTCATGATGTGCAGCCACTTATCAGGCTGACTGAGCATCATGGGAAATGTTTTTGAGGGACCCTCACAAACCTTTATTTTTCACACTACGGGCCATATTACCAGAGCTGTTGTAAACTTCCCAGAGCCATTATAGACTATGGAGGTTTTCAGTTTACAGCAGCTCTGGTTAAGTTAGCACCAACATTGTAATGCCCTATAAATTTACAGGGTAATCCAGACGTGGACCCTTTGCTCAATGTGCCTAGAGGGGTGTCAGCTATACCCTCCCGACAAGGCCTAACAAGACCGAAATGATCGTCAGTGGTTTCTGCATCTCTCGTGCAGGGATGATGTCCTTGGTCATTCAGTACTGGCCGTCCTTTCTGGGTGATGGCGGCTGATTTGCATATGGAGCAGTTGTCCCTGTAATGGCACAATCGAGCTAAAACCTTGAGAGAATTGAGCGGGCCCCACCGTAGAGTGGGAAACTAGTGCCATTGCTCTTTCTCAGGACCCTCACAAACCTCTCTCTTTTTCTCATTATGGGAAATGTAGATACAAAACATCTGGAAGGTCAAAGTTGCTGCCCGTGCCCATGAGAAAGGCGCACTGTTGAACTCTATATTTTATTAGATCAAAAATATCATTTGAATAGTGTCATAATCCAAAAAAAGCACATTATAAAATAAGTATTCTGAAAGACAAAACCAAGTGGCCGCGGTATAGTTACAGTATAATGTTCTTATCAAAAAGCTACCGGTAATAAAAAAAGGACAGATTTTAGGAATCACATCATTAGCATTTAACAACAAACTCCGTCCTTATGCAACTGGATGAGTGCAGATTACTATTGTTTTTTGCCATGGCACAATAATGTGCACATGTACTGCAGTTGTTTAAAAAGGTTGATTAGGGTGTTTTTTTAATGGAGAGTAATATCCTAGATTCAGAATCCCATAAAAGCCCCATTATCATCTCATTTCAGGCTGTAGCACAACACTTTGACGTCCCATCTGATAGAAGTATTCATAGTTATCAAGAGAATAAAATATGGTGACAATGACACCATTGTCTTCTGTAGCATGTCCCATCCATACAAAAGTACTAAACACAATTAGAGGTTTTTGTTTACTTGAATGGCCATTAAAGTTTTAAGCCCGCCTGCCACGTCAAGGCACCTCTAGTAAGGCAAGTCCTGCCTAATGAAGCCAAAGGTTGCTCTCTAGCAAACCACATATGCTCACGCTGCTTCTCAGTCATGAGGAACACTGGTGGGTTTTCATTTATACCCCCCCCCCCCAGAAACAAATCCACCATGGGATGAAAAAACAAAAACCTCTAATTGTGTTTTGTTTCATACGGTGTTATAGGGATAAGCGCAGATGACACATTTTTCCTTGTTATGTTTTATACATGTAAGGCTGGGGTCAGACGAACGCAATGCGAACGTGCGTTTAGCCGCACTTTTTTACGGCCGTGGTAGCAGCAAATGACGTCCAACGCAGGCCCACAAGCAAAGTATGGCTGCACGAAAGTTCGACCGCGCAACGCAAGTGGCAAATGAACGCATTTTTGCAAGAACGTTGAACCGCTAGTACTGACGTACAGGGTGCGCTGCGTTCGCTGCGTCCGCATAGCGGCGTGTATGCGTGATTAGGAGACGTCAGACGCTGCTCATGTCCGGCCAACATAATGTCCAGACACCCAAAGTTTCCTGGTTTGGATCTGTAAAAAATACAGCTGAAATTGAGCATCGTATGACCGCTATCGCGTCTTCCGTGAAAAAATGCATTCGGACACATCAACGCACTTTTTGACGGTAGATGTGAAAAATGCGTTCGTCTGACCCTAGCCTTACTGGGCTGGATACATCTGGTGGTTGCAGTCGCCCCGCTGGGAATCAGGCGCGACACCATTTTTTCTGTATTATGCACAAAAGTGGCTAAACAATTCAGTATTTCCATGTACAGAGATTAAACGTGTTTGATGAATACAATCACTTGTTTTTTAAGCTGGGAATCACACAGACCAAACAAGGTGAGCAGATGCAGCAGCACATTCTGTAGGGAATTTCTTTACATTCATGAATAAACATTGCTTGTGCAGATTTACCTCCACTTTGGACACTTCCAGTTCCTGCTCTAACCTCTCCATCTGGTTTTGCCATGCTGAGAGCTGCTCCAGCGCCTCTTTCTCCAGAGCACTGAGTGTTTCCTGATGACGTTTTAAAGTAGCATCGGCCTCGTCCTCCATGCGCTGCGTCACCTCCTGCAGTCTGCTGTTTAGATGCTGGATGGTCTCCTGTTGGGTCAAGTTCTGAGCGCTCAGGTCGGACATGGTGCCATTCAGCTGGAGAGTCTGAGTGTTCATATGACGCAACTCGTCCTGGTACATTTCATTCTGAAAATAAAGGCCAAGTGTGTTAAAAAAAATCATTTTTGCTGTTAAAAATAAAGGATCTCACACACAGCCACTTTGTGTATTATCCTGCAATGCATCAAGAAGTCTTTCGAGTTCCCTATGCAACTCAAATGGATAGCTGTATTTAGTCTACATTTGACTTGGAGATGGAGGCTCTCACACACAAAGGGTACAACACACAATCAGCACATATTCTGTCTTACAGGGGTCAAGTCCTAAAAATATAAGTGTGGGAACCCCCCAAGATTCCGGTCTCCCAATTAGCAATTATCATCTTGCATGCATAACGCAAACATGCTCAAACGTGGTATGTATATTTATAATATATATATATTTTTTAGCACAAATATATGATAAATCATATATATACTGTGAGGGGAACCAGGAAGCAAAACGCTGCGAGCGCCGGAGGAGAATGCGATAGCGGAGTTCAGCAAGGGAGTGCAGGACAGGTATGTATCCAGCCCGAGTGTGGCTAGGGATTACCGCTTTCGGCAATGAAAGTTAACCCCGAGCCACACTCTGGAAAACCGCCAGGGAGGTTAAGACAGTAAATCTGCCTAACCATGTGACTATCTATCCATGTGTGATTGGTCCAAAGCAGGTTTTGGTATTTTTGCTTAGATACCAGGACTCAAAGATGTAAAACAAAAAACTGGTCTGTGCACACCAATTTTTTGCTTTACTTACAGGTCTATTCAGTAAAAGGTGAAACTCTGGGGAACTTTTGGAGAAGTGAAAATTCTAGGTCAAAATAATGAATTTGGAAAGTGAGATAAATGGGAGAATTTCCCGGTTTGGCTATTTTGACCTAGACTTTTCACTTCTCCAGAGTGTCACCTTTTAGTGAATAGACCCTATAGTTGTTTGGTTGTTTTGTTGCTGCACGTTTTGTATGATTCACTGTTGCAATATTATAATTTATATAAGTGCCAATTTGTTCACAAATATTTAGTTATAATTTGGACTATCTATCACGAGATCACCTGTGTGGTTTTTGGATGGATATGTGGTGCTTACGTTTCTTTTTTCTCTCCAAGGTACATCAAAGTGCCTTCATATTTTTTTTTTTAATTAAAAAGAACCAAAGATTAAACATGCGCGTGTTGTTTGAAGTCTATGGCCACAAACGCACTGTAATACGCCCCGAAGAAGCTCCTGTACTTCTTTGGCCATAGGGCGTTTAACAGCGCGTTCCTACACGCTGTAACTGCCCAGGTGTGAACAGGCCCCATAGGAAATAATGGGATTTCAGTGTTTGAGCGTTTTACAGCGTGTAGGAACGCTCTGTAAAGCGCCCAGGTGTGAACCAGGCCTAAAAGAGGAACTGCCGTCACTCACCTGCGTGCTCAGCTCGTGTAAGTCACTCTGCAGCTTATTCTTCTCTCGTGTTAAGTCTTCCAAGTGCATCCTGTGGGTGCAAATAATCAAAAAGATGACGTTACGGACCTAATTATCAATGACGCTTTGTTATCTCATCTCAGTCTGTACACATATGTATACCGGTTTCTTTGGCCAAGCCTCAGACTCTTCTCCGATCATTAAGATTTAGCCCCTCTCTCTTTGGTTTCAGATAAAAGAAAAGGCAATCAGGCAGAAGGAGGATCTTTATTTTGGCAACGTTTACGTTGCAACTGCAAAGCTTGATAAAGGTTGCAGTTGCAACTGAAATATTGCTCAAATAAAGATCCTCCATCTTCCCATTTTTTTGGCATGCTTGATTGCCTTATCCCTTTTAGATAATAATAATATATATATATATATATATAATGTCAGGTTTGCTACCCAAATTTTGTACAGTTTGGGATCCATTTTTTCTTCACTAGGTTCACTGTACACTTCTCTCTCTCGAGTGTCTCTCCCCTTCTTTCACGTTCCCCCGGTCTTTCGTCTCTACTGTGGTTTAGCGTTCTCCCAATGCTTTATTTATTGCTTGTTTATTCTGCCAGCTTGAAATCTCCTCCATTGTCTTTAAGAGTTTTGGTACATGTGTGTTTAGTTGATAACGAGTGTCTCTTTCCATGTTGTCTCAGAAGGTTATACTAACCCTTAACTTGGCCTTCAACAATGTTTTTGTGACATTAAACTTCCCAAACAAGTCAACAATTAAGCCCAATTACCTGCTCATCTTATTCATATCTTCCAAGTCACCAGCTTCCTTCTGCAGCCGGTCAAGCTTGTCTTTAAGTTCCCGGTTATCCTCAGAATGTCTGCATAGCTCCATCCTATGTAAAGAAAGACGTTTTAGACCTCAGACATACACATCCTATTTGCAGTAGGAACAGAGCCTTATCAGAGCAGAGATAGCTTAAAGGAGGGCAATGGGGGGAAATGGGTGATATGTAGCTCAGACCAGGCTTGGATTTAAAGAGTCAATATAAAGTCCTTATTAACATGACTCTCTGGTCCACATATTACAGGGAGGCCTTTTCAGGACATTAACACACCAAGTCATGGGAGAAATTCTAAGGATATTTTCTTCATAAAAGGTTTGAGCACGCATATGGCTTTATCATGTGTACAGAAGGCTTTCACAAAATTAAAAATCAAGCCTTTAAGACCTACACTAATCAAGTACTGCACTGAGACTTGGAGATTAGAAGATACTAATACTATGGGAGATGCACCCAGGGTCTCATGATTAAAATAAATTTTATTAAATCTTCAAAATTACATATAGCCCGACGTTTCGGCTCATACTGAGCCTTTATCAGTATGTGCCCAAACGTCGGACTATATGTAATTTTAAAGATTCAATAAAATATGTTATTTTAATCATGAGACCCTGAGTACATCTCCAATGGTATTAGTATATTTATCTTTGAGATTTTTTCGCACTGGGCACATTCATTTTTTGAAGGAGAATGCTGGATACAGCCAAGATTTTTATATATATATATATATTATATATATATATAAATAAGAGAGAAGGCCTTGTGCAGTATTGGCTCTGTATTTGGTTTTATACATTTTACTACGTCCCATTGAACGTTATTCATATATTTGAATTAAAAACTGAAATATCAAAAGCAATTCTGAAGATGGAAACCGATGAAAAATACAGGAACAAATGATAGCAAGGAACACAATTGTTAAAATCAATAACGATTAATAAAAGCCATTACTGCAGCTTAAACATTAACATTAATTTGCACTGTATGTTTAGTGTTCGATTAACCTGTTACTAGAAAATCAATAGGAATTCAGAGTTAGTATAAGGATAGTGAATCGTTACAAGCCATACATTTAAAAAAAAATCTATAGAAAAGCAAAAGATTGTGCAGACATCAAATGACAATTTAAAACACTTTCATCCATTCCCAATAAAATAATTTTAAGAGTAAGTGGTGAGTAGTCGGTACGATTAGTAGCATGCGGAGTTCCTGTTTACTTTCTGGGCTTTCATTGTGATTAGTCAACACGCAAAAATGATTAAAAGTCTACTTGTCAAGCCAAACCTGTTATCCATACTCGCTCTGACTTCGATTTCCCGTACTAAATCTTCTAGCTCGAAAAGCTTGGATATTGCACTGTCCTTTTCCTTCACAAGGTCAGTCATGATGTCTTGGACTCTCTTGGTCGCCTCTTCTTCCATCTGTTCAAACTTGGAATCATTTTCCCTCAGTTTGCTCTGCAGGATATGTACCTCTTGTTCCTGGTTTTTCAACTGCTGAGAAAGCAGGACATTGCGGTTAATAAGTTCCTCTACCAGGTGTCTTTCCTCCACATTTTCCAGAGATTGGCACAGATTTTGTTGCACAGTGGATTCTTTCTCTGCTTGTTCCAGCTGAACTGTCAGGTCTCGTTCTTTATCCTTTATTAAAGATATATTGTGTTCCAGTTCCGAAATTAAGCTCTGTAAGTCCACCCCATCTTTTTGAGGCTCTTCCCATTCCCCAACAAGGCCCTGACTCCTTGGAGCATCATCTCTGATAGAGTTGGAACTTTCCCGATTCTGTGATGGAAGCTTTTCCCCCTCAGTCTTGACCAGAAGGAAATCTTCAACCATAGATTTTAACCAGTTGACGAAGTGTGATTTTTCTTCTTCAAGGTCTCTCTGGTTTTTAAAAAGCACCTCTTTGTCCTTTGTCTCCTGCTGTAGCTGTTTCCTCTGAGAGGATATGACACTCTCCATCTCTTGTAGCTGTACCACTGCATTCTCCTCTGCCTGTTTCAACAAAGCCAACCATTCTTCTGAAGCCCTGAAAGAAGATGAAACCTGCTGGCATTGAAGATGCTGAGCTGCAGTCTGTTTTATTTCCATCTGAATGTGGTCATTTTCATTGCTTACCAAATTGTCCGTAGAGACCATGTTAGGCTTAATTAGCTCATCATTGTCTATTGCACATGCACAATTCACATCTTGTTCTATAGTCTCTGAAAGGGAAAATGGCTTCTGGTTTTTGTTGGCCGAGCCGTCATCAGCCCGTTTTTCCGTCAAAGAAACCTTTAGTTTATCCATGTCCTGTTCCTTGATGGAGGAAAAGCTTTGTTGTTCTATGAATCGTGCGTTCAAAAGCCGAATTTCCTCATTAAGCCTATTAATTTGCGTCCTATACTGGTTCTCGATCCGTTCGTTCTCCACTGCAAATGTCTTACAGTTAAGTGCTTCCTCTTCGTTTTGTTTCTCCTCCAGTTTAAGCATCTCTTTTTTCCACTGAACCATTATCGCTTTCTCTTGCTCTCCCCAACGAGTTCTCTCTAAGATGTGCTCCTCGATGAGAGCTTTTTTGTCCGCTTCGTGTTTCAGTAGAGCCTCCTCCTCGTTCTGATTGAGTCGTTGAACAACAGTCTGGCAATATTCAGCATACTGAGCTTCAACTTCTGACAACTTTCGATTCAGTTCTTCCTCTGCCTCTTCCCTACAGATAAATAATGTGGATGTTCATCTGAATTTCACACCAAGTTGAAAGATGTGCTTACACAAATTTTGTATGTAGCATAAAGAACCAGCCTGAAAATATTTTACATGTTGTGATGGGGTCACTATTAATTATGCTGTAAACCCTCAGTATGTTACATAAATTAAAATTAGGCACAATAGATTTTGAAAATAACATGGCAATGAAGTAGTTGACAGGCAAAATCCTATTTTAATGGCCCTTGTAACTCTGAACTAACTGAAAATTTGTTTATTTTTTTATGCACAAGGAGAATTTAAATTTTGTTTATTTTTACTTTCATTGGGCCACTAGATCAAGAGAGATTCACATGCCATGTGAGCCACTGTGTCACATTTCTGCCCTGCCCCCTGGTGGTGGGAGCACGGATTCATTAGTGTGGTGGATTTCAGGCTTAGGCACTGCAGACCATCTCACATGGGCTGATAGCCTGCGGTCACATGACCTGCTCAGCCCTATATATAGGGCCAGCAGTACAATTGCTCCTTGGGTCAGAATAGGTCTTTACCTATTGAGAACCTGCTCCTTGGATAGTTGTTCTGTCTCTGTTATTCTATGTATGACTCCCTGGCTTTAGTTCCTGGTTTATTCTCTAGTCTGATCCCTGAAGTTGTATTTCTGTATTTACCCGTGTATGACCTGGCTTGGCTTCTTGGATTATTCTCCGGTCTGTACCGTGCTTTCTGGATATATCGTGTATGACCTGGCTTGGCGTCCTGGATTATTCTCTTGTCTGTACCCTGAGTCTATATTCCTGCAATTCTCTGTATATGATTTGTTTCTGCTTCAGAGTATTCTCTGGTCTGTTCCATGGAATCTGTATTTCTGCAACCAACCGTGTATGTCTGTCTTCGTTCTAGATTATTTTCCTATCTGTTCCCTGGAATCTGTATTAGTATATACCTGTATATGTTTTATGTCCTGGTTTATGTTATATACACCCAGCTACTAAGTATAGGTAGTTTTAGAGGCCAACTAGAAAGGACTTCAGTCAGGACTTAGGGATTCTGTCTGGTTTCTGTGTATTTGCATCCGCTGGTCAGTTATCGTGTTTACCTTCAGCCCTGTCATCTGCTTTAGTTTAGATATCATACCCAGTACAGGGCTCCCCCTTGTGTCTGTCTACTGCACTCTCTTGTTTCTGAGTATAAATATGTGGGCTGGATCTGGCATAATGCAACAAACCGCAATCCTGCCTCAAGGGCATAAATATGAACCTTATACAGGGCCTTCACGGGCATCTGCCATAGGCCCGCGTCACACACTGGCATGGGTTGCTGCAGAGGACACTTGTTCTCTTGTTAAAGGTCGATACCCAGCGCAAATCAGGATACGTTGTTGTAGAAAGCACAGATATGAGGGAACATAAATAATAATAAAAAAAAGCGCAAATCGGACATACCAAAGACCAGTTACCAAGCTGGTAAGATTAACTGAATATGGCTCTGTAAAAGGAAATTAGAGAAATTGGATTTGAATGAATTATACCACTATAAAAGTCCCAATATTCTACAGGTTTTCAAAATACAGTCTTAACCCTTTTTCTCATTTATGCGGGAAATTAGACTAAGTGGTTCTGAATAAAAGCACTGGCAGGACCCAATGGATTTATGAGAAACCACTTCATATTCTAGCTTAACCCTGTAACAGCCACACAGTCTAAATTTAATTATAATTACAGTGCACTTAGAGACTGTATGCATTATATGACTGGCAGATGTCCTGTCATTTTACTAATATATATATATATATATATACACACATACTTGCCCTTTAGAAAGGCTATATATAGAAACGCGTCAGGCTCGTTTTATTCTTGTTTAATAAAATTCCTGTTTATTATCCTTGGAGTCCGGGTTGTATAAGCCATCTTTTGGAATCTGCTGCTCATATAGCCCATCTTCCACCTCTATGCGTCTTGTGGATTTTATTTGTAAGAGGATTCCAGCATCCTGGGAGGCCGACCCTGATACCAAGAATCGACTCCCATATGGGATCTTGTGAGTTTTATCCTTTAGGCTACATGTTTTCATAGCTGTATTGCACTATGTACTTAGGTCTATCCAGACATTTTTTAATTCCAACGGGAATATTCTTATGGAAAAGAGGTGCCCCCAGAAAGCCTCCTTTTGCATGCTATCTTAAAGTTCTTCCTTATGGAGGCACAGGTTGCAAAGTTTGGTTTTTTTCTTCTGTTTTGGGAGACATTTGGACAATTTTATTAGGGGTTTAGGTTTATTTTAGTACACTTCTCTCTAATTAATGAGAGCAATATCAGCATAAATTCTAAATGCAAAAATACCGACTGAAGTTCTGTTTAATACATAGATCTCCAAAAACCAGTCAAAAGTTAATGCCACACACATAAATGAAACAGATATCCAAGACTTGGGAAGGTATGATGTATACTGGTGTTTTAGGCCCGTGTCAGACAAACGCAGTGATCACGTCCATGTTGCCGCACAGTTCAATAGAGACCCACACACAAAGTACGTGCGCACCGAACTGCGCAACGCACGTGGTAAACAGACGTAAGTTAGGCAAGAACGTAAAACTGCTACCACGGACGCGCAGAGTGCGCCACGTCCGCGTAGCGTTCTGTGTGAGTGATGAGATGTCAGACGCAGCACATTTGCGACGTCCAGCACCTTGACGCTCAAAATGGCTTTTCATATCCTTTTAAAATTTTTATCATTTTTCATACTTAATTTTATTTCCTATAGTTTCTTTTTTTTTCCTACATCTGCCAAGAAAAACGGATTGTGTGGTGTCTACAGTATCTTCCGTCAGTACATCTGTCCGTTACATACGCACGCAGAGTGCGCTCTGACTGCGTTCGTCTGACTCTAGCCTTAAAGACAAGGTTTTGCCACTAGTTTGAAATGGAAAATCCTTTGTATATCTAATGACAATCTGAAGGATGGCTTAGGGTAAAGGACACCAAGTTGTTTAAATTATATGCATAAATTAAACAGATTTTTTTTTTTAGCAATTAGTATTTCTGTACCTAATGTGCTATAGAAATTGTTGCTTGGTTTAAGTTCTAAGAAAAAAATGTATAAAAAAAGAAAAAGAAAAGTCATCGTTTTGGGGGGGAAAAAAAAGTGTAAAACAGGCCTTAAAAATAAAAACAGGTATTTTTACTGTAATTATAAAAGGCAGTCCCATCTCATGCCAACATGGCAATAGCGTCCTTAAGCTAGTGTCAGGCAAGCGCACTACATGCACCCGTACTGACATGCCTTCCGACGGGGCGGGCCACATGCTGTAGAGCATGCACCTTATAGTGGATGTGCTGAAAGCCTCCCCGCTGAAGCGCTACGATGCATGGTCGACAGGGCTGCGCTCAGCGAGGTGGCCACAAGGGCGTCAGAGTGGAAAGAACGTTCACCCTCACGGACATTCCTTCCGCTCTGAAAAACGCTCGTCTGACACTGGCCTTAGGAACTGGTGTTTTGGATATTACGTAGTAAGTAAACTTCAAGCTCAGAGTTCAAAGCCAAGACGCAAAATTTGGGCTCAATCTCCACCAGATCCGCATTTTCCTTCATCATAAGTGCATCTTTGTGACGCTATTGGTAATGAAGCGGCATTCATATGACCGAAAACCAAATTAGACATTATTTTGACAGGCCCAAAATGAAATAGTTGACAAATATAAAATGTGTGCACTTTGCGTCTTCCTTGGGGCAGAGCCATTTACAATGTAAGCGCAGGGATCTTCAAATTCAACTCTACAGGTTTTTTTGAACAAGAACTTTCTTTTGGCAATTGTATCCAATGCTGCATGCCGTGTCACAGCTTTATATTTTAGAATAATGCGTGGGACTTTGACATACATACATACTTTGTGCGTTCGGGCTTTGTGCCAGAGAAACCTTTGGAACGGACTGACTGGTAGTAGTGATGCGCCAAAATGGAAATTGTCCCGAAACCGAAAATTCTGTAAGAATTTGGCCGAAAAATCATAAAAATTAAAACGAAAATGATCCGTCCCAACTTATTTTAAAGAAGTTTATTATTTATATAAATCGTAGCAACCCCAGCTTATTACACTATATAGCAATAGGGCCCTGTATGAGGGCGCGACTGGGAAACACTGCTACCATGCTATGAGTGACCTTCATGGTAAATCAAACTCTGGTAAGGGAACCAAACAGCGGATTAAAAGACATTTATACATTTCTCAGTATATAGCATAGAATGGAATCATTACCTGGGACATAAATCAATATTCCACCAAGTGATTACTTGGTACAAATGGGTTAATAATGTTTACTATTGGGTCAGCAGATCTTTACACACTGTATAGTAATTTTATTATTTTGGAGAAAGTATTTTACCAGGAAGGATACATTGAGATTTCTCTACTTTAAAAGTATATCCTGGGTGGTGGCGAGTATGTAGCGTTAGGGGTCCTGCCCAAGGACACTTACTGGAGCGGTGCTCTTGCTGGGATCGAACCTGGGTCTCCACAGTTATAGAGCAGTGATGTTACCTCTACTCCACTCCGTTCTGTACAGTAATGGGTTAATAGGGTCTGTGTAGTAATGAGTTAATAACTGAAGGGCTCTGTATAGTATTGGGTTAAGATACACTCCCATGCAGAAAGAAATGAGCTTCCTCTAATCCCTATTATTGCTGTAGAATCTTGAACTCTCCCTGTCCCTTTCCCTTTTCGGTCTCGGTAGCGGCTCGAGGTGAAGTGGTTAAATGGCTCTATGCTCCCCCTCCCTCCAGAGATATGAGAGCGCACACACAGAGCCAACACACTTTCCCTGGTATTGTCAGTTTTTGGAGCTGAATCTTTACAATGACAGGAAAAAAGTGGCAGTATGTTACTTTTTCATCATGAGCAGATGCAGCACCTGCTCGAAACGGTCAGAACTACCTTGAGGCTCTAGCAATTATTGCAAGCTGCATTTCCAGATTTTTTTTTTTCAGGTAGCTTTTCTCATGCTGCTGAAACCCGAAAATGCCATTTTCTGCAGATATGTCTCGGTGACCAAAATTTCGGTGCATCCCTAACTGGGAGATTAAAGAATCTTTAAAATTTCCCACTGAAAGCAAACCTTATGGCTGTATGGGCCAATGGGGTGGCTAGAAAATAGCCTCCCAGATGCCCCAGTGCTGACCTTCCGGTGATCACATGAGGGAGGGACATATGGTCACACTCATTGTCAGAATCCGTCTCAGTCTCACCCCCTACATATGCCATTTCAAGGTCCCAGTAAAGTACTAAAAACAAACATGAAAACACTACATAAAAAATAAAAACCATAATAAGGATTCAGGATTACAGATTATACAATTCTAATAGGGAAATTTTATATAAAAAGGAGGTCATAAATATAATCCAGTTCAATTATACGATACAGTCTGTCTCTATACAGTAAATGTTGTAACTAGTGCACCAGAACTAGCCACGTTGGAGGTGTTTTTACCTCTGTTACCTTAATCCCCCATCTGTTTGGATGCGGAAGGGGGGGGGGCTTTCACTTTCTAGCTGCAGCTAAGCAATTCAGTATTTTTGCAAGTGTTGCAGATACCTGACCCCCTGTGGTTTTTCTTATCTGTAGTGGATTAATAATGTAACCTAGGAGGCAACAAGGTATGCACATGCAGTGTCACAATCCGTATTTACTGTTTGTTATTTTCTGTGACCTCAATTTTCGTTCACATTCTGTACGCAGACTAGTCTCGCAGATGTTTCTGAACTACAGCTCCCAAGATTCTCTAGCAATTTGTTGCAAAGAATTCAGGGAATTGTAGGCATCAACATCTAAGGGGCTGGAGTTTAAGATCCTGATTTTAAATCTTTTGCATCAACAGTTTGAACATTTTTTTTTTTTTTATTATTTTTTAACACAAGTTACCAGGTTAGACATTGAAATGCCATCTATAAAATGTGCTGGCCATGAACCTCAAGAAGTGAGAAGGAGAGACCAGGACCACGCCTTAGAGCCCTTTGGAGCCAGTCTTGAAGGGGGGGGGGGAATTAACACCCCCCCCCCAACAATGCAAATGGAAAGCAAGTGTGGGAGATTAAATTTTTGTTGATGGTCCAGTTGGTTGGCACGGTCTTCAGTTCAGATGCCTCTTGGCCCTGGAAAATATCCTACCGATCTCTGTATGTTGACCGCAAAAACTCTGCAGAGTACGGAGTGAAAGCAGAAAAAAAAGGTGCCTCCTTTAGATGACGTACTCCTCCCATCAGCCAATTAAACAATGCCAACATGCATGTCATTATGTAGTTCATAATGGGCTGTTACTCCTGGTTGTTGCAGCCCCTCTGGGTATGGGCGCGACGCCATTTTTTCTGTATGTATGCATGTCATTATAGAAACATAGAAAAATTTTGGCAGATAAGAACCTTTCGGCCCATCTAGTCTGCCCAATTACATGGATACTTTACCTGGATTTATCTTTTGTTTAGGATAGCCTTATGCCTATCCCATGCTTGCTTAAATTCAATTACTGTTTTGGCCTCTACCACTTCAACTGGAAGACTGTTCCATGTATCCACCACCCGCTCAGTAAAATAATGCTTCCTGATGTTACTTTTAAACCTTTGCCCCTCTAATCTAAGACTATGTCCTCTTGTTTTGCTATTTTGTTTCCTTTTAAATATACTCCCTTCCTCTACCTTGTGGATTCCCTTTACGTATTTAAATGTTTCTATCATATCTCCTCTGTCTCGTCTTTTTTCCAAGCTGTACATGTTAAGATCATTAAGCCTTTCCTGGTAACTTTTCTCCTTCAAGCCGTACACCATTTTAGTAGCCCTTCTCTGAACTCTCTCTAAGATGTCTATATCCTTCTGGAGATACGGTCTCCAGTACTGCACACAGTACTCCAAGTGAGGTCTCACCAGTACTCTGTACAGTGGCATGAGCACTTCCCTTTTCCTACTGCTAATACCTCTCCCTACACAACCAAGCATTCTGCTAGCATTTCCTGCTGCTCTATTACATTGACTACTTACCCTTAGATCCTCTGAAATAATGACCCCTAAATCCCTTTCCTCAGGTGTTGAGGTTAGGACTGTATCAAATATTCTATATTCAGCCCTTGGGTTTTTACGTCCCAGGTGCATTATCTTGCACTTATCCACATTAAAACTCAATTGCCACAACTCCGACCATTTTTTTAGTTTACCTAAATCATTTGTCATTTGGCTGATCCCTCCAGGAACGTCAACCCTGTTGCAAATCTTTGTGTCATCAGCAAAAATACATACTTTTCCATTAATACCTTCTGCAATATCACTAATAAAAATATTAAAGCGAATGGGTCCAAGTACTGACCCCTGAGGTACCCCACTGGTAACAAGACCTTGCGCCGAATAAACTCCATTTACCACAACCCTCTGTTGTCTGTCACTCAGCCACTGCCTAATCCAGTCAACAATATTGGAATCCAAATTCAAAGATTGCAATTTATTGATAAGCCTTCTATGCGGAACAGTATCAAAAGCCTTACTGAAATCTAAATAAGCAATGTCTACTGCACCACCTGTGTCTATTATTTTTGTTACCCAATCAAAAAAAAATCAATAAGATTAGTTTGGCATGATCTCCCTGAGGTAAACCCATGTTGTTTCTGATCCTGTAATCTATGTGTTTTTAGATGTTCAACAATCCTTTCCTTTAACATGGTTTCCATTAATTTCCCCACTACTGACGTAAGACTAACTGGCCTATAGTTCCGATTCCTCCCTACTACCCTTCTTGTAAATGGGCACAACACTTGCTAATTTCCAGTCTTCTGGGACGACTCCCGTTAACAGATTTATTTAACCAATCCTTGTTAACGGTTTTGCTATTACATCACTGAGCTCTTTTAATAATTTAGGGTGGATCCCATCAGGCCCCATTGACTTATTTGTCTTTACTTTAGACAGCTGCTGTAGAACTTCCTCCTCTGTAAACTGATATGTAAATGTCTCTTTAGTGTTCTCTCCTAACTGAGGTCCCTTTCCTTCCTTTTCTTCTGCAAAGACTGAACAAAAATATTCATTGAGGCAGTCAGCGAGACCTTTATCCTCTTCTACATACCTTCCTTCCTTTGTTTTTAATCTAACTAATCCTGGTTTTACTTTTCTTTTCTCGTATGCCAGCAAGTTAACCTTAATTTTTTTCTAACATGGCACTGTTATACAGTTTACAATTATAAAGTGAACAGTGATTCTGCACTAACTCACCTCATTTACCATACTGCCAACAAGTGTGTATCTGGTGAAGCAATGCATTGTTTAATTCAAAACCTAGACTGTGTCCTTGCAATGAGGGACAGGGGGACTTTGGAACCTGCATCCCTGAATTGTACAGCGCACAAGGTTAAGTGAGGTGTCATTGGAACGGTCAGCCTAGTCTTTACTATGATACCAAACAGGACTATGTAATGTGTAAAAATAAAAGTAAATGCAATTTTTTTTTACATATAAAATAATGCTGCTGCATTCATTGCCCTCCTCCTCCTTTAACCATTCTACCCCACTGACACCCTCACTCCCTGCCCCCTCTTCTACTAGGTCTTCCTTTTCTAGTCTCGGCGGAGGATGTAACAGAACTTATGTCCTCCTACCCGACCACCTGTCCACTTTATCCCATCCCCTCACACCTTATTTCGGCCTGTCCTACCAGTTACTGTCCCTGCTTTGACTCATATTTTTAACCTCTCCGTCCTCTGGAACCTTCCCCTCTGTATTCAAACGTGCTTTGATCACCCCATTCTAAAAGAGCAATCTCTTGATCCTACCTCCCTCTTGAACTACTGTCCCATCTCTCGGCTTCCCTTTGCCTCCAAAATCTTAGAACATCTGGTCTATAACCAGCTCACCAGTTTTCTTGCTGCCAACTCTACTCGATCCACACCAGTCCGGCTTTCGCTCCCAACAATCTACTGAGACGGCTCTGACCAAGTTGACTAATGATTTAGCTGCCGCTTAAACCAAAAGGTCACGTCTCCCTCTTTATTCTTTGACCTTTCTGCTGCATTCAACACTGGTAATTACCCTCTCCTGCTCCTCACGCTGTGCCAACTTGGCCTCAGTGACACCACTCTCTCCTGGTCCTCTTCCCATCTCTTTTTCGCTCCTTCAGTGTCTCCTTCCCTGGTGTCTCTTCACGCCAAGTTCCTCTTTCAGTTGGGGTACTTAAAGGCTCTGTTCTGGGTCCCCTATTCTTCTTGATCTATACCACCTCTTTGGGCAACCTCATCTCTTCCTATGGACTCCAATATCACCTCTATGCTGATGACACCCAAATCTACCTTTCCTCTCGATCGCTCTCCTACGGTGTTGGACCGCGTTACAGCCTGCCCATCGACTGGATGATTTCCCGTTTCCTAAAGCCCAACCTCTCTGAAACTGAACTTCTCATTTTCCCTCCAAAACCTCCATTCCTGCGCCAATTTCTCTTCAGGTGAATGGTGCCACCATTACTTCTACCACTCAAGCTCCACTGCCTCAGTGTCCTCTTGGACTCCAATCTATCCTTTACTCTTCACGTTCAGTCACTAACCAAATCTTGCTACTTCCACCTAAAAAACATTGCGCGCATCTGTCCCTTTCTTAATCCAGACTACTAAAATGCTCATCCAAAATCTTATCACCCGCCTTGACTACTGTAACCTCCTTCTCCCTGGCTTTGAGAGATCCCAGATTCTGCCTCTGCAGTCTAATGAACACATATGCCAGACTCCTCCACCTCACCTCCTGCACCTCTCACACCTCACCCCTGTGTCAATCTCTACACTGACTCCCTGTTTGCTTTAGAATTCAATTCATTATATCGATGCCCACATACAAAGCTCTCCATAACCACGCCGGTGCCTACATCTCCTCCCTTCTTTGGAACGGAATGCTCAGCCAATGATCTGATGCTATCAGTACCCGCACCCCCCAACTTTCGCCTTCAGGACTTCTCCCGAGCTGCACCCTTTCTATGGAACTCCCTCCCCCGCAACAGACTCACCTGTCTCTCCAGTCCTTCAAGAAGTCTCTCAAAAAGCATTACTAGAGAGAATCCTATCAGCTCACTTCATTATCCCCACTGTCATTTCCTGCTCCATCTTCCCATTCAGTTCTCATGCAACCCGCTACTTCAAATACCCTATTCATCCTCGCCTATGTGTGTCACCCCTCTCCTCTTCGATTGTGAGCTCGAGCAGGGTCCTCCCTCCTTCTGTTCAGTGTGTGTAACATATGTATATTTGTTATTCTGTTTCTCCCATTGTACAGCGCTAAGGAATTTGTTGCCACTTTATAAATACTTGTAACTAATTCAACTAAGGCAACAGATTCTGCCTCTTGATTTGAGCACGGAGAAAAACAGTTTCAGTTTTGGGGGGGGGGTGGGGGCACTCCGCATTTCTGTGCCTACAGGCTCCTGAGGTGCAAATCTGACCCTGGCTGCCAGCCTTAATGTTATATTGCCATTCATTTTTTAAGAAATACTACACAATTATATTTTTTTCTTTCTGCTTCTCCTTTTAACATCATTTGATGGTTTGCTGATTTGCTAGAGACATCTGAGCCCCATGAACAATTCTGTTTGCGCTGACAAGATACGCATTTGTTCATATTGCCCTATGTCTAGGGAACAGATTTTGAAAACAGTCTGCATTTTTCTGTTCACTACAGCAGTACTTACTGTTACATCCCTTGTGACAGATCTCTGTACCCCAACAGGGTCACATCTGCCAATGCCACATCCTCGCAGGACCCCCCCTGTGTTCTACCCAGTCAGACTCCCTTGCCTTCCTCCAGTCCTTGGATGTAGCTCAAGGACCGGGACACAGAGCCTGCTAGCATCCCCCCAGAAATAAGACAAGGCTGTAGATCTGGAGGTCTTTCGGGGTAGAACTGGAACTCTTAAATCAGGGACACAGATTTATACGGTTACACAGGGGTCATTTGCATATACAAAAACGCACAACCTCTTCCAGTGGGACCTAATTATTCTGACACATAAAATTGCACAAATATTGACTTCTTGGAATAATAAATCTAACGGACCTAATGGAATTTTGATTTAACAGTTACAGTAAGCATTATTTAACAACGTAAAGGGAATCCACAAGGTAGAGGGAGTATATTTAAAAGGAAACAAAAGCATCAAAAAGAGGACATAGTCTTCGATTAGAGGGGCAAAGGTTTAAAAGTAACATCAGGAAGCATCATTTTACTGAGGGTGGTGGATACATGGAACAGCCTTCCAGTTGAAATGGTAGAGGCCAAACTACTAAATTGGGCAGACTAGATGGGCCGAAAGAAAAATGTCGGCAGATAAGAACCTATGTTTCTATGTTTCTATGTCTAACAAGGCTGGACAAACCGAAAACTAATTCCATTACCTACAGACAGCAGATTACAAACTATTCAGATAGAAACCGATAACAGGTCCACAAAGACTAGACAATGCATTCTTACATAATCACAGATCACACAAACATTCTGCAATGAAAAGAACGCAGGCCTGTACCCCATACCCATCTCCATGCCCACACACCAAGTCTAAAGTGACATACATCACATCCCTATTTTTCACGAGTAATGCAGTAGGACCTTTTGCGTCGCCATGTCATTTCTAGGTTGTATTTTATTGTATTATTCTGATCAGTATCTTTTTGGTTTATCGTCCTATATTTTTTTATGTACCATTCTGTTTACACTTACACGGTTTTAATAAATATAAAAACACAAATCATTGTTTCCATAGAATTTAAAATTTCTTTTTTCTGAGGACGACCACTTTAAAGCAACCATGTGTTGGGTACTTTAAACATTGTGAAAAGAATTGAAAACAGAGGCGCTTGTGGTAAAATGCTATAGGATTTCAACCTTGACATGTATCAATGATAGCTTCATTTTTTAAAAATTTAGGTACGGGGCATTAGAGAGGAGGGGATTGCCTAAAAAACAAAAAAAAAAAACAGCGGCCATAAAACCTATGTTTTAGGTTAGATACATCGATGGACTTTCAATGTCATGGCAAGTGTAAGGGTTTGCATATGTATCTTAATCCACATTTACGGGTCCCGTTGGAAAATTGCAGCTCTATCCAAAGCAATCTACTTAGTGTCACTTTTATGGATGTGTTCCGCAGTTGAAAACATATCAAAGCACCAGACACCGAGAACTACCAACAGAATAAAAGCAGAAAAAAGGTTAGAGAGTGCCAGGAGGTAGGAGCGTGTGCCGTGTATTAGCTCACGGTGCATGCAGAGCCATGCAGAGTACCATGTAGGTTCCAAAACCACTGTATGGCTGCATGCAAAGACCTCACACGGCAGTTCAGTCTATGATGGGTAAAAAGGAAAAACCACCAGAGCCGATTGAAGATGAGCAACTTTAAAATTACTTTAATAACAAAGCAGAGGATGACTTGAACAAAAATAAATCACAGATTTTATAAAATAAGAACACAATTCAAAATCTTGTTTTTTCACAAAGTCGAATAAATGCGTCTTTTAAAAAAGTCAGTCGGCACCCATTTTCATCATAAAGCCAGGTTTTCAACATAGTGTTGAGAAACCTAGAAAGGACGGACACGGAGCCCATTCTTTGAGCAGCATCAAGCACCCGGTCCTAGTGGTGGGTGAAATGTAAAGACTAATAAATATAAATGTGACAAAGGGAACATCATTCCTCATATAAAGTGCAATTCGAGTGATAATTAACATTGAAACACAAGGCATATTCAGAGAGAGAACAAGCAATTCATCATAAACATATTTGAACAATAAAGTCAGTTTCATGCATTACTATAAACAGTATTTATCTGTGAGAGGGTTTAGTGAGACATGCGTTGGGGTGCAGACCTGCTGCTGTAAGCAATATAAACAAAGGGGTGAAAATATGGAGTTCATAGCAAAGCTCCCTCTTGACAGACTTGCAAACAATTCAATGTAAACATGCAAGAGCGGTCAAAGAAACGAAGTATAGCTTATCTGAGAATTGGCACATGCCATGGGTTATTAATCTAGACCAGTTCTGGACCAAAATTTTTTTAAAAAATGTCACTTAATACTGTAGCTCTGGTAATTTATCCGCTCAGCCTCAGAACCGCTCTTTCATAAAGCCCCAAAAGCGGTGCCTAATCTAAAACACCATAAAGTAAATATGTCATATCCGACCTCATTGACTGCAGTTCTTGCTGGTGGAACCTTTTTAGCTCCTCTTCCAGTTGCTCCTTCTCACCGGTCAGCTTTTTGTCCAGTGTGGAGATCTCCTTGGTGTAATACTGTTTCATTTCCGCTCGTTCCTTTTCAAATCTCTTCTCCAGGTCTTTGACGTGAGCAGATTTCTGTAGCTGCTCTTTCAAGCCATCGATGACCTCCTGATACTTTGTATTTAGTTCTTCGATATCAGCTTTCTGTTCCTCCAGCTCGCTGATTTCAATCTTAAAACTCTGAACAGTCTCTCTCCTCTCTTTTTCAAAATTAGACTTCATCAGTTCCACTTCCCTCTCATAATAGTTGACCTAAGAAAAAAAAAAAAAAAAAAAAAAAAGGTATTTGTACATTGCTTTGCTACAGACTGAGCACAATAATAAAAGGACGGTCCAAAAGCTTGTTACTATGTGACAGATTTATGTATCCGAAAAATGTTAGATCTAACAGGAAAACCGATAATCTTTCTGCAATATTCACTTTATTAAATGCCATCTACCAAAACGGTACGTACTGTATGTCAACTCAATTCATACACTCTGTAGACCAGAGAAACTATTCAGGGCTTTTGAAACTTAAAAAGGAACACGCTACACATCCGGCCACTTTACATTTATAAAAGGTTCGGGATGTGTGGAGTGCGCCCCCCCCCCTGTTTTTTGCTAGAAAGCTGGATGAAGTGGAGGAGTTTCCTTCACCCCACCCAATGTCAGCAGCCGCCAGGAAGTTTGAATTTCCCAGCTGCCGGTTACTACCGTATAAAAACGTAAATGCAACATAGTAAATTTAACGCTGTGTATGCTACCAGAGGTTTTATACAGACTGACCCTGCAGGATTTATTTATCGATTGACCTCAAATGGAGTAGAATGAATTGGTGCTGTTGCCACTCTTGCCATGGATTCATTCCAGGCCAAGGTATGGACATATAGCTTGAGGGGAGTCAAATGTAACACCTTACATATGCCGTCTGGTTTGTTTCCTTGGGTGAGCTATGCAGTTAACCCCTTAGTTCGCCTTGTACCTGTCCTATCCGTTGGAGGTCCGTTTAAGAGTTTTCTTTTAAGTAAAACAAAAAGATGTGTCAATTAAAGTGATTTTTTAGATTAATCAGCTAACTAAGGGATTATGAAAAGAATAGTTGCAGCCCTACTTTCGGTACAGTCCTGCACAAGAGGTTACCAGTCAAAATAACAAAAAAAAAAAAAAAATCGGTCTAGATTAAAATTCTTGTTCTTGGATAGAAAATTGGATAAAAAAATAAATAAAAAAAAAAGTACAGAGTCAAACGGCAGCCGCCAAGGCCAGCAAGGTATTGGCATGCATTAAAAGGGGAATTCACTCTCGGGATGAAAACATAATTTTGCCTCTGTATAAACCAATGGTAAGACGCACCTTGAATATGCCGTGCAATTTTGGGCACCGTCTTAAAGGATATTATGGCGCTAGAAAAAGTGCAGAGACGGCAACTAAATAAGGGGAATGGAAGGGTTAAGTTACGAGGAAAGGCTAACAAGTTTAAACCTGTTTAGTTTAGAGAAACTGCGCCTTAGAGGGGATCTGATAACCTTATAGAAATATATACGGGGCCATTATAAACCATTGCCTGGAAACCTATTCATTAATAGGACAAGGGGTCATCCATTTAGACTTGACGAAAGGAAATTCAGCCTAAAGTGTAGGAAGGGTTATTTTACAGTGAGAACAATAAAGCTGTGGAATTCTCTGCCTGTTGAGGTGGTTGGGTCGGTCTGTACAGTCTTTTAAACAACGACTGGATGACTTCCTGCAGACACAGAATATTAAGGGTTATATTTAATATGTGGGTAAAGGCGGTTTGAGCCAGGGAGAAATCTGACTGCCATTCTGGGGTCAAGGAGGAATTTATTTGCCTTCTTTTGGATCAACAGCAGTAGGCGATGTGTGAAAGGCTCAATCTGATGGACGCATGTCTTTTCAGCCTATATAACTATGTAATATATTTTGACAATTTATTCCTCCGTACCTTTGTATCCAGTTGGATTTTCAGATCTTGGATTTCTTGTTGCTGTTCTTTCAGTTGGTGCTTTGTCAACTCTACTTCCATATTCATAGGAGAGTGCTCGGATTCAACAGTTACTGTACCTGGTGCAAAGAACATTATCAACCATAAATCTTGGACCCGTGCTTGCACTCTAAAATTTTTCTAGTCAAGACTTTTTTTTGCATACAACAGTGAGATTTTCTACTTTAATATATTCTACATAACGGCTGTAAGAAAAAGAAGCAGACAACCAAAAAGGTGTGCACAAGGGATGCCCAGAGACAAACAATGTGCTATATATTAAAATAAAAAAAGGTGTGGCCTGCTAGATTATTCTAGTGTAAAATGGCAAGCCAAGTGGGTGATGTCTGGAGTACCAAGGAGGCACAAGATTGTAAAGACCTCTGCACCAGTCTTCATAATGGGATAAGGGTAGAAAAGAAGGTATGGGTCAGGTGTAAAATATCTCCACCACCACCACTTCCGGCACACTGTATGGCAAGCATATTGAGAAATTCAACCCCATTTCTACTAGAAAAGAAAATGCCAGAATTTTAATCTACTCCAATAGATTACTCAGGATCCAGTGCTGTGCCATGAAAAGCAATGGCTTTAAACGTGAGTCAATTATCAAAAGGTATTCTCATTCTATAATAAAAGTCATGACTAGAAAAATAAACTTTGAGCAGGTCAGCCATCAGGGGTGACAGACCAGAACATGTTCAGGGGAGAAATTGCTCCAGGGGGCCCTACTAGTTCTTGCCAAACCTTAACAAGGACACAAGGGCCCCTCCATGTCACCCAAGACTGGTGAAACAAGACATCAAATATTGTCCCAGTGGGCCGTGGCATCCAAGGGCCGGTCAGAGCACTGGCTCATTATGGAGGGAGGGATTAGTATGGTCTGCACCAGGGAACACTTTATCCCCTCGCTGGACATCCAGGGATTTAACCCATTTCCAGTAAAATAAGGTTTGAGAAGGGGCAAAATGTTAGGTTTGTTGAAATGGGCAACTGACGGAAGGGGGCCCTAACCAGTGGCTCAGTAAGCGCCCCCCCCCCCCAGATTTCTGATGGCAGCCCTGACTTCGAGGAACAGTCCAAGAACGGATTTTATTTCTTCAAACTACAAAACAACAAATTCAACATTTAGGAGGTGACAGTTTTCTGTCTACTTGCCCCAGTTCAAAATAGAACCATAAATACAAAAGGGAAGGCAAGGAAGGAGAAGAACTCCATAAGTCTAAAGTTTCTGTAACCTTCAGAAGGATCAGTTCTTTCAGAAATAAATAGATGTGTTTGAAAGGGATAGCAAGAAGTTCTTGCCCAAATGTCCCAAGCTAGTTCCCCTCTATGCTACGGGCACATCTCCAACCTCTTCCAGAAATGTGATCAAGATGTAGCAGACAGAAATAGATGCCATAAAGACCTTTAAATGAAAATGATAGATTTAAGAGCGGAGGGGAAAAACGAGGACACTACATCGAATTAAGTACCTGGAATGGAAGGTGGGAACGGAGATGCAACATTGGCTACTTTATGGGGTCATTTTTGTCTTTTACATGTGTTTTTAATAAAATCCCTATTTTCAGTGTATTCCAGTGATTATCATCTTATAAAAGGAGAAAGAAAGCCTACCTAACCTACCATTTACACCGGCAGCTGAGGAACTTCTTCTCAGTCTGGTGGACAGACCCTTCTTCCCAGGAACACCTTGAAAACAACAAATAGACTTTAGAAAACAGGAAGGATGAAGAAGTCCAGGAGCTCTAGTGCAGAAAAGTGTATGTGTACCATGGGTGAGGTGGATTTTCTCTTTTGTCTTCTGATGCAGCAATTTGTTGTCCTTCATTTTAGCCAACAAACGTGAATACTTGCTCTCACTGAGTTGTGAGCGCAGGCTTTCCATCTGGATTTGAAGTTCATCATTGTGATCACGAAGCTCCTGTGGAACAGGAAGAAAAAACTAAAACTCATGTATATTTATTCATTGCATAAAACACAGTATGGACATTGTGTTGGTTTAAACTGGACTTTAAAATACTTCAAAAAAAGTAGATCATCCATCAAAACTTCTTTATTTTGGTTTAGACCAGGCCCCTAGTGCTTTACAAAGACATGTGTATAAAACTTAAGTTTTGTAACACCATGCAGAAAACGCACAAACCACAAATGCTCACCTTTACGTGCTGAAGTTCCAACACATCAACAGTAAGTCCAAGATATTGATAACAAAAAATGGCCAAAAGAAATCAGAAAGCAAATTCAATATGAGCATGAGGAGCTGAGATCTACAGTGTAAGCAATAACCCAAAAAGACAATAGTTGAGTGGTACAGTACGGCATTAGTCCAATGGTGCCTGTTGGTCACACAGTATTTTCAGTCTTAGCCATTTGTATGGAATTCCTGGGCAAACGTCACTCGGCTGGCACGAGAAGATTTTAGTGTTTTCAGGAAAAATTCAGATCACTTTAATGGATGATTAAATGTTTCAAGAAGCAGGGGAATAGTGCATTGAAATATTCATGACACTCAGCCCCTTATGTCATGGACAGATACACTTTCAATGTGAAATATTAATCAAGAATTATACAGCACCACTGATTGCTTCCCAAAATATTGAAAAGCCCAAAGCTTAATACTGTACAACAAAAAAGGTGGAACTGCAAAATAGTAACACTAATCGTGCATACAAACCACACCAATACAAGGCATTTCCTTGGTTACCCTTCTGTGTATTAAACAAAAAAATGGTGGGTGTGAATATAGATGTGAAATGAAAATGAATCAACTCACATAAAAGCAGCTGGAGACTATGTCATGCATACAAAGATAATGGACTACAGGAAACAAGATTATATACACCGAATCACACTCGAAAAAAAAAGGTACATGGAGACTAGCTTGAGGTTTCGCCTCTTCACTACTAGGGATGAGCTGTTCGGGTTCGGCCCGAACTTTGGCAGTTCGAAAGTTCGGTTCGAGTTCGAAAAAAAAAAAAAAAAAAATTTAGAAAAAAAATAGAAAATGCTTAAAAAAAGAAATATAATATTCTGCAGTAAAGAGTCTCTTTATTTCTAGATTTTTTTTTAGTATATAAGCAACGGTTTATTAGATATTGAATTAAAAACTAATGTGTATGTGGAAAGATTCTCAACTCTAAGGCTAGGGTCAAACGAAAGCATTTTTCCCTGCGAACGTCAAAAAGTGCGTCCGAACGCATTGACGTATTTTTTCACGGAATGCGCAAAAATGGTCAGACGACACGCATTTTCGTGCGTGATTTTTTACGGATCTTCAATAAAACACTTTTTTGCGTCTGGACGTTATGTAGGCTGGAAATTAGCAGCGTCTGACATCTCCTAATCACACACACACGCCGCTATGCCGCAGCTGCGCACGCTGTACGTCAGTACTAGCGGTTCTGCGTTCTCGAAAAAATGCGTTCAAATTCCACTTGGGTTACACGGCCGGACTTTTGTGCGGCCGTACTTCGTATATTGGCAGTCATTTGCTGCTACTGCGGCCGTGATTATGTGCGCCAGAACGCACGTTAAAAGTGCGCTGGTCTGACCCCAGCCTAAATGACCTCTGTTCACAAACGGGCATAACACCAGGTGTTTTTAGTCTGGTAATCAATTTGATACATTGTACACTATACTGAGGTACTGAGGGGGTGGGGTGGTGTCTGCTTCTGATTGAGATTTAAGAATTAATTTCCCTCCTAAAACTTCCTAATATGCTGCATTTAACTGGTGTTTGCTTTAGATGTTATTTTGAATTTTTTTCCAATGTTATTTTTCACCTCGGGATTAAACATTCACAGGGTTATTCAGAGAGCGGTGAAAAGCAGGAGAATAACTGGAGAAGTGAAAATTCTAGGTCAAAATAGCCAAACCAGAAAAATTCTCCCATTTAACTCACTTTCCAAATTGGCTATTTGGTCTAGATTGTTCTCTTCTCCTGCCAGTTCTCCTGGCTTTCACCTCTCTCTCGGGGTTGTTCAGAGAAAGGTGAAAACCAGGAGAATGGCAGGAAAAGAACAATCTGGACCAAATAGCCGATTTGGAAAGTGAGATAAGGCTAGGGTCAGACTAACGCATTTTTCGCAGCGACCGTCAAAAAGTGAGTCCGAACGCATTGCCGTATTTTTTCACGGAATGTGCGAAAACAGTCATACGATGCGCATTTTTGTGCGTTATTTTTTTTACGGATCCAAACCAGGAAACTTTGGGTGTCTGGACATTATGTTGGCCGGACATGAGCAGGGTCTGACGTCTCCAAATCACGCATATATGCCGCAGCGCACTCTGTACGTCCAAACTAGCGGTTCTGCGTTCTCAAAAAAATGCATTCATTTTCCACTTGCGTTACGCAGCCGGACTTTCGTGCGACCGTACTTCGTATATTGGCCGTCATTTGCTTCTAGTGCGGCCGTGATTAAGTGCGCACGTTAAAACTTTTTCTGCGTGTCCGAAAATGTCTTTTCATACAGACTGCCGCCCCAAGCAGTTTATGGATAGATTAAAAGGAAAAGCATTTACCGTCATTTGAAAAGGTCATTTTTTGGTTTTTACATATTTCTATACATCCTAGAAATCCGCCACTTCACGGGCAGGTTATGGGGACCTCCTAGGCACGATATTTGAAGGAATTTTTTATTTTTAACCCTTATTTAATGGAAAACTCACTGTCCCTTTAAAAACGTTTTTTTTTTTTACTTTTTGTCCTTGTTTCCTGTCCCCCAGGGCACTACCCGGACCCCCATACACCTTTTATGGCAAATATCTAGCATATATGCCCTCTTGGAGGGCACTCTAAAAACCGAATTTTCAGCCCCATTGACTTGTATTGAGTTCGAGTTCGGATCCGAACATTTGGAAAGTTCGGGTTCGGCTCCGAACCGAACTCTGAGTGTTCGACTCATCCCTATTCACTACTATGATTGAGTATAATCAATCTGCAGAAGCCCAACACCAAGTTCTCTCAACCTGGTTATATCCTGGAGCAATGCAAAAGAATTTAATTTACTGCAAACACAATTTGTTTACCAATGTGCCCAGAACGTGTCCCCATATTTCCAGCATCTTTGACACATTAGCCAAGGTGCTGAAGCTGTGTGATAAGCTTAGGGTTTTGCTTTTTCAGAGAAAGGCAGAGCTCCAGCTGTATCATTACACACAGTAGTGCTTTTTGGCTAGCAGGGGGAGCCCTTCTGCCCATAATCAAAAATTTTAACAGTTGCAGCCTCTAATGTATGCAACACGTGTGTGGATGGTACATACATTTTTTACACTGCAGTAAATCCTTCCCCCTCCTCCCATAAATTCACAGTAGTTTTATGGAAACAAACATGGTAGTGTACGGGGATAAAGCGTCAACCATTTGGTTGGAAACCCTACTGAATAAGAGGTTGAATACGTATCTACTCACCCTGCACTGTGCTTCATATTGCTTGATGATCTCTGCAAAGTGTTCCTCCTGAATGAAAAGCTCATTATTGTGTGGATCTATCACTCCCTGTAGGCAAGAAAAAAAAATAAAGAGATATAAATGTGCACATATCCAAACCATGTTTGAGCAGATGAGGCAAAAGAAATTCTATTTGAAAGGCAGCACATCTCGTATACCAAAGATTACACAGTGGTATTTGGCACATTGATCTACTGGCACCTGGACATCCCCTAGCAAGGAGTACCGGTGGTCTAGGATAGAGGTATTCCAACAGCATATTAAATATAAACCGATGAATACTGACACAAACACACCTTTCAGCACATGGGGTAAAGACACAGAGCTCATCTGCTGTTAAGATAGGACTATGGAATCTCTGCCATTATTGACTTGGACCTTGTTATCAGTTACCATTTTTATTAACTATGGATTGAAGGATAATTGTATATTTATATGAAGACATATTAGAAAACGGTCTGTGCTTAATGCCTATTGGTTTCCAAGGTAGCCGACACCAGAGCAATTTCAGGGGTACTCAGACCCAATACAGATTATTTAAATGGGTTCAATTATGGATCTATTCAGTACTCTGTAAATATGCTGGGAGTGTATTGATAAAGGGAATAAAAGGCCCATACTGAAGAAGAAAAAAAATTGGATCTCTGTCACTCATTACTCTCAAGGCTGGCTGAAACTGAACACGGAGCATGGCATCTCAAATGCTGAATGCTTCCATTTTATGGGTCTTAAAAAAATCTCTAGTCCTGTTTTTATGGTTTATCTGAGACTATCCCTTCAACAGAAAGGATCCGTCTGGCTGATCCAAATACTGTACTTTGCTCGGCGGAGCGCCGTCCCATTCTATTAATGTTTAATTTTATCATTTTAATTATTCTTTTCCCAAATGTCAAACTAGTGTGTTAGAGGGCCTGTACCACCAAAAAAATGAGATATCCGTAACATAAAATAAACCCAATGAGGACATCTTATATGTGCTTTGTTTAGCCAAGAAATTTTTTTACTCTGTCACAGGGTGCATCTATTTTGTGATAAACTGCCCCCCCCCATATCTTTGCCTCACTTGCTCCTCACCATGTGGGTTTTGGCCATAGAAAGGAGTCCTTGGGTCGATCATGATCTCAAATACCATTGTATTGTGTGGGATGTATCTAAAAGGACATCTCCAAGGGGTAAATTCGATTTACATGCAATTCCTTCGAGTGAAGATAAATGAAAGAGCAGCATGTGTTTTATAAAGTGGGTTTGTTCGTAATGTACAAGTAATATGGTTACAGCTTATGCAAGTGGTAGTGTCCCTTTAAATTCTTCAAAACAGTAATTTGCTATTGTTTGGATGAAAAGAAAAAAGTTCTGACACATTTTTTTTTTTTTTTTTTTTGTGTGTTCCAATAGCCGAACTGCAGGAAACAAAAATGCAACTATTCTTCAAATTTTGGTTATTTTGAGATTTTTGGGCGAGTCCCTCAAATGAAACCAGTGAAAGAGGGCTTCTGCTGCTTATTTATTAAATGATTACCACATTTGCCATAATTCTAATAGGACAAAAAAAAAAAAAAACTGCGATCACATGCTGCATGATGTCAGTGTGCCGAATCCATAATTAATAAATTTATGTCAAACCGTACCTTTTCCTTTAGTATATGGTCTACTGTAGCCTGCAATTTTTCCACCTGCTTTTCTGATTCTGTTAGTTTTCCAACAATGTCGACCATTTCCTTCTGCAGCCTATTATTCTCCTATAAATAAAAAAGATAGTGATTCTCAACGGCACTCTTGGACAAAGCTCTCGTTATCGCAGTAGTAGCTATTTTACGGATCTCAGAAGAATTATAAAAAAAGTGTTAACTACTAATCCATGAAACGTCCAGCAAACGCAAAGAAAAAAAATAATTTGTCTATAGCATGTGGTTTCACATGTAACCACAGCCAGTGCATAAGACTTTTAATTCCGTTCCAAATGGTTAGACAGGAGTTGTGGGAAGACTCGGAGGTATCCTACCGCAAGGTGAACTCAAGTGTCAAGATGAAAGTGAACACACTGGAATGCAGTTCCTCCACTATTGGGAACAGAGGTTCCATTGGTCCCATGCACCTTGTATGGAGGGATTCAATTAGATTTTCATTTTTAATCGTATTTTTGTTAAAATCCAAATAGATATATAAATATCAGATTTGAGCATATGTTGGAGTGCAAAATGATAAGTGGTAATTAGGGGACCGATACATTGTCGAGTTCCCACACTTCTTTTAGGACTTGACCCCTGCCACAACTGAAATTCTACTAAAGCATTGAGCCATGCAACGTCTGTATGTTGTAATGGTACATATAGAAGGTTATTCATGAAACCCCATTGTTGAAAACAACTTACATGTAGCTCAGCAATTTTAAGTTGGCAATCTCCATAGACCTCCCACACAAACTATGGTGTCAATAGTAAGAGCAACGTCAACAATACGGAAATTCGCACACGTACATGTACATGAAACCGCAACTACAGTGGAAACACCAGTGGAAAAGTCCATTGAAACCCACACTGAGCATAAAGCAAATTAATCAAAGAAGAAATGATAGTGGAAAGAACAGTCGAAACTACGGCAAACTCAGGTGGTGTTTCAATAAACCGTAAATTCAGTCTGTTTGCCAAACTTGCACCACTCTTCTTTCAACTAAACTTGATCATTAGAAACCATAATTGTCATTTTATAGGTACTTGACATACAGGTTCTGTGGACTTTGGCGCCTCAGTTTCACCTTCATCTGGATTATAAATGTAGCGTCACCTTGAAGTCAAAGTCTCCATTAACGTGAGAGACGACACAAATGTCATCAGAAGCCAACTGAGGAAGCATAAGACAGGAAGGATTCCTGCAGCAAAACGGTTCTCAGCATACACAAGGAAACGGGTGACATTTTTACATGTATTTTAATAAAGGTTTTTTGGACTTTTCCCACTGATGTCCGCATTCCTTTTGGTAACAAGAATTATCATGATAGAGATATGGGAGATATACATTAGCCGGATCACGGTTCAAAAATCACGTGAGTGGGCCATTTATATAATGTTTGGTCTCTAAGTATATACATACCTGCACCATTAGGCGATTCTCTTCATTGTTTTGGAGGGAGAGAAAAGGCACTGAAAGACTACAAATGGTTGGGAAGACCATAGTGTGGCATGAAAACGACCCGCAAGCATACCCACTGAGAGTCTAGGTTGTGAGTGAAGAAGCAACACGCTTTAGGTGTATGTATGTATGTAATATACACATCTCTCTCACTATGATGTGTTTTATAGGTTCTTCTCGGTACCCTATGAAATGAGATCTTGAGAACGCGCAGAATACTGTAGAAATCAGTACCTTTGGTTTCTCTACCATTTGGTGTATGTGTAATATCCACACTGGTTCATGGTATTAGAAGTATATACCATAATATACACAAAAGGGGGGGGGGGAGCCACACCATTTTTTTGTTTGAAAGTCTCCATTAAACCTAGACACCCTTTAACCACACAATATAAGGTTTTGCACATCAAACTGAATCCCGATTACAAACCTAACCTTACCAGTGATGTCCAGAACAACTCCGGCTTTATACCATTTCTTATGAACAAGGGACATTGAAATGTCACAGAATTGTTGCATTTGTTTGTTTTTTTTTAATTATTATTTTGTTTTTAAATACGAACTACTGGTATCACAAGATACTTTTAGTAGAAAGATTGGTGGAAAATGTAGGAAATTAAACCCGTTTCCCCCATACAGTGCCAGAACATAACCAAAAAGGTCATAGCCAAGTGAGTGTTTGAAAAATATCTCTGGTTTTCTGAAGAGAAAAAAAAAAACCCTGATTAGAGGGAAAAAAAAACACCTAAAAGCCAAACTGCTTAAGTGGATAAGTGGACAAAGAATGTACATACGCTACCTTTATTGAGAGATTAAGCTTGTCTCTCAGAAAGGACTCTTCTATTTGATGATTGGACAAATCAGACTCCAGTTTGGACCTTTGCTGGTCAGTATTCTGCAGGAACTGCTCCTTTTCACGCTCCAGTTCTGTGCGGATCATTGACAGCCTTTGCCGATGTTCCTGCTCTAACTCCCTAAAAATGAAGCAAGACTGCAAATCATACAAGTTTCCTGCTCATAAATATTCACGATTCCCATTAATGACGTGAAAGAAAACCATGATACCATCTGAAATAGGAGTTAAAAAAATGATTATTGAATAAATAAACTAATTACTAGTGAAATGCAACTTCATGAATAATATGGGTTACGTGCAGCTTTCAGGAAGAGTTCACTAGTATATAACTTCTTTCTATTTATGGAATAACCTTCCAGACGCCATCAAGTCTTCCCCCAGTCTTAAGTCACTCAAGAGCTCCTTACTAACATACCTCAATACAGAATGCACCTGTAAACATGTAACATAATGACTATATTACTTACATATTTATTTTCCATGTTAATCTGTATATGTGTTTTGTTTTTAATATCTTGCATTTATTACTTTGTATTTCTGTAACAACTGTAAAATTTCAATGTTCTTGAACACAGGACATTACTTGAAAACGAGAGAAATCTCAATGTATCTTCCTGGTAAAATACTTTTATTTATTATTTTATTTATTTATTTATAATGGTTGGGGCTTTGTTTGCTTTTTATGTGATTATACAAAAGAGCAGGAAAGAAACATATTTTATGATCTCGTTTTCAGGTTCTTAGAGAAAAAGAAAAAAAAACACCCAAAACAAAATTGGAAACATAAATTTTCAAACAGTAAACCACTTTCAAGTTTAGAATACAGAGACCTACTTTTCTCTTTCTACATGGGTTAATGGAGAGGCTCTGCTTCAAACTACAAAGACCGACTTTACATTATGGTTAAAGGTATAGACTGGACAACACCTGTTCCATTAAAGTGGCTCTATTAGGCTGCACTTTGTGTGACTTGTGCTAAAGATATAAGGGATTCAGGTCAGAGATTAGTAGACCTCACTTGATCTTGTTCTCGTTCAGCTGCTCCATGACACTGTTGTGGTCGTCCACTTCATCAGCCAGCTGCAGGTTCCGCTTCTCTGCCCTCTCCAGGTCCCGCTTAAACTTGTCTCTCTCTCTGGTTATCTGATTAACTTGGCCACTGCAATTACAGAAACATTCCTTCATGCAATAATGGACCAAAGACATTAATATGCACAGCCGTCTGTTGCATGGAGAATAATAAACCCAAATCTTGGCATCCATTGGATACAATGAGTGTTAGTAACCAAAAGCACTAAGTAGGGGAGCACAAGTGCAACTCAGCTGTAATCACTAAGGTGCACTGGAAAACTGCAACTCATTCTGCCGCTTTGTGCTACAATGTAACTACATGACTCATCACTGACAGGTTAAAAGAGCTAAACTGTCCGTCACTGGAACATAAATACATCACCTTTCCAACCTGGTGTTTAAGAGCTTTTCTGGGAAGCTGCCACCCTACCTGAATAGGCTGCTTCCCCTAGCATTTCCCTCATCCTATAACCTCCGATCCAGGACCGGCACCTTACGTGCAATACCACAATACAAAAAGAAAGTGTCTCGATGCACATTTTCCTACAGAGCGTCGGAATAATAGAATAACCTCCCAGACACCATCAAATCTTCCCCCAGTCTAAAGTCACATGAAGAGATCTCTATTAACCTACCTCAATACAGACTGCACCTGTAAACATGCAACATAATGACTATATATTTTCTACATATTTATTTTCTGTTAATCTGCATATTTGTGTTTTGTTTTTAATATCTTGCATTTATTACTTTGAATTTTTACAGTAGGGTAAAGAAATGCAACGTTCTTGAAAACGAGAGAAATCTTAAATGTATCCTTCCTGGTAAAATACTTTACAAATAAATAAACTCTGAGATAACAGCATTTTGTGAATAGAGTCCGAAAATATAACCACAGCTATAATCAAATACCAATAAATAGACTAAAACATCTAACTTACAGCTGATATTGAAGTTCGTGCTTATAGGAAGCCAGAGCTGCAAGATTAAACCTGTTCTTTGCCGCAATCAGCTCACTGTCCAAAGCCGTTGTGAGATCCAGAAGGTTAATACGATCTTCCAAATTGAAGTCAAGACTCTAAACAAAAGAAGTAAACTTTAGAGGATTTTTTTTATCCCACATTTTAACTGGGGAACCCCAACCGGCCACATTTGTTCCTATAGGCTTCGTTTTGTTGTGAATCATCATCACCCAAGGAACTTAACATTTCAATGCATTTACTGTAATGGTTAAATTCATCCCATAAACCATTTCCTCTTTATGACATTGTTAACTGATAAGACAAAACAAAACAATAAAGAAACACAACAAATTCATGCAACTCCGATGAGAGATAGCAGATGCAACCAATCACCAAGTAGGCACCGTCCTTTGTAGTTCACAGACCTAGAGATCGGACCAAGAACTGCCTTTTTAGAAGATGCGTTCTACATGGATACTAGCAACATTTCAGACTATTGACATTTATCAAAGCCAGCAAGCTGAAACATTGCTGTTGGAGAGCCTGTAAAAGCAGCCAATAAAAATTCAACAGAGCCCACAGTTGCTGCTACTTTGTTTCTTGGACTTCATTCTGAATGTGGCAAAAATAAGTCTGCCAAGTGCACCGTGGAGCAGATCTGCCCCTAAGTGAGAGAGTGCTGTCTAAACCATCTCCGAAGAAATGGGATTGGGTAGCATACCCATATCAGTATTCTACTCTAGCGGCTTCCTAAATATCAGCCTTTAAAAGAAAAAGAGGTGCGGCGCTTCCCAGTGTGTAGAAAAGAGGGTAATAAATATTAATTACCCAATACAGAATAACAAGCGTCTTCAGTTGGAGGATCAGTACCTCAAAAAGAAGACAGACATAGATAATTTAGGAAATACAGCTTTTCTACACACTGGGAAGCGCCGCACCTCTTTTCCTTTTATTGCCTTTGTCTCTTTAGGGACGACACACATGGGTGCAGTGGCGATCGTGTTATATGCTCTACCCCGCACAATAATTATAATTGTTGCGCCCTACCAATTTCTTCTATTTTTTGTCATTAGAGTTCAGCCTTTAGGTCTTCAGCTGGATAGGCTCAGCAGGACAGAAAGAACAGACTTTCCCTGTAGTGTCCCCTCACCATGAATGGTAGCATGGAAAAACACAGGAACATGGAAGGAACTGAACAAAAAAAAAAGCAAAGTGGAGAGGTTTCCCTTCCTCACCATTAAGATCCATGAACCAGAGCCACTATTCCATCAAGTTCATAAAAGACCAAAACTGCCAAGATTTTGCTGTAAGATTTTTCTAGCAATGTTTCATATCAAAGCAATAAAAATTCTAAACATTTTATGGATACTATACAGTTAAAACAGGAGGGGGTAGGAAATTGAGTAAAACAGTAAATCCTGTTTTAAGCCTTTAGTTTCCTTTAAAAGCTCAATAAATCCAGCATTGAACTCCCTCTGATCTCTGCAGAATATGACATGCTTCAAGCTCAGCTTGTCATGTGACCACAGGGTGCCAGCCAATCCAGTAAGGCTTTGACAAGGATAGTTCCAAGATGTCTCCACATCCTGAAACTTGAGCCGAGGGCTTCTTGAGCCAAGGATCTGGGCAGGACTAAGCCCCTGCATTTGGGAGGCTGAATTAGCCCTCTGAACCACCTTTCATAAGTGGGAGGTGCAGGCGAGCTCACAGCAGTGGGATCATTCAGAATAGATTGAGTGAGCTGGAAGTACAAAAACAATTCCCACCATTAAAAGGTTTTTACAGTCTTCTATCCCTTCTTCCTGCCAGATGACCATAATCTGCTCAGGGTTCCCAAACCCAGTTCCATCGTCAATACTTGAGAAAAGGTGGATGGCGCCACAGCTGGAAAGCAGGGATGAGGTAGCTGTCCTTCGACTACTGTCGTCCAAAGACTGGGTTGGGGGATAAAATCTTTGATTAGTGACCAAAATGCTTGATAAAATAAAACTCATTCCTCCACCAAAGGGGGTAAAAGTGCTTCTAGAAAAAATAATAATAATAATTATGGGGCAAGTAAGACCTGACTGCTTAAAAAGGGACACTACCTTTATATAAGCTGTAACTAGATTACTTGAGCATTGCAAACAAAACCACCGTATAAAACACGTGCTGCTTTTTTTCTTTGAAGTATATTAATATAAAAATGGATGCACCCAGTGACACAGTAAAAGATTGTCAACCAAAATACACAAGGAACAAAAAAAAAAAAAAAAAAAAACATGTAAAGATACCAGCAACATAAAATAAACACAATGAGGACATTTTGGTGGTAGGGTCCCTTTAAATACGCTTATAACACAATTGCTTTTAAATAAAATTGAAGGATTCTCTAATCCTCACCTGGCAAAACGTCCATGGCCGCCTTTGGTGGAGAGGTGTTGACGAAAGAGGGAAAGGAGCATACCTGAACAGCCCCAACTGGAACTCCACAAAGCTTACTTTGCCATCTCCATCCTGGTCCAGCTTTTTAAACAAGTCTTCAATTTTCTGCAAGAAAGTTTATTAGAAAGCGAGTCATCAACAACACAAGGCACACCTAGACATCTGAGATTTATTGGAAGTAGAAAGACTTAAACACTTTGGTGTTCTAAATTTACCAATCCATGATACACACACTGTACGGTCCAGCAATATGAAGCTGTGATCTCCTGAGGTAAAGGCAACACCTTGCAGACAATGTAACAAAGAGATATATATATATACTATAATAAGTGTGTTTATTATTGCAGAAGCCACCTGCACATCATAGCAATTCAAAGAATTGCATCCCAGAGTTCCTGTGCCACATTTCACATATTCAGCAAGGATTTCTGGGTAGGATATGCAAATGACCTGTCTCACTTTTATGCATTCTGGATCTGTTATTACAAAGAACCCTAAAATCAATGCTATACTATATATAGAACAAACATCAACTGATTTGCAGAAGAGTATTCTATATCTAAAAAGTAGTTTTAAAACCTCCCCAAAAAAAAAACTAGTTTTATTAACCTCTTCACTGCCAAACAATTTGTTGAAATGTTTTTAGAACATTTGAAACAAAGGATGCACTGCACAGTAAACAAATAGAGTAAAATAGAAAATGTATGCAGAGATTATTGTTCTGAGATCTAAAAATGTGCGTATTTATAATTTTTCATGTATTCCTTTATCCATTACAGAAATATTGTTGGAATGAGAGTGTCCCTCATCTCGCACAATCAGCATATGGACAGAAATTCTCTCAAATAATAAAAATGTTCAGATCTCCTGCTTATGGGGGGATTTTTAGTGATCATGAGATGATTAGCAATGCAGCTTCCAAAAAATACCAATAGAATGTAAAAGTATCTATGTTGCCCAACGTCTGCAAAGCCTCAACTGTACACATGTACTCAGATGACACCATAATCTGTAACAGCAAACCAAATCTCCCGCAGCTGGAGACTGTGCTGCAAGAGTGCTGCCCACAGGGATAAACTTTGGGGGCACCTTCTGGAGCCCTTTAGCAAATTAAATTAAATTTGCAGCAAAAGAATTTAATTTGCTTTTCGGCTGAAGATCAAGATATCTCGATCTCGGGGCACCAGATGGCACCTTTGAAGCCAGAGATCTCTTGCTCTCAGTGGTGAAGGGGTTAAAAAATGTGTGAAAAATTGGGTTTTGATATGCTAATGAGTTCTTTTCAAAGCATTACAATGCAAAAAGGAGGTTTTGTTTTGATAGTGGATTAAAATGGAGAATAAACTTTTTTACAGCACATTTGGTCACCACAATATGGGCCATATTACATTCTCTGCGCAAATGCGCTCGCGCAGCGCAATTTTTTTGCGCGCATTGTCCAGCGTTATCGTGCGAAAATTAACGTGATATTCGGATCCGAATGCATTTTCTCATATCCGTCAAAAAAAATAACGTTAGTAAACTAAAACCTGCGCAAAACAAAGTGTAATACGCGCGCAGTAACGTTGCACATGTAAATCAGTGTGCGGACTTTTTTGCGGGATTCAGCCAATCAGAATTAAGAACCTTAATTGACATCAATTCACCTTAATTGACTCAATGTTTTTGCGCCTGTCAAAATAAATCTGACTATACATGCTGCAGCAATAAAAAAATATGCACGAATTCACAATTTTTTTTGTTTGGGTATGTGTAACTATACTGTGCTGTGTTTTTTTTTTTCGTGCTGGTGTATTTGGTTTCGGCCAGGACCTTCAGATTTGCAGTTAACACCAAGTTTTCAAAAGACATTAAAATTATGCGCGCAAACGTCGTTCGTAGGGAGTTGCGCATCTATTGAAATACCATCCGCTTAACGCATTTACGCTCACAATGTTAAGTATAGGACGCGCACAGTTCATCACGCTCGCGCAAGTCCATCCGCGTTAAACAATAACGCGCATAGTTTGCGCGAACATTGAAATACAACGTTCTGCGCAACTGGTTTTGTCCTCGCACAAATGCGCGAGGAATGCAATATGGCCCTATACCTTTTCAGACTTCATCTAAAATACGTTCCCTGAAAAGAAAAAATATAAAATTTAAAAAAAAAAAAAAAAAAGGAATTTTTATTTAATTTTTTTTTTTTTTTTTTTTGGAAATTTACCTCCTTACTGAGGTCTTTAAGTCCAATATTCTGGCAGACTGTAGCAAGCTCTTCCTGGTTGAGGTAACCATTGTGGCCCACGCCAAGTTCCTCCCAAATACCTCGCACCTGGTGTTCAGTCATATCATAGAAAAGGCTTCCGTTTCTTCCTGGGCTGGCAAAAAAGGCAGAGTCCCATACTCTTAGCTGACCTGAACACAAATGGATTAGAAAAGGTTTGCTTAAAGCCAAGCATAAAGATATAGATTTCTATAGAGTATAAGTTTGTACAAGTGTGTTCTAGTGAACACGGCCTGACAATTTTTATTTTTTTTTAACTTTGCCAAATTGCCAGATTTAGGGATTACAGTATATGGATTTCTGCTGCCTTGTGGGTTAGAAACCTGGACAAGAAACACAAAAGATAATGCAAGAAGAAAACAGTGATGAAAATTTGGATGCAAGAGGAGATCTTGAAATCCAAACTATATTGATAAATCATTGTCAAAAAGAACATTAGCACTAGAGCTCCCCCACCAATACAAGAAAGTCTTTCCAATGGTAGATTTACACGCCAAGCATCCGGTACAAATGAGGGAGCATAACGAGCAGAATACGTAAAATATAGTAGGGTCTATTCATCAAGCACTGAAATTTCAGTGCTTTTCACCATGACGCAGTTTAGTGCGTTTCAGCAATTCAGTGTCGATGACCATAAGGTGAATTCACTAATCAGATCGGCACCGTAGTGCACTGGAGATTGAGTCGTTGAAGCTTCATGGAGGAGAAAGAAAAAAAAAAAGTTAGAAAAGGTCACTGGAGAGCAACGAAGTGACCTTGGCGAATTCCACCGAACTGCGAATATAAAGAAATTAATAACACGACCTTTATTCTTCCAATAGGTGTCTAAACCAATAAAAATGGATTAAAAAGGGGGTCTTAAATTATAAAATTTAAGAAAAAAAGGTTTATTACACACAAATTTTTTTTTTTTTTTTTTTTTTACATTGAATCATACGGGATTCGCCTGTTTAAACCTGTCAAACTGAACCACTGACAATCAGGGCAAATCAGAATTTCGGCGTTCTCTCAATAGACTAACCATTATTTCTCTATGGGACAATTTCGCTGCTGCCGAATCGCAGAGAACTGCACAATATGTCGCCGTTTATACGCCAGCATTTTTAGCGAATTGACAATTAAGCGAGTAGACCAACTGTCCTGAACTTGCACCAAACTGAAATTCATGGTTCGGTGCTTCGTGAATAACCTCTAGTGTGTTTCTATACATGTCAGGGTTTATTCCCCCCCCATAGATCCGAAATTCACTATAGTCACAGCCATTTCAATGATGGTGGTGAGTGAATAAACTCTTAGAAGTATATGCTTGCAGAGCGCTGCCGGCACTCACATGTGCAATACCGACATAAGGTCTGGAGGCAAGAATCTGAAAGGCAGATTAGTGCAGAGATTTGTGCTAACTTGCCCTTTGTAGAATAAACCCTGTAAACACGTGGAATATCGAGGATTATTCACGCACAAAGCTAAAGGCTTGCTGCTGTGAATTTATATTACGGTATTGAAAGCCGAGAGAACCAGGGCAGGAAAACCACCTCACAAATTACACACACATGTAATAACTATTTTATTGTGGGGTTTGGGAGCAGGCGCTCAGTTTTTGAATGCAGGGATTGACTGGATTTAGAAGTCAGACAAATTTCCTGGAACCACCATGTTACCTGATGCTCCATGTTAAACATTTTCCCCCCTGTATGTCCCTCTTGGCAACTTTTTCTAGATATTAGGAAATCTTCACAAGTTACACTATGTAACAGCAACAGGGGTTTACTGGTCTACCGCTTGTGGACCAGACCCAACCGGTTACAGTGTTCATCCCTGCTCTTCAGCCAAGCTGATCAACAACTTTCCTTCTCACAACCCTCAGCCAGGACTTGAGGGAGTGCTGTATATTTCTATGCATCTCTCCTCAAACAGACACCGTTTAATGCAAGGGAATATGCTTTAATGGCAATGAGAGCAGATATATGGAAAACAGAGGGGGTGGTGTAACATGACACAAGAGAATACATTGTCTACATGAGGGGGAGTTCAAGCCCTTCAGAAGAGGCGAAAAACCTAAATTAGTACACACTAGACAGGATTAACAGACAACATAATCAGATTAATCTAAGGACAAACAGATAGAGATACAATGTATTCTCCTAACACAAACTCCTAAAATACAGTTTCAAGATAAATTTCTAACTCCTTAACCTTTAGGTGACCCTTCTGCCCACTGTCCTTGAGAACTGGCTTTGCCAAATTGGTCCACAATCTCTTAGCAGGAGGCCAGCATCCTCACTTTTCCAACAGGCACAAGTGCATGTAAAGTGTGGGCAAGGGTGCCAAGGAGGGTGTGGGCACAAAAGGTAGAGGGAGCTTCAGTTACACACTATAAAAAAGGGGTTAGTTGCAAAAAACGTCAGTATGGAGTAACGCAGCGCTGACAAACACTAGCATGTCACTAATCTAAAACCCTAAGGAGCAACAGGATAAATTCCCAATAGAACTTCTGTCACAATATGGATTTCTACATTTAATATACAGCGCTCTCCACTTAAGATTTTGTAACCACATATCCAATGGTGGAGCGGCTTCCCTAGATAAGTGGTTAAAAAATATATTAAAGCAGAATGTACTGTATCTTGTATTCGTTGGTCTCCGTCCTCTATGACATGCAGGTTGATGCGAGCGCAGCCAGTTTTTTGGATTTCAGTTTTGTTAAACACTGGCATTTGTCAGCGATACCAAGGATTTCCACCAGTATTTGCAACATTAAATGCCTCTGTTGAAACTGAACAATTGAGATGAGCTACCGTGTTTCCCCGAAAATAGAACCTAGTGGGTTTTTGCTATCTACTAAAAATATAAGACCTACCCCCGAAAATAAGACCTAGTTGAGACCAACGGGGGAGAATTGCCGGCACCAGAGGCTGCATTACCGTATGTATGTTGAGCAGGATTATGCAATTCCCCTCATGGCTGTGCAGCGGGATGGATTGCGGTTATGTGTAGCGGGATGGATTGCGGTTATGTGTAGCGGGATGGATTGCATGGCTGTGCAGGGGAGCAATAATGGCTCCAGAGAAAGTGAGGCGGCATTAGCCGATGCTTCCTCTAGCACCAGCTCCTGTCCTACAGAGCTGAACATTCAATCCGTCCATGGGTTCTGATCAGTACACTAAATCCCCGGCACAGCTTCCAACTCCTATCGCTGCAGGGTGGGATGAAGCAAGTGGCCCGGGGGGGGGGGCAGAAGCGTAAGCATTCGGGGGATAGAGATGGACAGACAGAGCCTCAGACAGGCATAGGTTTTAGCGATGGATGTGTCTGTTTGTCTTGCAAAAAAGTTGCTTATTTCCCGCTATATTACACAAGGTATTATCTGCTGAAAACTATGGCACAAGCTACAATAAAGAAGTGGCCTATAGTCCCCTATAGATCATCCATGATGGACTTGATGGTCTGGAAGCCACCTACACGACCCTCAGCCACGTTATCTCCCCAAGAGACTTATATTGTAGTTTTTACATGCAGTAAATAAATGTATTTTATTTAAATTTTTTAATGTACAAGACCTACCCCCGAAAATAAGACCTAGTGTGATTTTTGGGGTCCAAAAAAATAGAAGACTGTCTTATTTTCAGGGAAACATGGTAGTGTAAGAGTTGGACTCAGAAGGGAGGAGAAAAAAAAAAAAAAACCTTGGTTATGGCAGGATTAAAATTTAAAATGTGAATAACTTCCCTCCTAGAGAGAAACAAAATGCAGTATATCGTCAGGTCAGACTTCCATGTTAGAAGGACCCTACTCATCTAACCTTGTTCAATATATAGCCAAGTAGAAGGCTGTCAGACGAACGCAGTCTGATCGCACGCTGCGTGTATAAAGGACGGACGTACTGACGGAAGATACTGTAGACACCACACGATCTTTTTTTTTTTTTTAACGGACATAAAAGAAAAAAAGTACTATGGGAAATGAATTGAATATGAAAAATGATTATGAAAAGCCATTGTGTGCATCAAGGTGCTGGACGTCGCAAATGCGCTGTGTCTGACATCTCACACAGAACGCTACGTGGACCTGGCGCACTCTGCACATCCGTCTAGCGGTTCTACGTTCTTTCCTAACTTGCATCCATTTGCCACGTGCATTGTGCGTGCGCAGTTCAGTGCGCACGTACTTCCGTGTGTGGGTCTCTATTGATCACGATTCTATGCTACGACGTACATTAAACTGTGCGGCAACACCGACGTGATAACTGCGTTCGTCTGACAGCCTAAGCAGGGACGTCAAATGTCGACAATTCTGCAAATCTTGTACGATAAATACAGTTTGTATTCTCAGAATGGTAACACAAATTCAATAGATTATGGGTAAAATATACAAGTAGAAAAAAAATATTAAGGATTAGAATATTTAATATGTGGGTAAAAGCTGCTTGATCCAAGGAGAAATCTGACGCCATTGGGGAGCAAGAAGGATCCCCCCCGTATGCTGCATATTTGACGAGCGATTCAGACTGTTTTTTGCATTCTTTTGGATCAACAGCATTAGGAGGTTTGTGAAAGGTTGAACTCTAGGGACACACGTCTTTACAGCCTGGATAACTATGTATAATTTTTAAAAAAGGGATACAGAGTTTACAGAACTGATAAGGAACATGCAGGCTTCCCATTGAAGTAATGGTTCTTCAAAATCAATGTACTGCACATAAAGGTCATGCTTAGTAACCACTTAAATCGGTATGCAAAAGTAAACAAATTATGTTTTTGCAGTCATGTAATCCAAAAGGCAGGAGGAGGGATACCTTTACCCACAAGATGCGTGTTAAGATAGGCGAAGGTTTTGAGATGAGAATGCTCATTGATTTCATCCTGTAAACAAGCTTGAGGTGATCATCCAATAAACACGCAAAACATCGTGTCAATGTGGTAATCAGTAGGTGTCCCACGGGAGCCTTCAGACACCCAAGAATGTTAATTACAGCCATTGCTGTGGTTATTCACATACCTACGCCTGTGACACTGTTCTAGTATCTTCAAAGAGAACACAACATTAAAATCTGAATTTTCTTTCCAGCAAACACAAGAAAACCACATAGAAGAGCAATCCACTGCACCTACCCGTTTACAGCACATATTCTTTCAGTCTTACCTCGAGCCTCAAAGTTTTCATTGTGTGGCTCTCTGGCGCTCTCCGCTTCTTCATCAGACTTGAGGCTCTGAAAAAGAAAAAAATATCACATGACATGCGTAACGGATTTAGTGTAAAAGCAGTCCAAGATGGGAATACTCATTAGGAGAAACCCAAATGTGCCAGGCAAGAAGGAAAGGGGCGGGAGGGAAAAGTCGAAAAATTCTCTGCAGAGTTTAAGAATGTGTTTTAGGCTTCCAGACACACTGACAGCCAAAGCAAACAGAGGAAAAGTCAGCGCTCATTCAGTCTAAGCGCCGCAATCCGGCTGAATCCCAACAGCCTCCCCAACTGGTTTATAAACACATCCAAAGCCTCCAGCTGAAGTGAAACATTAACAGGTGTATTAAAACCAAATCGTCTGCATCTGGCGAGACGTGTCAATGCAGCATTGTACAGGCCCAAACCAGTAGGATTTAACAGACCGGACAACGCAATGCTCAGCAGCTCCCACAATTTGTAGAGGATGGCTGCGAAAGATGGGAAAACTAAAACCGACTTGTGATCGAGTTGGAGCCAATGTACAAAATAAAATGTTACAGGGTAACTACCAAAAAAAAATATACGAAAACAATCCTTATGGAACCAGATTCCTTATTTGTTTTCCCCTATGCCTTTATTTGAAATTAAATTAGTCCACTCTCCAACTCCTAGATAGTTTGGTCCAGCCCCATTTCTTGCCCCAGCAAGCTGTCAATGCCCCCAGTCTACCATAGAGGCATGTGAGTAAAGATCCTTTTTTGTACTTGATGATTCTCCCCATAACAAAGCATACCAAGAGAAGCACTCTCGTCCGGAGGCCCGTAGAGCTGGGTCCATGGTGCTGAAACCTATTCAGTACCAACGACAACAGCCCCACGGTGCTCCAGAGCTGCTATCCATGGTGCTGAATAAGTTTCAGCACCAAGAATAGTTGTGGTCCTTGGTACTGAATAGGTTTCAGCACCATCATCTCCAAACTCCGCTAGACTGAAGAGAATCTGGAATAATAATATTTAATGAAGCGCCAGCATATTCCGCAACACTGTACAACGGACACAGCATAGACCGGGTTCAATACATTGAACAACATTTGACAAACCAGTACAGGAGGAAACAGAGGCCTTATTCTCGTGGGAATTTACAATCTAGAAGACAACCCCTCTATTCTTGCCAAATATATATATAAAACACATTTAAATCCACCCCCCAGGCGCAGATCATAAATAAATGTGAATACCGAACCACACAATAAAACGTAACAATATACATTTCTGGAATATTGTGTAATAAATTAAGAGTGAACATATTTCTATTTTTCAAATCAACTTCTTGGTTATTCTTGAAACATGCACTCAAATGTGAAAAAAATAAACAGCACAGATTAATTCTAAAATAGTTTTGTGAGCATTCGTGAACTATTTTAGGATTAGGATATAGATATATAGATATATATCTCTTTTCGGTGCAGGTTTCAATAATAACCAAGTAAGATTGAAGAAGTAGATTTTCGCTCAATTTATCGAGACAGATCATTGCTCAAGATCACAGATATAGATTGATTTAGGTTTATTGCACAGTTAGATATATAGGTTTTATTTAGGATACTTGCCTTGGGGGGATTTTACTGCTTTACAGAAGTCTGTGGCTACTTTGCCTTTAAGTACTTTTGTGTGTGGGGGGGGGGGTGCACTTTATTTTCTGAAAAAAGGCACAAGGGAGAGGTGTCTCAGTCCAGCTTTAGAAACCAATATCATGCCAGGGCATACAGCAGTTGCAAAATAGCCACAGATTTCTAGTAATTACTCCTTGACTCCCAACTCAAAGTTAAACGTATCAATTTACAAAATTCTGTTTTGTGCCCAGAAATCTGAAGTCTGCTCTTTGGTTTCCTACTTTGATATAAAATCAGTGTTCTTAAAAAGTTAGAAGCGTCTTAAAATGGCAATAAAGCAATAGTTTAATAGTTGCTGGGTAACGCTCGTTTTATTTTACTGGGAACGCCGGCGTTTGAGAGCCTTTGTTACTCATCATAAGGTTTTGCCTTTTCAAAAAGCACTAAAATGGAGATTAACATTACAAATCTACAATAGGATTGCACGCTTAAGGCCCCCGGCACACGAGCGTATAGGTACTGCGCACAGTGCGTCCGTTACGGACGTAATTTTTGACGGGAGATATTGTGTGTACTGAAAATGTGCGTCCGCAACGGACGCAAATTTTCACGGGAGATAAATGTGTTCAAACAGACCAAGTTAATAATTGTGTTAATAAGTTAATAAGCGTGTCGGCCTTCGCACTTGCGTAATTGTTAACGCCCACAGGAAGCAGCACGTATTTCCCACGTCCGTCTAGCTTTTTTACGTCCATGCCATTTTGACGTCCGTTGCAGTACGCGAATGCAGTGCGTGAAACAGTGCGCAGGTGCATCGTGTGGTGTTCAGATTAACTTCTTTGCAAATCTATAACGGACGTCAAATTTTGCGCACAGACGGACGCAAAAATAACGCTCGTGTGCCGGGGGCCTTAGGATTAAAATGAGATTTTGATAAAGAATCTCATTGCAATAAATTGAGAAAGTCTCAAGATCACCAAGGAAGGTAAATGGTGGAAGGAGCGACAGATTTACATTTGATGCTACCAAACTTATTGCAGTACATTCTAGCGAGACAAACCCACACCTTCGATTGAATCAAGAGGCACCACACCCCATATACAATTATACTCCTAACAGACAGTGACACCTCCAGTTATCTTATTGTTAAACTAAAAGGGAGAGGCAAACCTAGCATGAGGTCATACATTATCAAGCGAAAACCTCGGCAAAAGATGGCTGTACTGTAAGACTCTTATTTCCATCTAATGAATACTATACTTTTAAAACATTGGTTAGGTAAAACTCTTGGAAGATAATGCATTACTATAGCGAGACCCATCCTTTAACTCCGTAATCCCCATTGTACCTTTCATGATCTATCCAACACACAGTCCCCATACATCAGTGTTCCCCAAATCTGTCCTCCGGACCCTCCGCCTCGCCAGATATCTGAAGCACAGGTGATATGATTTGCTGCTCAGTGATTGCAGGATTCAGTCTGCATTTCCCCAAGGTGATCTGCAAAATCTGGCCTGGTTGAGTATCCTGAGGACAGGTTTGGGAAACACTGCTGTACATCCTATTACACCTCAAATTTACCCTCACAGTGTGTCACCCCACTCCTGCTAGGCTGTAAGCGCGAGCAGAATACTCTTTTCCCATCATTATACATGTTGCACACTTGCAACATTTTATTTTTGTTTTGGTTTTTACAGAGCTGCAGAATAGGTTGGTGCTTTAGAAATAATATTGTTGTGTGTTTTTTTTTACTATAAAACACACACTAACAAACTAGTTACAATGGAATCAAACAAACAGAGCCCAGTTCTTCCAGTGGCTCACATGATTTGAGATAAAAATCGAATCCACTTGTTTGACAGCGGTCAAGGGTCATTTTTAGAGGCTAGATCAGAGCATCACAAATTGAGATGGATTATATATTCCAGCGCTTAAATTTAAGAGTCATACTTCTATATCTTTGGCAAGAAAAATATATCTGAGAATCAGACACACACTTGAAAACGAGAGAAATCTCAATGTATCCTTCCTGGTAAAATCCTTTATAAATAAAATCAGGGGTAAACCTCTAGGAGCATGTGGCTCACTGGTTTGTCTAATCCCGGCACAAGAACTGCAAACTGCTGAAAATTTATTTAATCATCATTTATTTTGGTGTAGAGACCATGACTAAGGGAAAACCTGCGTGGCCACTGGGGAATATGCCCCATTCAGTGAACCCATTCTCACCTCCACACTCTCCAGGGAGGAGGACCTCCTCAGCTGGCCTTTTCGCTTGCATTTCACATTGTGCGCTTCCTGCATGTACTTGTTGGCTTCGTTTTCAGCGGCCTCAAATTCAGGTTGGGTGCGTCGGCCGTACCTCTTTGTGCCTTTGACAAACTTTGGTTTTACTTCATCTGGAATTACTGACAAGATAGTAAGCAGAAAAATATTAAAATACGTCTCACAGTTAAAGCAATTAACTGCATCTACAAAATAATGTATATGTACCTAAATGTAAAAACAAAAATGTAATCCAAAAAGGAAAGATCGCCAAGAGACCAAGTCGATTCTGTTAGACGCACGAACAAACTGAAAACCTGTTTGTGGATTGAGTTTGTGCTTTAGTTTACCAACAAAGTTTCTGAATTCCCAATTTATAGGTCATGAAGATTAAAAAAGGCATTAAATACAAAAACGGAGCTTCTGAAAACTTTTTAGGTTTTTTGCACCGCTTTACAGCGAGACGTCCTCCCCAGATTTGAGGTTGTTACATTATCGCCCAATTATTTTGCAAATCTGTTATATTTACCCCCAACAGGCCAGGTTTGCCAGATATCTGAAGCACAGCACGCGGGATCTAGGATTTGCTGCTCAGGGATTGCAGTATTGAGTCTGCATTTCCCCAAGGTGATCTTTAAAATCTGGATGTTAGGGTCTGGATGTTAGGGGGTACCAGAGGACAGGGTTGGGAAACACTGCTCTAGGGCATAAAAAAAAAAAAAAAAAAAGTCTTGGGAGATGAGTTTATAACCACGTATAAATTAATGGAGCTTGAAGGGGGGGGCGTGGCTGACAACCAGCGGGATCGGACGCGTGCTTCGGAGCTCCCCTGCAGACTCATCCTAACGGGCTATAAACTAGCGTCCCCCCGTCAGCCACGGGTCTCTTAGTTACCGTTTTTACCCTCTGGAGCTCGAAGGTCACAGCGGCTGTTTGGGGTATCCTCCTGCGCTTTCCTTGCCAGACCTTGAGTTACCTCCTGTGGTCTTTGAAGTGCTCCGTGCTGCTGCAGGGTCCTGGCGGGCGATTTCCTGGCTGTTTTGCGGCGATTACTTCCTGGAGTGGCAGTGGAGCATCCCGGAGTTTAGCGGCCCTGTCATCTGCCTGCGGGCTGGAAGACGACTCGAGATCCTGAGGACGCTTCCTGGGGTCTGGTGTGTGCAGCGGCCTGTTTTACGGTGTTTGTGGCCCTGACACTGTTGGGAGGTGATATACTTACCTACCTTCATGGGGAAGAAGTCCCGGAAAGGTGGGGCGGCAGAAGACCAACACCTCCAGGACATCAGGGTGTCGCTGGGGGTTGGGCGTGCTGGTGGAGTGCAGCCCCCTCGTGATGAAGCCTGTTCAGAATCCTCGGATGAGACTGCTAGACACTCACCCCGTGAGATGCCTGTTGGAAGCGCCCTGCAACAGAACCCTGTCAAGCCACTCACTGAAGAGGTCATGCACAGGATAATGGATGACTTCAGGGGTCTCTGGCGCGATGACCTGCAGGAGGTGCGTGCTGCAGTGGAGACCTTACAGACCCAGATCTTGGATGTCTGCGTTCGCTCCCAGGAAACGGCGGCGTCGCAGGTGGCTTAAGATGTGAAGATTGCGGATCTTCAGATGCAGGTATCTCGCCTAAGCTCAGCGGTGTTGACCCTGGAGTCTAACCACCGACGTAGGAATATCCGTCTGCGGGGGATCCCGGAGGAGGTGCCCGATGGAGGGCTTCTCACTTATGCCTGCAGTTTGGTGGCCCAGCTTTTGCCGGCTGGCTCTGCTACCTTGGAGTTGCCTGTCCTGTCGGCCATGCGGATCTGGAAAGCGGCCGCTGCTCCGCAGAATGTCTGAGATGTGGTCGTGACTATTCGTGATGTGGCTTCCCATGCACAGATCCTCACCGATATTTGCCCTACATTCAGGGTCTCAAACTGCATCACCTACTTCAGAGATTTGCCGTTCCTTGCACTAGCAGCCCGGTGCCGTTTCTGGGATGTTACAGTGGTGCTCCGAGACCGTGGAATTTGATAAATCGCTGGGGGCTTCCAGCTCTTATTGTGACACACGAAGGCATGACTTACTCGGCTGCATCCTTGGAGGAGGCGCAGGCTGTTCTGGCCAAGCTGGGTCCCATGGCAGCTCCACGGAGTCCCCTGAGTCTGTCCGACCCAGGATGATCTGACCTGGGATGACAGACTAGGTCCCCCCCTCCTGTTCTTTTTTTGTATTCAAGTTTTATTTGAAATAAAGATCACTTAAACATCAACAGTAGGCCACGCAGAGCCAAGGAAAGTCTTCAATAGCAATAAATCTCGGCTCACAAAATAAACAGTATAAATGGTCATCTGGAAATATATTCCAAGCAAAGGTCATCTGCGGTGAGCGCATTGAAATATACACAGTTTTAGACCAGTGCCTGTCAGTGTCGTTACTAAACTTCTCCGTAAGCAAAAAATGAAATACCAGTCTGGACCTGATCAAATACCAGCAATGCTGCTGAAAATCAGTGCGCCTGCAATTGCAAATCCTGTCGCAACCCTAATCAATGAATCACTGGTCGACTGGATACATGCCCAAGCTCTGGAAGACTGAGAGTGGTACCTATCCATAAAAGTGGTGACAGTACTTTGGTATCCAACTACCGTCCGATATCGTTGCTCCCGGTAATGTCAAAAAGTTTGGAAAAATGCGTCTACACACAATTACGCGATTATTATCAATATTGGAACTACTTAACCCCGGATCAATCCGGCTTTCGTCCAAATCACTCAACTACAACCGCCCTTTTAAAAGTCTGTAATGATATCCAGGCTGGGATGGAACAAGGAAACCTAACTGGAGCCATCTTCCTTGATTTTGCCAAAGCCTTTGACACAGTAGACCATGGCATCTTGTTAGAAAAACTTAAAAAAACTCTGGCATTGGTGATCGCACGTTAACCTGGTTTCAATCATATGTATCTGACCGATCACAATATGTGTCAATTTCTGGCAGCTCCTCCCTCCCGCTCCCAGTCACGTGCGGAGTACCCCAAGGCTCAATACTCGGCCCCCTGCTATTCACAATATTCATAAATGATCTGCCCAACGTCTGCAAAGCCTCAACTATACATATGTATGCAGACGACACTGTAATCTATACCAGCAAACCAAACCTCCGGCAGCTGGAAGCCGTGCTGCAAGAACAATTCACAGGAGGTAGAAAAGTGGATCAAGCACAACAAACTTTAAAATGACAAAACTAACGATGCTCTTTGGAACAAAACCTAAACTACACAAATTGCAAAATCCCCATCTATGTGTGGGGACAAAATCAAATGGCCCGCTGACCACAGTCACTTCTCTCAAATATCTAGGTATGTGGTTGGACCCTAATCTATCCTTTGGCCCTCATCGAAAAACTCTCATCTAAACTTTACCCCAAACTAGATGTCCTGTACAGAAACAAATCCTGCCTGAGCCCCGCGGTAAGAAAGCAGATTGTACAACAAATGCTTATGCTGGCTATTGATTACGGAGATGTAGTGTACGCAGCCGCCCCACAAACACATCTTCAGAAACTTACTACATTGTATAACTCATTCTGCCGCTTTGCGCTACAATGTAACTACATGACCCACCATTGTGACATATTAAAAGAACTAAACTGGCAATCGCTGGAATCTAGACGCACCCTTCACCTTTCCAGCCTGGCGTTTAAGAGCTTTTCTGTCAAGCTGCCACCCTATCTGAATAGACTGCTTCCCCCAGCAGCTCCCTCATCCTATAACCTCCGATCCAGGACCAGCACCTTACTTGCAATACCACAATACAAAAAGACAGTGGCTCGATCCTCATTTTCATACAGAGCACCGCAATTCTGGAATAACCTCCCAGACACCATCAAATCTTCCACCAGTCTTCAGTCACTCAAGAGCTCCTTACTAACATACCTCAATAAGGAATGCACCTGTAAACATGTAACATAATGACTATTTCCTACATATTTATTTTCTGTTAATCTGTATATTTGTGTTAAGATCTTACATTGTATTTCTGTAACACTTCAATGTTCACTTCAATAGGGGGGGGGTCTCTTCGAGCGACAAAAGTGGACTCGCAGGGCCATACCAGAAGAGCTTCGCACTAGTAAAAAGACAGAGTCCACATTGAACCTTACACCCATTAACTGCATAAATCCAGAGGGGAGAGAAAAGAGGGGGAAACAAGGAGGGGGGGGGGTTGTGCCGAGCTTCTCTGTGGGGGTGGGTAGATGGTTCCGTTAAAAAAGAAAAAAAAAAAAAAAAAAGGGGGGGGACCACCTCCAACAAGGAGGGGAAGGGAGGAGTGGCAGGCCATGTCCGTGACTCTCCTGGCATGCTCCCGAAGGAGGCCATGGAGGGGTACTGTCACGGGGCCCGGGCACACGAGGGCCAGGCATGGCAAGAGTACCATGATGGCGCACCCCGTGGTCACCCAGTGTGAAAAGAAAAAAAAAAAAAAAAAAAAAAAGGGGGGGGAGGTGGGGAGAACAACCTCAATGGAACGCGTATCCTAGGGGAACACAAACAGGAGAGAAGGGGAGAAAGGCAGAACGCCATGACGAGTCGGGATATCAGCCATGTCATGACGACAAGTCCCAGTCTCAATCCGGGTTGCCCGGGGATGATGTGGAGCCTGCAGGTGAGCGTGCGGCAGTCTGACACGAGAGCTGGAGGTAGACCGAGGGAGCGCAGGTGACCTTCAGCCTCGGCGGATGAAGTGGCCACCAGTGCCTGTCCATCGCCCGTGGTGATGAGAGAACCAGAGACACCCCATTTATAGCTGATATCGTGCGTGCGTAGGAGGGTGGTAACAGGCCGAAATTGCCGGCGGGTGGCAAGTAACATAAAAGGCAGGTCCCGGAATACGGCGATTGAGGCCCCCCTCAAAAAGGACTGTGGGCACATTCCGCACTGCACGAAAAACCGAGTGGTGCACGGCCATATCTCTGAGTGTGACGATCACGTCGCGCAATGCTTTTGCTGGGGCCAGGGCCACCTTCCGTACGCGGAGTGACGCAAGTGTTCCTCAGAGTGGAGAACTGACTCCAGAAATCGCGTAGTATAGGGAAATATGTCCGAGTCTGGTACCATCTCCGGGACCCCCCGGAGCTTCAGGTTTCGGCATCTGTGCCTCATCTCTATTGCCATCACGGCTGATTGTAGGCTGCTGACCTGCTGCTGCAGGGCGTGTATGGAGGAGGAAGAAACGGCCCGTGAGCTCTATTGCGGTTCTGGAGATCCCCCAGTTGCGTCTGGGTCTCCGCAACCACAGCGCCAAGGGCTTGAAAATCCGCTTGCCAGGACTTCCTGGCGTCCTCCAGGAGAGCGCGAATATCACCCCCCCCCCCCCCCGGGTCGGTGTCGCCACGTGGGGAGCAGGTGGAGCATCCTCGGTCTCCAAAACCGGCAGGTCCTCCACATCAGGCAGAGCAGGTCCACCCGTCATCGAGAGGCAGATATCAGGGGTACGGGTGCCCCCCGCCGCTCTGTCTTGGATTTTTTCCCCATGAAGGTACAGGATATCTCCTCGCAGCGCGAGGGAAGGTGTCAGTCTCCTCAGGCCCCAAAATGGCCGCCACGAGACAGGGGATGCAGCAACTCAGCAGTCTCGAACGCCGGTCCGGAGGAGGGGAGTAAACGGGCTCCGGAGGTCCACCTCCCGATAGCCGGCAGCAGTGTCACTTTGGTGGAGTTTTCCCGGCTCTAAACCTCGATCGGGCCGCTGTTTAATTATGCTGGATTGGAGCTCCACGTCCGTCTCGGTCCGCTGCCGGCCACGCTCTCCCCCCCCTCCTGTTCTTAATTCTGCTTGTTGCCATGCACTTTTACTTTTAATTTTTATTATTTACAACTGCTGACATTCCCTGCCACTTGTTAATTGTGATTTTCTCATCTGGGCACAGTCTCTCTCTTGTAGAGGACTTTGTGGCTGGTCTCCCAGATTCCCCCCTTTTTTTTTTGTATGCGGGATGCCGGGATGACCTGGGTGAGCCATCGATATGGCCACCATGGCTCTGGCCGTGTCTCTTGGCCTCAGGTTTCCTAGCCCTTTGGCCTCTTCCGTGGCCCCGGTCTTCCTGCGGTTTGTCGGGGTGACCCAGGAATGCCTAGTTTCCTGGGCAGTCCCCATACCCCCCCCCCTCCTTTTTTTTTTCCTCTTTCCCTTATTTCTCCTGGTGGCCCTCTGATATCTCCAGCCTCTGTGCGAGGTGCCCGACTGTTTTTTCAGCTGAACTTCTGAGAACTTTATAGTCTAATGTTATTGCCTGCATGTTTCTGAATTTCTTTACAGATGACTTATAGCCCTATGTGTCCATATTACACCGTCTTGTTTTTGTGACTTTGTGTTGATTCCAAAAATAAAGAATTTAAATAAATAAAATAAAAAAAATGAGAGTGACCAATTAAATGGTTTTATAAAAAGGACACAATTCAAGTTGTACCTGGTTCTAAGTAGCTGCTTTCATCTTCGGAGATGCTGATATCAATTGTATTGGATAGTACGGCCACAAAACCTTCCTTAAACTCCTCAAAATTAACCTAGATTAGAAAAAAAAAAAAAAAAAAAGAATGGTTAGATCACAGCACGACACATAATTTCACCTCTAACATTCAAGTTTCTCTTCTTCGGATGCGACCGATCAAACAGTGATTGCTCCTGTCATTTATTGAAAACTCTGTGCCAGCATTGCATGGCTAATAAGGCTTTTAAAGGTCAATGGTGCCATGATCCTGAAGGATTACAATCTGTACAACACACATCTGAGCATTCACTGTAGTTTAGTTATCTTATGGGAAGTGAAGCTCCATTAATTATCAGAGTTTGTGCGTTCCAGTTTCAAACTACCTGGTGGTAACGCAGATTTATCATTCACGTTACATGTACGGACAGTATACCTAGTCTAATAACCAACAGAGCAATCATGGGATCAGAGATGTTTCAGGAAGGTATGCAACCATTGATCCAGTGTAGAACATGGTGCTATAGACCATGTCAGATATCTGGGCATCCTGACAGAAACCAGTCACCCTTAGGCTAATGTCAGATGAACGCAGTCAGAGCACACTCTGCGTGCGTGCATAATGGACAGACGTACTGACAGAAGATACTGTAGACACCACACGGTCCGTTTTTGTTGTAGACGTAGGAAAAAAAAAAAAGGAATTATGGGAAACAAATTTAATATGAAAAATGATAAAAATTTGAAAAGGATATGAAAAGTCATTTTGTGCGTCAAGGTGCTGTATGTCGCAAATGCGCTGCGTCTGATATCTCACACACGCAGAACGCTACGCAGACAGGGCACGTCCGTCTAGCTGTTTTACGTTCTTGCCTAACTTGCGTCAGTTTGTCACGTGTGTTGAGAGTGTGCAGTTCGGTGCGCACGTACTTCGTGTGGGTCTCTATTGATCAGGATTCTATGCTACGACAGACGTTAAAACTGTGCGGCAACATGGACGTGATCGCTGCGTTCGTCTGACGCAAGCCTTAAGGCTGGGGGTCAGACCAGCGCACTTTTAAAGTGCGTTCTGGCGCACATAATTACGGCCGCACTAGCAGCAGATGACGGGCAATGACGGCCAATATACGGCCGCACAAAAGTCCGGCCGTGTAATCCTAGTGGAATTTGAAGACAATTTTTTGAGAATGCTGAACCGCTAGTACTGACGTACTGAGTGCGCAGCTGCGGCATAGCGGCATGTTTGCGTGATTAAGGAGATGTCAGACGCTGCTAATGTCCAGCCTACATAACGTCCAGACGCAAAAAGAGTTTTATTGACGATCGTACAAAATCACGCCCGAAAATGCACGTCGTCTGACCGTTTTTGCGCATTCCGTGAAAAAATACGTCAATGCGTTCAGACGCACTTTTTCACGTTCGCGGGGAAAAATGCTTTCGTCTGACCCTAGCCTAAACCCTCCATCTCTGTCAGGCAGGGATGTCAAACTCTGTCCCCCCCAGATATTTCTGAACTACAAATCCCATGATTCTCAGACCATTTATTGCATTCGATTCTGGGAATTGTCTGGTAGGCCGACTTTTGACACCCCTGCTCTAAGGAATGAAAGTGCAGTATTTTTGGGATGTTAAGGAAGGAGGATTGAGCTGAGATTAGTATTGACTACGAATTAAAATGTATCTACATTATTTACAACGCTTAAACCCTCCAGCAGCATAAACATTGTGTTTTTCGCAAGTGTTGTATGGTCTGGTGATAATGAAACATTCAGTTGTAACTAAAGAGAAATACATGCGCATCATGTAAATTAGTGAACCTTCTTTTAGATAAGTGGATTATACTTTGTTTTCCTGTAAAAAAAAAAATTTTTAATTTGTTTATATGTAAAGCATATGGTCTGGTGTTGGATTGTATTTTATATAATATGTAAATTCAGGACGAAACCCTTGCCTATAAAAAGGTTCCGTTTTTACATTTGTCCTAAACCTCTGAAGAATAAATCAGAGATTATAACCGTGTATACTTATGCCATACATTAATAAAAAGGTTTCCAATTTTATCAAGAACAAGTCCTCAATACAAACACCAGTTGGAGTAAAACCGCTAAAGAGAGCCTTTAGAGAGTCAGCACCTGAAAAGTATCATTTTATACCACTAGGGCTACAATTAACGATTCTCATTATCATTTAGTTGGCCAAAATTATATATATATATATATATATATATTATATATAAATATATATATAATATAATATTATATTATAATATATATAGGTTTTGAAAGTTTACTAAAAGGAATTTTATGTATAAAAAATTCCCACAGCCCCTCCCCCTTTTTCCATAAGCAATTTGCGTAGTGTCCGTAACTTTTGTATGTACATACACAAATAGCGTATCTTGCGTACTTTTCACACAAGGTATGCGAGTGCTTGGACAGAGGGATGGGTTGATGCTGCGAGTGCTTGGACAGAGGGATGGGTTGATGCTGCATGCACAGCTTATGCCCATGTTTGCTTTCTCAAATGAACACTGCTACAAGCACAAGGGTGCGTAGAGTGTCCCTTTTAAATAATTTGTGTACAAACCGAGTGGGAGGAGGGACTGGAGGTGGAAGGGAGTGACTTTGTTCAAGTGACTTGTCCTGAGTGTGAGAGCGAGTGGGTAAGGACAAAAAAGGCTGGATCTGAGTGTGGTAGTGAGTTTGGGGAAAGGACCAGACCAAAGGGAGGGAATGGCAGTTCCCGACCAAAGAGGGTGTGGCACAGAGGGTGGGGTGGTGGCACAGGCCTCCAGCTTCAAGTAAGGATAAAACACAGGCATACAGCTCCTTCACCCAGTAGCAGTATCCTATTGTTTGTGTTATAGCTATGCTACTGTTGTAAACAGAATAAAAACAAACTGGTTGTGTCTGACATGACTCTAGAACTAAAAATCATACCTAGTAAAGCAGTGGCACGTCTTCTCCAATCGACTCCGAAGCTGAGGTTATTTACGTTTAACTCAGACTCTAAACATTGTGTACTGTACACAGGACGATTAAGCAACACCGATTAAAGCAATGATTAAAATAGTTGTCAACTATTTCCATTATCGATTAGTTGTCAATCGATTAGTTGTTTCAGCCCTTTATACCACGAACATCTCTGCAACTGACAGACTAAGACAAAGCTTTCATCATCTGGTATTATAAATCTGACATCAAAAAAGTATTCTAGAATTTATTGGATTGATGGAAAATTGATAAATAGTTGAAAATGGCATTAGAACACCCTCTCAACCAATGAGAGTGGCAGTTCTGTACGACTTTATACACCGAGTTTTCACCGTGTTTTCTTCAAGGGTTTCTGCCAAAGTTGTTTCAACTGGGTTTCCAAAGTTATGCAATTTCACGGTCCTTTCCACTGTAGTGTCAAAGTTGACTAGCATTGCTTTTAATATGGATTTCAAAATAGTTCACAGACCAAACAATGGTAACTGGAGAATAGTCAATTGTTCATTTTACAGGAAAAAAAAAAAAAAAAAATTGTACCATCTGCATCAACTTCTGCATCTCCGAAATGGACCCTAGTTGCCGGAATGGGAGTTTTTACTGCAGTGAACTTTGCTGCCATAAGGATACTTACTCACTAACCTCTCAGGTTATCTGTATCTATTTGGTTTAGAGTTTCATATGAAGTAGGAGGACATACATGTCAATTGACACCATTAAACGGGAATGCATGAAACCTTTCTACTTCCAGTAGTGTTTGATCTTGAGAATGAAAAAAGAAAAAAAAAAAAATATTGGGGGGGGGGGGGGGAGACCAACACCGCACAAATCAAGAACTTGCCCCACATATATTTGCCAATTGATTCCTTCTCCAAAAGGACGAGTTTGTTAATTTGGAAAAAGAACACCACATAATATTTGTGGTTGATTCTGCACTTGTTCCAAGCAATCCAGTTGTGCTTCATTAGAAAAAACATCCGATACCATAACTCCCAGCATTTCAAAAAGGGACAAATAGGGACAGTTCTTTTTAAGGGAATGTCACGAGAATTCATTTTTTTTTATATAGAATTCTTTATTTACCTGTTAAAATGTAAAAAAAAAAACAAAAAAAAAAAACGTAGCAAACTTCTATGTACACGTATGAAAGTAAAAAAGTAATTGGACCAAAGCTGCCATCAGCTATACTTTATACCTCCTCTATTATACTTGTTTATATACCCATAAAGAAAAATACACAAAAGCTAGAGAAGGAACAAAATTTGTGCTGTGTTAAGGGACATAATTGATTGTAAGAAATGTTTGCATCACCGACATCAAAACATACCATGGAGGGGAAAAAAGCGAATTTTTTTTAAATGAGGCTTACATCTAGCCATAATGTTTTTCTTATTCTTTGAAGTTGAATTTGTGGCCGGTTTCTTGTTTCGAGAACAAAAATTTTCATACCATAGGGAGCCGCTTTTATGCGTGTCGAACAAGTCATCCAGATACAAACCATTATACTTGGGGGGGGGGGGGGAAATCAAGCTCTGTTACTGGTGCAATGTTATTTTTGCACAAATGTCAAGCCCTGTGTTTGTTTTACTGGGATGAAGGAGCATTTGCTTTTCCGCTGTACTATATACACAGTAATGTATTCAAAAAGGCTATTCATTGCAAAAACCACAACACCCACAGGAATGCAAATAACTACCAATATCCATTCTGATAATGGTGTCGGCTGACGCACTGTTAAGATGTTAAACAAATCCCAAAAACATCAATATCGTAGAGATTTGCCAGGTATCGCTATATATTTTAGTACATCTTTAAACTGTTACAATAAATTCTTTTTGCAGCAAATTCTAAAAAAAATAAAAGTATCACAAGAGATGCATTTATAAGTTTTTTATAAAATAGGGTGAAAAGAGCTACAGTTACAAGTATTTATAAAGCGCTAACAAGTTCCATAGCGTAATAGTCTTCTATGGGGCAATTTCAGTGCCGCCGAACAGGTCCGAAATTGACCATCCAGTGCTATTTGGGGCCAAATTGGAGGTTAGTGAATAAGGTAAATTAAACCGAGATCTCAAACTCTGGCCCTCTCCAGATTCCCAGAATTCTTTGTACAGCGCTACAGAACTTGTTGGCCCTTTAGAAATGCTCGTAACTGTAATGCAATAAATGGCCAGAGAATAATGGGAGGTGTAGTTCAGCAACAGCTGGGGGTTACAGAGTTTGAGATGCCAGGTCTATAGGGTTTAGTATGATGAAACAAATCTTCCTTGTGGCATGGACATAGACCTAGGGGAGATCAGAGGACCAACCATACTGCATGACACCGTTAACCAGTACAACTGGAAAGCAGTAAATACAAGAGAGGCAATTGCAAATTTTTGGCCAAAGTGGCCACATTGAGTTTTTTTTTATATTTAGTTAATAAAAAGGGACATTCTTGTCAAAGATTTTCAATAACAATAGGTGTCATTTTCATCTTAAAGCACACTGATAAGCAGCAATTTATAAAATGGACACTACCAAAAATAAAAAAAATGAATGTCCTTTATCAGGGCTATTCAGAAAGAGATGAAAACCTTGAGTGACTGGAAAAGCGAAAATTCTAGGTCAAAATAGCCAAACCAGAAAAATTGGCCATTTGGTCTAGATGGATCATGCTCCTGGCAATTCAAGGTTATCACCTTTCTCTGTGTTTATTTTAGGTTGCTGACATGGCGGTGAAAATATCTGCCCAATACGTCGCAGAATGTCACAGACTGCGAGGAACATGAGAGATCCTAGACTTAAGTCCCCAACACGGACTCGCCCCCATCCCATTTCACATTATCACTTACCCCTGATAATGTCCATGGACTTGCCCATTCCCCCCCATATATATGTCCCACTACCCCCCTCCTCCCCATATGCTTTGGCAATGCTAAAATGTATTTGGTACTGCCAATAAAGCTTATTTTGATTTGATTTGATTTTGATATCTTACATGTGCTTTGATTTTCCGCATGTATATTTAGTTAAGAAAATATTCTACTTTGTGTCCTCAGAGGTTTTCCCACAGGGACCCTTCCTTCTCTGCCAGCTGAAGGATGACAGAGTCCAGAGGTTGCTCATATTATAGATTTGGCCTTAAAAATAGCCATATCTATAAGTGCCATAACAAGGCATAACTATTAAAAAAGACCCAACAGTCTGTTACATCTACAAGAGGACTCTCTCTTAAACATATTAATGTAAATTTATTATATTTGATTGTGCCTTTTTGAAACATTAACTGCATGACTCAGATTTGGTTACAGATGGTTTGGGAGTTCTAGGTTTTATTGCTCCTATTTGTGGTGGGAGGTGGTGCTCAGGGTATAAGCTGGTGATGTGGTCAGGGTGAGCGGAGTGCCCATTTAAAGTGTGTATTTTAAAATAATACTGAATCAAATAAAAATTATCTGGGCACACACCCTGACCAATGGGTCTGTGAAACTAAACTCAAGACAGGGTTTTTGTCCTCTAACAACGTGCACACATTTACATCCTCTCATGGAAGGGAGATGAGTACAGAGGCGCATTCAGTTCCTCAACAGCTGCTGAATTGCCATGTTCCAATAAATATTTGCTGTTTTGCTCCACCAAAACTTCAAACTGAACATTTCCTTACTGGATGGTTTGCTCCGTGGAGGCGGCCATCTTTCCTACGTCACACTCGGCTGCAAGTGCTAAGTTAGCAGTGCTGAGCGCTGACCTGCAGCACAGCGTTCAGTGCCAAGTTGCTAACTTAGCACTTGCAGCGGCTGAGGAACTGAATGTGCCTCAGGTGCAGTGGCCAGGATGTGTCAGCCTCCCTCCCAGCACCTGCGTGATTGCCCACACACCGAAAAAAGGATTCAGGAGTTTTGCCGCCAGCGGGTGTCTGTCAGAAAGGAGAAAGCTGGACCACGGGAGACCATGACTGCACCTCAGCCTGTACTGTGCAATGCACTCAATGGCCCGAGAACCTGCCCTGCCACCGGGGGGGGGGGGGGAAATTCGACCCATTGTTGGCACTACCGATAATTGGGCCCGATATTCAGTATTCAGGTCGTCCCCCCCCCCCCCGTTATCGGCAGGTTTCATCTCCGATCTACTGATCACAGGGATTTTCCTGCCAGTACTCTGTACCAGCGCATACCTGCAAGGCAGACGCTCCCCTGCTAGGTTGCGGAGGGCATCTGCAGCTCATCTGCAAAGATCTGCAGCTCAGCACCCATCCGGCACCGATCACAGACCTATCCCACAGGGGGTTGGCATCTTTGTCAGCCCTGCCTGCGGAACATATCACTGACGTTAGCCAGGCAGGGGATTCCCTATGGGTAGATCTGGGGATCCGAAAGGAACCTCATAGCTCTGCAACCATGGAAGCCAGCAGGTCTTCGGAGGTTGCATTGGAAAGGCCAGGGTATGGCCTTTCCAATGATACCATGCATGGTATCATTAATTTTTTTTAAACAATTTATTTATAATGCAGCACACAGAATATATTATTCTTATACACACTTCTAAAGTGAACAATCATGCTGCTCTGTGATACGCTCATACACAGCGCACAATAATTTATCAGCACAATAACAAATACACTCAACTCACAGCAATGTGCGGTGTTTATCACAGAGCTGCACAGCAGTAAAACGCACTGCAATGTGTGGTGTGCATGAGTGATAGTTCCACAGCAGTAAAACTGATATACCCATACTGAGCACTGATTCCTTAACCCAAAAGAACATTTAGCTTTCTAGTAGTGACATTTAGTGTGTGATGTTTATAAGGTTTTTTTTGGCCATTTATTTTTGCAAGCACATTATTTTCCTCTGTTGTAATGTTCAGAATTTTATTAAACATGTTCAGGTGAAACCAGATTTGTGTATAAATTGTGATTTTTCAAAAATTTAAATCTACAGAATATCGGCACCTGATATCGGCCTGAAAGGCTGCCGCTAATCTGTATCAATGTCTAAAAAGTGATATTGGTCTATCCCTACCTGATACAGGACCAGTGGCGACTCTAGGAACAATATTTAGGGGGGCAAAGAAGATACCGCAGTCAAAACTGGGGGGGGGGGGGGACTAATAATTTTCACCACTAAATCATATCACTGAATAAAACTAAGGGTTCTGTCACCTGGTGTGAACTAAAACACCATCGCTAAAGGAAAAGTTAAGCGCGAGTCGCTAAAACTTAGTGCCTGATGACCTACTAACAGATCACCTTGTCCACGGTAGTCCATGAACAAGGTCGTTTGGCGCATGCTAGGAAAACTCTAAGACCCGGGCTGAGACCCAGCGCTAATGCAGTTGTGTACAGGATAGAACATTTTTTTTTCCCAGAGCAGAGTGCCGGGACATACCTATCCCCCGCCCTCACAAGCTTGAATATGAACACATCCAGTGAATAACCTCACACCCCGCATTATTAAAATCCTCCAAGGTGGACATATCATCCATGTCTTGATGCACACATATATTAAGGCTGATGGGCATTGCATGATAAATGCCACCCAGCAGCATGTAGAATCATTACACTGCATTTAATAGATCCAAAAGGAAGGCCAGGTGAGCCACAATTAACTTCCCTGCTGCAGCATATAAAGAACACGTTTCAGGGCAAGACTTGTGTCCCTTTAAACTTGGTCCACACGGTCACCCTAATAATCACCCGCTTACATACTATGAATATCCCCCAGCATAAAATGTTTAAAATTAAGCAATATATTAGAATTAGGATATATGTGGATAAAGGATACATTTATAAGAGCCGACTGCAACAGCAACGACAATGCGGACCAGATCCATTACTATGGTGTATGGGGCCAAGAGAACACCTGTGCTGCATTCCTTTCAATTGCCTGTTAATTTTGGCGAGGATCTGGTTTCAGTTTTTTTGGAGCTAGCACCAGGGTTGAGCAGTAGGTAAAATGTTGCAATTAGCTTACCTCAAAAAATTTGCGTTGGCACCAAGTGATCTGTTGGCTGCAAAAGCGCTAGAGATCTCTTGCGCTAGCCATGTTAAGTAAAGGACGCGGAAAGTACAGTAAGCTCGCGCTACAAATCACTAATAGCGCCGCTAAGAGATTTTTCCTGTTTGTAGAAGGAGGCAAACGATCTGTTGGTCCGGCGCTTGACTCGTTTAACCTGGCGCTAACGCAAAACCAATGCAAGGGTTAACCCACACAAGGTAATAGTGCCCTAAATAAGATATATATATATATATATATTTTTCCAAAACCCATGATTAATGTGATGCAATGATACTTTGTTGTTGTACGAACATGATACTTAAATTCAATAATTTTATTTGCTGCAATTCAGCAGTTTTCGCTGAATGTCTGATAGCTGCTTCAGCGACTCCACATTTAGCAAATTACAGGGACCATTCACTAAATAGGGAATTCACTATATTTTTGGCAAAATGAATTCCCCGAAATGTGACGAAAAACAGAGGATGAATAGACCATTTAGATTCTAGCTTCCATAGTAACCCCTAAAATGCCATAAACTCAGGGAAATACAATAAAAATAAAACAATGTGGCATTTAGCCACCCCTTAACCCCTACTATGCCATTAATCAAGGTAAAACATGAAATGAATACACTGAGGCATGTAGCCTACCCCTTAACCCCTACTATGCCATTAATCAAGGAAAAAGTGAAATGTATACTGTTAGGGATGAAGCCTACCCATTAACCCTTAATATACAACTAAACCAAGGCAAAAACTAACGTAATACACAATGTAATTTATAGTCTGAACATTAACCACTTCACTGCTGAGCCATTTCTACCCTGTGAAAAGGTTTAAGTTTAAGTGCCTGTTATTATTTAATGTTTTATGACTTTTACTTCAAACTGAATATGGGCATGTTGGGTATCATTGGAAAGGCCAGAATCTGCCCTAACCAACGACACCTAGATCCTAGATCGTCCATATACGATCCACGGGGACGGAGATACAGCGGTCCGAATAAGTGAAGGGATCTGGATGCTGATTTTTGGTGGGGGGGGGGGCAAGGAATAACCTAGGGGGGCAATTGCCCCCACTTGCCCCCCTGTAGAGTCGCCTATGTACCCTGAGCCGTCACTGCAGAAGCATTAATCCAGCAAGCGTGGCCCCTAAAATGCTCTTCTGGGGCTCACGGGTGCAAGTACTGCATGCCATTAACTGTCTGAATGGCCTCTAGTATTTCTATTGCAGGGCCTCTATTTCAAGAGGTCAGCCTGGAGCTCCAGCACCCATGTCAATCTGGCCCTGGCTATAGTAAAGCAAATGTCCATGGCACACACCAGTCTGCCACAACACCATGGTTGAAAAAGTGCTGCAATGGAGCATGTAATTTTACTCTACAATGCCCCAGAGGGCCCTATTATATTGATCACGCCAAAACAGGGACGTTAACATGCAAGTTTCTTAGCGTCCCTGTTTTAGCGCGATATTCTAGTGCAGGCGCTAATCCAGCAGCCTGCCCTGTAACAGCGCTAAGCTTCAGGATGCTCGCGGCAGTGCTAAGCACCGCGGCAAGCATTCCCTCCATGGAGCCCATAGGACTCCATTGAGGCTTCCGGTCACATGACCTGCAGGATCTCACCTATCGAGATCCAGCAGGTAGGCGGAGTGATTCGCAGAGGGAGATCCACCCTCCCAGTTTCTCTCTGCTCCCGGTGGCAAAAGAGGCGGATCGGGCCACCGTTCAACACGATGAGAGGCGAGTGTTTGATTTTTTTGCTGATGCCGATTCTGCAGAAGGGGAATCAGTCGACGACAGCTGGTGCTAACTTTTCAGTTAACCGCAGGACGGTAATTAGCGTTAGGTACCGGCTGGGTGGAGCAGAGGTAACATCACTGCTCTATAACGTGGAGACACAGGTTTGAATCCCGGCAAGAGCACCTCTCCAGTAAGTGTCCTTGGGCAAGACACCTAACAGGACATACTCGCTACCCAGGACATACTACTACAATCTCAATGTATCCTTCCTGGTAAAAGACTTTCTCAAAAAAAAAGAAGTACAGTAATCTCGTGCTGGAAAGTGCAAGATCCGAATCGCTAATGTTTTGTTTTTTTAACCCATTAGCGTTTTGATTTAAAATGGTGCGCCCGCGCTAGGGCAACCAAGGCTAACATTAACGTGAACACAGGTGAAATCAGCTTTAATGAAGTTACAAGGCGAGTTTTATTTAATTTTTTTACATTTTTTCTTTGGCTTGTGTTTTACCTCTGCGATTGCTGCCGCACAAAAGAGATGCAAAAGAATAGAAGTATTTAGTTGATTTGTTCCGTTGTCAGGCTCGGCATGTTAAAATTAACAAGCAAATATATCTTACTCTGGCAAAGAGGTCATTTCCCAGGAGAGTCTGCAGGAGGAGCGGTAACTGGGCATCTAGGTGCAGCTTGTGACACAGCTCTGTCAGCTCCTCTTTGTCCAGGTATCCAGTTCCTGTCGTGTCACAGCTGTTAAATACATCCTGAAGTTGGGATACATATTTGTTCTCCTCTTCCTGGTCCATCCCATAGCAAACGGCTGTGTACCTATAATAGATATAAAAAAGCACAGTAAGCAAACCGCGTAGTAGCCTTCATTCGTGTGTATACATGGCGCGTTGCGCGCACGCACACACACATTTTGTGAGTTTCCCTTAGCCCTCCAAAAACGAACCCATTGACCTCATCCCTTGTATAGCTGTACTATTCACCCCCTTATATTGTTCTATTATTCATCCCTTTGTACCTGCCCCCATTCCGTCTCTGGTACATTCTTTCCACCCAACATCCTACCCTTCTGGTCCACTGCCTTCCCCCTTGCGTCTCTAGTTCATTAACCTCCCCTCTGGAGGAGTCAATTATCACTACATTATAGAATAATATCCTTTAATTATAAATGCCACATATTCCGCAGCGCTTTACAAGATCAGTGTACAAGGAGTTAATACATTAGATACCACACATGGAGGATGACCTGATTCAGAGGGTCCCTGTTCAAGGGAATTTACAATCTAGGAGAAGTATTTTGTGATGTTCCTGGTCCATTAATCCTCTCGCCCTGTATCCAAAGCTTATTATACTCAAATTGCTAGAAGTCCATGAACCAATTGCCACATAGAAGTATCGTATGTGCAAAATCTACATGAATGATAAAAGTCCTCCCCTGCTGTATATAGAACTCATATGCTGCAGGAATGAAACCACATAAAATCTCCCCACCATTTGTCCCAGGCCTAGGGTTCCCACCTGTCAGTTTTTGACCCGGACTGTCCGGGTTCGGAGTCATATGCCCGGGTTTGATACCCTCTGCCACCCGGACACATGACTCAGAGGTGCCGGCACAAGTCCTGCCTCATACTTACATTTCCTGTGTTCCCCCGGCGCCGCAGTCCTCTCAGTCGTCTTTTTTTATTTATTTTTATTTTGGAGACGCACCGCCCACTGTGGGACGGGTTGGGCAGTGCATTGGTCACGTGTCGTCCTCCCTGCCTCCTCCCATGAGCCACTGTAAGCACGCGCAACGGGCTCACGTGACAATGTTCACGTGGTTGCTAGTCGTGCCCTAGCATGCGAGCGGCACTGCAGCTCCCTACTGGTCCCGAGCAGCCAACGAGACCTGCTGATGGTGCTGCGACGCTCTCCATCCACTCTCCGACTGGACCGTCACAAAATACAAAAGCATCTCGACTCTCTGCAGGGCGAGTGTGGTATGCAGGCTTGAAAATCATCAGCAGTCAGTTTGCCTGCCAGCCTTTCCAGTGAGTCTGCCATGCATAAAACCAGTGTGCCATACCAATCTGGCAGCCATACCAGTCTGCTATGCATAAAACCAGTGTGTGCTATACCAGTGTGCCAGCCATACCAATCTGCCATGCATAATACCAGTGTGTGCCATCCATAATACCAGTGTGCCATCCACATTACCAGTCTGCCATGCATACCACGTGCCATATTATATACGCATAATGTAAATATACGCATAATGTAAACGCAAAAAAAAAAGCCACCCAAGCCAAACACTAGACTAGAGTGTTCGGCTTGAAGAAAAGGTGGCAACCCTATCCAGGCCCATTAACCCCCTTGGATATTAGCAGCTGCCGTCCTCAACACATGTAAACTGGTCCATCTCGCAGGTTATCTAGACCAATGAGTTTGTGAAAAATCTAAGATGGCAAGCCCTCAAGCAGGCTCCTCTCCTATGGTTCTGTGTGTTTAACTTCTGTATTTGTTATTCTGTCTCACACATTGTACAGTGCTTGGCGCTTTATAAGTACTTGAAACTGCAACGGATTTGTGAACAGTGAAACAGTAAGGCTGGTGTCAGACGAGCGTAGTGTTCACGTCCGTGATTGCGCCTAAAAGTACGTCCGTGATAGCATGAAAGAAAGTCCATTGGAGCCTGACACATGAAGTACATCCGCACTGAACTGCGGACGCACAGCGGCCGCGGCAAACGGACGCAGGTTAGGCAAGAACGTAATACTGCTAGAACGGACGTGCGGAGTGCGCCACGTCCACAACGTCTGCATAGCTTTGTGTGTGAGTGATGGAGCGTGGTCAGACGGACTGCATTTATACGTCCAGCATTTTTGACGGACAGAATGTTTTTTCATTGTAATTTATTTTTCCCTCCTACATCCGTCAAAAATAACTTCAGTGAAAAAACGGACTGTGTGACCACTACTGCGTCATCCGTACTGACGATGTCCGTACTGCACGGACGTACAGTCCGTAGAAATCACGCTCGTCTGACCCCAGCCTAAAAAGGGCCAAAATTATTTCCTGAACCCCTCCAACCCATAAAATATTATATTTAAGTGCCAACACATCCCACAGCGCTGTACAAAAGGTGCAATGGGTAAAGACTGGACAATTCTACAATACATACAGGAGGCCGGCCAGTATTTCTGCCAGACATGAGGACCCTACACACCTTTCAAGGCTCCCCCCCCCGATGCGGTGTCTGCATGCTTTTCCTGAGCTCAGCCTCTTCCCAAATTTAACCACAGACTTAAACACTGTATAATAGTAAGCTAGTTCATCATTACAATGCGGGAGATGGCAAGCTGGAAATAACCATTTGTCTATGCCAATATATACACATACCAACAAGTAACAACAACCCAGCCCATGTCCTCAACAATTAAAAAAATGTGACAAAAAGGAACACTTCTACATACTTTATTTTTGTTGTACACTATTAAATCAGAATACCAAAATTATTATTTGGGTATGACGATTATGAAGAACAATGGTCAGAAAAACGTTTATATGAAAAAAGGTACCATTGCCTAACTGAGCTTGCATAATTCAGAGTTTGGCCTTTGGGATGTACATACAATACACAATATTCTACATTGGAAGGGGCAGCATTCCTATACAGGAGTCCCTTATTCAGAATACACAAATCAACTCATTCTCCTTTTGTTCTACCAGTGATACGCAAACCCAGAAGAAAAGATTCGTGTCCCCTTCAGCCAATAAAACTAAGGCTACAACCCCCTCCATAATAACCAAATCCCCGGAAAGAAGGCAGCCAAGCAGAAATTGTGACTTTTGTTACTGTTCATTAATGAATAACTTTGTTTCAAGAGCATTCCAAAAAAAAAAAAAAAAAAATGAAGGAATGAAAAGTGGCTAGGGATGAATTATTTTGCTCTTCATTCTTTAGTGTCCATGTAGTGCAGCTTTTGAACTAGATCAAAAGGGGATACTAGAGCCACTGTGACCACATACACTCAAGTGGACAAGGCAAGAGAAGCTGGTCCCCCTCATCGCCTTCCACCTGGGCAGCTCTTTAATGCTGAAGATCTGTCTCCATGTTGAAGGTTGTCAGTGACCACAATGCTGTCTTCATGAATTCAGGTTCCAGAAGCTGCATAACTACAGAGAGTGACTGGCCGCTGACGTATTTTGAAGAAGAGGAGTCTGCGGAATGTAGAATAAAAGCAGCGCATTTGATTGGCTACATGTGCAAGATCACCCTTAAACTTACAGTATGTTGCAAGATGCCGTTAAACAGAAGAGACTGAACACCAGACGAAGCGAGTTATGACAGATGGGGAATATAAAAATAAAAAAAAGATAAATAAAACGTGGTGTCTGGACATCCGTCGCAGCATTTTTCACATTGATGCCTCCATAGCATGCGCTGCAGGTGCCTGATAAGGTGCGCACTTACTTCCTGTGCTCTATTGACTCGTCTGACCCTGGCCTTAGGCTGTCAAACGAACGCAGTCTGAGCGCACTCTGTGTGCGTGCATAACGGACAGACGTACTGACGGAAGATACTGTAGACACCACACAGCAGGCATGTACTGACCATAGGGACTACAGGGAGATTGCTGGTGGGCCAATGACTCCGTGTGAATGCTGGGTGCAGTGAGAACTTTCTCACCATCTGTAAAACAGACGCAGTCTGCCATGGTCTCATATTGAGACCACTGTGCTGGAGAGACCCGCTGCGCATCCGGCTCACCTTAAGACATGGTGCACACCCAACCTCAGTGCCACTGCGTTGCTTTACCCAATCTTTGTGCAGCAACTCCAGTATCTGTAGAGCGATTGGTTGGTTTATATATTATTTTGTGTGTGTTTGCAAAATTAAAAAGTGGGTCGGTCTGGATGAAGTCCAAGGCTGAATTTTTGTCCCAGTCCAACCCTGCCACACGGTCCGTATTTTTTGATGGATGTAGAAAAAAAAAAAAAAAAAAAAAAAATGAAATATGGGAAACAGTCAGCCAGAACGAAACAAAAAACAAACTGAGAGTCAACATGGACGTCACAAATGTGCTGCGTCTGACGTTGCGCTATCACGCACACAGGCCGCAGCGCGCTTTGGGTGTCCGTCGTAGCGCTTTTACGGCGAGGCCTAAATGGCGTCCATTGCCACCTGCGTGGTGCGTGTGCACTTCGGGGCGCACGTACTTCGTGTGGGTCTATTGATCACAAAAATCAATGCTACGACGGATGTTAAACTGTGCGGTGACACGGACGTGATCACTGCATTCGTCTGACGCTAGCCTTAGCGGGAATAAATTACATTTCAAATTCTGAATAATTTATATTAGATAATACCAGAAGAATTATGGAACTCCCCTATAGTGCATAGATCGGAAGCAAGCAGCATAAAACGACTGCTCATCACCTTATATAAACCCGGGATCTACAGCTTACGAATAGTCAACTGTTTTTAAAGGTAAAAGATAAAACGTTTAGTAAACACTTCACAGCATGGCTGACAAATCTCACAGCTCCCCAGATCTTGAAGCCTACAAATTCACAGAATTTTTTTCTATGCAATAGATGGCCAGGGAATCATGGGAATTGAAGTTCATGAACATTGGGAGGGTGCAGAGTTTGACAGTCATGCTTTACAGTGTTAAAAAGGGACGGGACGCCATCACCACTGAATCATTTTATTTATTCTACCATATCAAGCCTTAATCATTCCATCCTCTACCTCATTAACAGTTCTTGTTCTCCGGGATACCGGAGATAAAAGCGGGCAGCTGACAGGGAGCAAAATAACAGAAAAACCTACTACACCCCCTCCCTGACAATGTCCTATGAATACATCCCACATAATACAATGATGGGAGTCAGCTATCTGACCCATAGACTTCATTCTATGGCCATTTTGCCACTGAGTGAGGAGCAAGGGAGATAAAGTTCCGGGGGGGGGGGGGGCAGTTCAAAGATTACAGGAGGGATGCGCCCATTGACACATATAAAATATTTACTTAACAGACAAGAGAAAAACAAAGCACATGTAAGATCAGCAACATAAAATAAACACAATAGAGACATTTCATTTTTTGGTGGTAGGGGCCCTTTACGTCATTGTGTTAGGCCCAGTCTATGGTTTATCTTTTCTCCTCTTTATATAGAACACTGCTCTAGACTCAGCAGGAGCTCAGTTACCAAACACAACCTCATCCAAACCCCCCCCCCCCCAACAGAAAAGCAGATTTACAAACCCAGACAGTCGGAGAATTAGTCACCTAGTGCCATCTGGTCACTTTTGGTGATTAAGTAAAATCCCTAAAGAAAAAAACGAAAATCGCAACAAGAGCAAGTGAACACAACGCAAAGGGGCAAAATATGTAAGATTGAAGAGGCACCGCGTGAACGAGACTAAGGCAAAAGGGCCAACGAACACGAGACATTGTGAGCTAGAAGGGGGGGGGGGAAAGCACATGAGACGGTGTGAATGTAAAGGGGGGGGGGGAGAGCAGGAGACAGCAAGAGAATTAGGCTGTCTGACGAGCGCATTCTGTGCGGACTATGCGTCTGCACAACGGACATGCTTTCTGACTGACAAGGTAGTGGCCACACTGTTTTTGACTGATGTAGAAGGAAAAATAAAATTAATATGAAAAACATTTTGTCTGTCAAAATGCTTGACGTCAAAAATGCAGTCCATCTGACTACGTTCCATCCCTCGCACACAAAGCTATGCGGACGCAGCGCACTGTGCGTCCGTTCTAGCGGATTTACGCTCTTGCCTAACTTGCGTCCATTTGCCGCATCCGTTGTTCGGTGCAGACGTACTTTGTGGAGCTCCAATGGTCATAATTGTATGCCACCACAGACGTACAAAATGTGCGGCAACACATTTGAGATCAGTGCGCTCGTCTGACACGGGCCTTAGAGTGTGCTTGAGAAAGAACTAAAAAAAAAAAAAAAAAGTACACAAGTAAAACCAAAGATGAATAGGCAGAGCTAAGCAAGGGGGAACCGCTTCAATACTGGAGCAATGATGGACTGGCCATTCTGGCCTTTTAAACCCTGCAGTTCCCTCTCCTACAATAGGAGACCTGTGACGTCATCGGTGCACGCCACGCCCTGGATGCCATCTTGGAGACCTGTTGCAGGCACGTACCTGGTCAGATGTCTAAGCAAGGCCTGAAGCCAGGTGCTGCGGCGGAGGCCACCAGCCGGCAGTGGAGGAGACGGCGCTCGGCCTCAGGACATGTCGAGGAGGTGAGCCGACAACACTTGGCGAGGTACCACCGGGCACCCGAGCAGGCCGCCTTGCCAAAACCCGAGCCGCAACGCCAGGAGAATGGAGAGGCGGCCGTGCCAGGTGCCGACGGGCCAGTGGCCCTGACAGCATGTGAGAAAGAAAAAAAAAGTGCGAAGGACAGAACAAGGGAGCAGAGAAAGAGAAAGACTGCACAAGACAAAAGCGTGACAAGTACAGGGTAGATGAAAGAAAAAGGAATAAAAATATAAAAAAAAAAAAAAAAAAAAATCGGGGGTACAGAATCAGAAAAGTGGTCACTAGTCTAATAAGTGGGTCAAAGATTAACTGAATGGTCCGAGAGGAGAACCAGGCCAAGAGGTATTTACATCAAAAATCAGGCACAAAACGCTTTGGGCAATATGCCAAGGTTGGTGTAAAAGGGACTATAATGGCTCTGGTTAAGTTTACACCAACCTTGGAATAGGGTGCTTTAATGGCAGTGGTAATCTTACAAGTGACAATTTTACACATCGGAATCTTGCCCAAATTGTTACCAGAACAGGAGGAGAAATAAAATACATTTAAAACAAAAGTATGGGGTTATTAGTAGAGCAACTGTGGCAGATACCAGTCTTTGACAAAAAGAAAAATGCAAACAGCAGCAGAAGCTTCATAGTGAAATTTCTTCTGCTGGCATTTTGTCCCGGATGCAAACACTGAGGACATACTTAAATCTCAATGTATCCTTCCTGGTAAAATACTTTGCAAACAAATACTCTGATTAAACCTCTAGGATGGGAATAAACATTAGGAGGCACGGAGAAACAATATCACACAACAGCAAACTAAGGGGGTAGACGGACTGCCCCGTTTGACAGCATGGTAGAAGGATGCATATAGCTGGCTGTCACACATATTCCGCTTTCACGCACTGAAGTAAAAGCAGCCGGGGCAGTGGCATGGATGGGGCCTTGCTCAGTGTTCGCCGCCCTGCAGAAGACCTATGCAAGTTGCGAGGACTTCGTGTAGGTGCTCAGTGGTCATCGCAACTTGCATAGGAACTCAGAGGAGGAAAGGGGCCAGCTGACGGACTGTCAAGAGGCCCGTGCAGTGGTGCACAACAAATCGCATGACGCCAGTGTGCCCTGCCTGCAAAAGGCCAGATTTACTTAACACAGCAAACAGTGTGCGGAAGGATCCACACTGCAACATAAGAAAGCAGCCACAGCACACCACCATCACAACAGCTATTCTGGAACCCCAGGGTCATATGCAAGATATGATTGAAGTCAGATAGCTTAACTCCTCCCCTTTTTAAAGCACATGTAGCGCTGTTAAAGATTGTGTTGCTGCATTTGCTCGTTATGGCCACCAGAGGGAGACCGAAGCCATATGGACTATGCTGGACCTAAACGAACTACAATTTCCATCGGGCTTTGCGGCGGATACAGGAAGTGGGTGGGAGAGAGAGGAAGGACGTCAGCAGCCTCGTGTGGAGGAGAGGCAGAGTGAGACTGCCAGGGATTGTAACCAGGCCGGAGTGCAGGCGCTGTCTCGTGGCTGCTGGAGATCGGGACGGTGACTTTGCAGAGACCTACCTACGCACCGCTGAGAGGTCTGCGCAGAAATTTAGTTCCGGTTGGACCGAGTAAGGAGACCGCAATGATCCATTGGGAGTGCCGGCGGTAGGCCGTAGTTTCTCAGTGTGGAGATCGGACAAGCAAGGAAGTGGATCCGGTGGCACAGAGTTCCAGTGAAAAGCGGAGAGACATCCTTGATCGGGCAGCGGAACAGATTGTCTAACGGATGGGTGAGAGGCCTTCCAGGCCGCAGTTCCAAGTATAACAAAGCACGCTGCATTATTGTTTAAATCTACAGGGCCCCAACGTGACTAGTCGAAGATTTGCTTGTTTCATTCACTGGCCAGTTGAATACAGTACCCGGGTACCTGAGACAATACACATACACCTTTTTGAGACATTGCATTCACGGGACTTACACTCCAGAACTAAAAGGGGTTAAACTTTTCTTTTGCCGCTGTGTGTTTTTCCTGCATTACGAAATCTTGTCGTTCAAATACCGTATCTATAATATATGCTTCTTTATTGGGATCAGTAAAGAATACAATCTATACAAATCCACAACAGTGCTGGTGTATATTTATTCCCCAACGCGGTGAGACTAACCCGAGGTTAATTCAGCGGCTCCTCCGGGAGTGAGCACCACACAATAGGGCTTTAGATTTTCTTCACATTATTGGGAAAACAACAGCAAATAAAACGTGTCTTGTGGGAAGAGCGTGCTTCGTTATGGGGAGAAGGTAAAAAAACAGGATGCAAATCACCCAGTACAGAACAGGATCTTTTACTTAAATGCCCCTATGGAGACAGGGGACTGGTAGCTTGCAGACACAGAAAATAGGGAGAGTGGACTAATCCATTTTAAGTAAAAGCATAGGGGGAAAAACAAATAAGGAATCTGGTTCCATGATCGCAGTACTACTGCCAGACCAGTGCCAATCCAGCAGAGCCGGTCACATCCACAGCTAGTTAGCCACACAGAAAACTAAAGGGTATAATTCATTAAACACTGAACAGTGAATTTCACCATGCGGTGTAGTATCGGGCCAATTCGTCTATTCATTAAACTGTCAGTTTGCCAAATACAGGTGAATTGATGGCGAAATACGGTGCAGTTTGCCGGTAGCGAAATTGTCCCATAGAGAAGCAATTGTTATTCTACTCAATGAACAGTCTGTGAAATGCCCTCATTTTGTGGTTCAGTGCGACAGGTTTAAACAGGCAAATCCCATAGGATTCAAAATGTAAAAACGCATTATCAATTTTAAATTTTATCTCCCCCCGCAAAGAGCCTATTTTATAGAACACTATTTTTATTCTGTAACAGACCTTTATTATTTATACACATTTTTTATTGGTTTAAACACCTATTAGGAGACTTCCAAGTTTTTTTTGGGGGGGGGGGGGTTCAGTTGGATGGATTTCACTCATGGCTAGTTCGGCGCTCTTTGGCAATGTTCTCCAACTTTGTGAGGCTTCAGCGACTCCATCTTCACACTACAGTGACCATTTACTGGTGAATTCACAGAACTGTCGGCAAAAACGGAATCACCAAAGGGCACCAATGTGAAATTCACTAACATATCGGTGCTTTGTGAATAGACTGTTAAGGGAGTTTGGTGGCACTATTTACATGGATAGTTTTATTTTGAATGGGTTACGGTCCTAAAGAAGGGTCTCTCCTAAAGAGAGATGCTCAAAAGAGTGTAAAACAATAAAAGCACCTCTGTTAGTGACACCCCCTCCAGGAACCATTACACCCCACCATTGAAGTCTCCAATGGGGCCCTTTTTCCAAGAGACTCAGCACCTCTATTGGTAAGACACCCTTTAGGGCCATTACACTCCATTATGGCACTTTTTTTTGCTGCCATTTAATTGCTATTTGAAGTCATGTTTTGTTGATCCCAGATTATTTTTCCAGGAGATTCAAAATAATTTTATTAGTAGGTGTAGGTCATGGCAGAATGCTGTAACGGAAATGTGTAAATAAAACAATTATTTTTAAAAAAAAAAAGCGTACATTTCCATCATTTGTGGTATGTTCAGATATGTCATTTTATGTTGTGTTTTGCGTAAAATTTAAATTATTTCACCTCATCATTGAATGGCTGTTTTGCTCTGGGGAAGAGGGGGGGGGTGTGGGGGATGCAAAAGGGAGCATCTGCCCCGGGTGCCAAATACCCCAAGTGCACAACATGCACTGTGCCACAGAAAATTAAATGTGTTCACAATTATAAATGCTCAAAAGAAGTCCCATCTTAGAATTAAGTCAGTTTGAAATCTGAATTGCGAACTTTATCATTTTTTTTAAAAAAAAAATTTGACTTAAAGATTGTATAGTACACTCTAATAAGAAAGGAAACACGTTTGTTTGAAGTCAAGTACCAGCAGGCATGGTGTGAACACATAATCAGGCGATTAGAGATTCGGAATGATGTTTCTTAGTAACTAGACGCCTCCCAGAGGGAAGGTAGTCACATATTAACCAACGCCCTAGGTTTGCTGAAAGAAACCCCCTTGGGAAAAACAATCTGCAATGTAGTCATATTCTAATTATAATGTGATAATATAAATGGGCTCCCACGCTACCGGCGTGACAAAACAGCACCTAGCCAGAAGGGAAAAATAAATAAAATCACAACACAGATAAAATACCCTCTTCTGGCTGAGCCACATATGCCGTAAAAAAGAGTGCAAAGCAGTATTCATTTGCGACTCCCTTTTACCAGCTCAGTTATGAGCTTGCTGCTATTTTATTGGCTCCCCTATAGCGTAAGGGAGCCATTAATGGATACCTGATGCATCCATCCTGTCCTGTGGTCTCCATGAAGACAAATGTGAGACCCAGGCAAGATTAGGTGATCTAACAAGTTTGTAGAAATGCAAGGTCTGCAGTAGGATACCTGGGAAAATATTTGCTCTGTGTCCTTCTATTTTCAATGAGTGAAAGCCGTGGAAAGCAATGTCCTCTGCACAGGGAGACTAGTGTTAAGTGGTTTTAATGAGGTTTTCTTAAAGCCATTAACACACACACACACACACACACACACACACACACACACACACACACACTATTGGCAGGGTAACAAGAATAACTAGTCGTCTTTCATTCTCCAGCTGACTCCACTTTAGCACTTCCTATACAAAACGAACAGGAATCGCAAATGTGCTTGGATTAGCCCCAATACCCAAACCGCTACAGCAGAGCTATCAAACTCAGCCCCCTCCCATTTCTGATGCCTACATAGTACCAGAATTCCTTCAACGCAATAGATTGCTAAGGAAGCATGGGAGGTGTAGTTCAGAGACATTATCGGCTGGGTGGAGTAGAGGTAACATCACTGCTCTGCGTGGAGAGAGCCTGTGGAGACATGGGTTTGATCCCGGCAAGAGCACCTCTCCATTAAGTGTCCTTGGGCAAGACACCTAACGGTACATACTCGCCATCCAGGACATACTTGAAAAACGAGAGAAATCTCAATGTATCCTTCCTGGTAAAATCCTCTCAAAAAATTAAATAAATCTGAGGGGGCAGAGTTGACAGCCTTGCACTACAGGGTTTTCCCGACTCAACTGGTAACCATTACAACCCACTTGTTATAGCTAATGGTTCAGTACAGGGCTTCAAACTCAAATTGAAGGTTACTGAAAGAGGATCCATGATCGAAGTTTTAAAAAAAAAAAAAGTGAAAAGTGATTGTTGCAACAACGACACATGCTGTCGTTTCAAATGAGATATCCAAGCAGCATGAGAAGCTTCAGTGTCCGCTGCCATTGTAACAACAGTGTTCACCCACGTTTGTAACTTCGGCACTCTTTGCTCTTAAAACATATTGGGGATTATTCAGTCTGGGGTAAAACACAAAACTAGTACATTTCTACTGCCATGTGTTGATCCCACATTTAAAAATGCATTCAACAAGTGGTACCATTCAAAAAGTAGCTTTTAAAAAAATGGGGCTATATGTATTTGCATCAGATTGAAGATTATCCAAATTTAAGACACACACACACACACCTTTTACCGGAAGCTGCCCAAGCCCGATCTCGGAATTATAGAAAGGGCCAGCTGGAAAGAGACAGGCAAGAAATTTCTGTTAGCATATTTGTGATCCTCTAGTACAGTAATGGTGAACCTTAGCACCCCAGATGTGTATGAACTAGTTGTCCCTTGATGCCTAGTTACATGTTCTCATCCTATAACCTCCAATCCAGGACCTGCACCTTACTTGCAATACCACAATACAAAACAGAAAGTGGCTCGATCCTCATTTTCCTACAGAGCGCTGCAAATATGGAATAACCTCCCAGACGCCATCAAAATCGTCTGTCGGGTATATTACAGAGGAAAAATTAAAATGGATGCCTGCAGCCATTTTGTTTTAAAAATGGAAAGTCTTTTCTTTGTTAATTTCTAAAACTAGGGAAAATTTAAAGAGATTTTTTTAAATTGTTTTTGTTTCTATAAGTGCCAGACATGAGGGAACCTTAAAATGTCTTTATGTGATAGAATTAAATTTAGTTTGTCTTAAGGCTTCAAAACTAAAAAGATTTTCTCTTTGGGTATAGGAATAAAAGTTAAAATCTTTGTAATGTATGTTTATATTCACGAAATATATTCTTATAAATCAAGGTAGATTTTATTATATTTACAGTAGAAAATAGATGCTCCAATAAATATTGTAGAGTATAGGATTGGTAAATAGTATAATTACTGAAGAGATTCTGTGATTTTAACAAAGGAATTCAACTGATAAAGAGACCTAGTAAAAACTTTGAGAGGAGTGGAAATATAAATCTACTTTGGACATTACAGACTCAAAGTCTAAGACTGAAAATAGAGTGTCTTTGTAAGTCAGATTGACCTCTTGACCTGAGATAAAAATTAAATGGTGGAATTAATCTGAAGTGCAAAACTGCCCTCGAGGATAGTAAATATTATATTTAATATAGAGAATAGATTGGAGCCGCACTGTTCGTTACAAGGCATTCAGATTTACACAACAATGCATTCAGACATCCAGGACATGACGATGCAGTCAGATTATTCCAGGACATAATGCATTCACGCAGGCAGACCATCGCTAGCAGACCATCCCAGGACACAATGCACTCAAGATATCACACCAAATCTCTAACTCACATGCATTGATTATCTGACATTGATAATTTTCACATATTACAAGGCTTTAACTCATTGAATCCAGATTGGAGGTAATGTATGAGAGAGCAAATTAAGGTTAATAAAATTATATCTATCTCTGGAGTATTTCTTGCAACAGATCTAGAGTCTTCAAAATATTTCTATATCTGCAGATAGAGATATGAAGAAGAATCGGATATAAGGATTTATCCTAAAGATACTGTTGCAAATATATATATTGAATTTGGAAATTACTAAACAAGGAATTCTATACAGTTGTGTTCAAAATTATTCAACCCCCAATGCTGTAAAGGGTTTTAGGGAATTTGGTGTACATTTGTAATTGTATTCAGAATGAAATCCTACAAGGACTTTTTAAAGAACCATATGCAACTAAAATTACATCAATTGGTTTTGTAATACAGTAGTAAATGTTTCTTTTGTGAATTCTTCATTGACACAATTATTCAACCCCTTAAAGACTACCACTCTGAAGAACAGAGGTTCATTCAAGTGTTTTCAATCAGGTATTGAAAACACCTGTGGATGTCACGGAGCAGCAATAAAGCACCAATTAGGCATCTTTAAAATGACTGTGATACTCAGCTCCTTCTTAGACATTTACTGGTGTGGTTACAAACATGGTGAAGTCAAGAGAATGGTCCAGGAAGACAAGAGAAGAGGTGATTACTCTTCACAGGAAGAAGATTGCATAAGAAGATTGCAAAGATGTTAAACATACCAAGAGAGACCATAGGAAGCATCATTCGCAAATTCAAGGCAAAGGGCACTGTTGAAACGCTACCTGGTCGTGGCAGAAAGAAGATGCTGACTTTGACTGCTGTGCGCTACCTGAAGCGTAGAGTGGAGAAAAGTCCCCGTGTGACTGCTGAGGAACTGAGACAAGATTTGTCAGATGTGGGTACTGAAGTTTCAGCTCAGACAATACGGCGCACACTGCGTAATGAAGGCCTCCATGCCAGAACTAACAGGCGCACCCCCTTGCTGTCTCCAAAGAATAAGAAGAGTCGACTGCAGTATGCCAAAAGTCATGAGGACAAACCACAGAAGTTTTGGGATAGTGTTCTGTGGACTGATGAAACAAAATTAGAACTGTTTGGGCCCATGGATCAACGCTATGTTTGGAGGAGGAAGAACAAGGCCTATGAAGAAAAGCACACCTTGCCTACTGTGTGTCACGGTTCCCAGATCCCACCACGCAGTACTTAATGCCCCACACTCCACAGAACCCAGAAGCTACCAACAGAGTAGCCGTTAAAGATCTGTCTGGTCCTTAGAATTGGCCAGGTAAACTAGCTAGACAGATAGGGTTAACAACACGGGGAGTAGTCAGCCGAGCCAGAATCAGGAATACAGAGTTCAGAATGTTCAAATGGAATAGCCGGGTCGATATCAGAGCAGTAGCGTAGTACAAGAAAATGGTCTAGGGCAACAGAAGGCAGAATAGTCAGAAACAAGCAGAGGTCAATAACGGGTTAATTCAATATAGCAGTCAGGTACAAGGAGCTCAGGTATGGATAACCACGATCTGGCAACTGCTGAGAATACACTGAGGGTTTTTAAAGACCTTCACCAGGCCACGCCCCCCACTCAAGCCGCGCCTCTTGCAACCACCTCCCTGCCTGTCTCCATTTAAACCGGGCTTTGGTCAGCGAGCAGCATCAGACATGCTGCCCTCAAGCACACAGGTAGGGCTGGAAGCTCCCAACTTTACACTGTGAAGCATGGCGGGGGGGGGGTCAATCATGCTTCTGCAGGTACAGGGAAGCTTCAGCGTGTGCAAGGTACCATGAATTCTCTTCAGTACCAGGAGATATTGGATGACAATGTGATGCAGTCCGTCACAAACCTGAGGCTTGGGAGACGTTGGACCTTTCAACAGGACAATGATCCCAAGCATACCTCCAAGTCCACTAGAGCATGGTTGCAGATTAAAGGCTGGAACATTTGAGTGGCCATCGCAGTCACCTGACTTAAATCCGATTGAGAACCTCTGGTGGGACTTAAAGAAAGCAGTTGCAGTGCGCAAGCCTAAGAATGTGACTGAACTGGAGGCTTTTGACCATGACGAATGGGCGAAGATACCCGTAGATCGCTGCAAGACACTTGTGTCACGCTAGGCTTCACGTTTAAAAGCTGTTATAAGTACTAACTGTAAAAGGATGTTGTACTAAGATTGAATGTCACTTGGGGGTTGAATAAAACTGATAATGAAGTGAGCACAGAAAAGACATTTGTGCTTATTTCATTATAAATGTTATGTTATATTTGTCTGACCTACACGTGCCTCTTTGATTTAATTGTAAGCAAGATGACTGAATGATCAAAATCAATGTCAAACTGGCCAAAACACTCAATTTCAGTGGGGGTTGAATAATTTTGAACACAACTAACTACAATATAAAAAGCAGAAGATTAGAAGCTTAATTCTCGATATTAGGGGAGGATTCACTAAAGTTTTTATTACTTATTCTAAAAATAGAATAAGTGATTGCTACTTGGATCAACAAAAGATGAGCTGAGAGATACATATCTCTACAAGATCTAGCTTGTTAAACATTGGTTTGCTGGGAAATACATGTTAATTGTTTTCATTAAGCAGAAATGTTTATTAACCATTTGTTTATAGTTACTGATAAGGTAAATGATATTAATCATATGCAGTTACTAACAGGTGATACATAAATTGTGAAGCTAGTTTCTATGTGCTGATGGATTTTGTGGTTTATAAATTTTTGTTTGAGATTTGAAACTTTTTTGTATACGTAATAAATATATTTTTATCCGATTAGTGTATTCTTCAAAGCAAAACACAGACAATTAAAAGAATTTAGGAGGATTTCTAGGAAATATAAAAACGATTGATTTGTGTCTCGTATAAGTTTCTTATTGAATAATATTCATCCCTGACACTTTCCCCAGTCTAAAGTCCCTTAAGAGATCTCGAATATACCTCGATACAGGTTTACATGTGTATTCTGTAACATAGTGACTACATTTCCCACATATTTAATTTGTGTTAATCTGTATGTGTTTTGTTTTCAATATCTTGCATTACTTTATATTTTTACAGTATGTGCAGAAATACAATGTTCTTGAACCCAGCCCAGGACATACTTGAAAACCAGATAAATCTCAAATCTTCCTGGTAAAATACTTTATAAAAAGCCAGGTTTGCTAAGCATCTGGGGAACCAAGGTTCTCCATCACCGCTCTAGTACAATGATGGATTATGGTCTCTGGCACAAATATTTCTCAGCCAGGTGGCTAAGCATAACGGAAACAAAAGCACACGTCTGGCATGCAGCTTGTCACGTCACACGTGGCAAAAGTAGGTTAAAATATGAGCAAACCGTAAAATAAAAAAAAACAACAACACCAGTCCAACTCCATACAAGGCAGGAGGGGACTGAAAGTGGCATAGAGGCAGAAATATATACAGTAGGTCGTGTTATTGTCCAACAGCAGATTTTGGTTTTTTGTAGTTGTCTCTCCTGGGTTGAATGGATTCCTTTTCACCCAGACACAGCTTTTGTCTTTTCACCCCATGATACCTTTTCTCTTCCAAGACTGAATTCAAAAAGCAGGATTTGGCAATAAGAAATCCCTGCGTGTTCCCGGCGGACTGCCAGCACCATTCTGCACATTGGAATGCGTCTATATAAACATATATTTAAAGGATTTTACAAAGTGCAGAGGGATAAAAACCAAACAGTGAAGGGGGGGGGGGGAGAAGAGAATAACGACATCATGCTCTCAGTTGAAGGGTTTGGAAATAGGAAAAAAAATATATATTATAACCGTAAACATTTTTTTTATTATTTTTTTTTTTTAAAAAAGGTAGAGGCACAGTGCTCGGGTCCTGTAAGGTAGTGTTTTTTTAAGCCAAATATAGTACCATGCCAACTCTGTGGCTATGGAATACACTTAGATATTCACATCACTATAGATGCACAAAAATACTTGACCCCCCCCCCCATAAATTTTTTTAAAAAAAAACACACACAGCCAACTTTATACGCCATTTAATGGGACATTCTTGGAGGACATACCAAACATTCACTAAAATGTACAATAGGGATTTTGTGTATTTGAATGGATAACTGCTAACAGATATAGACAAACATTGAACTTCTGATTTATTCCAGCATAAAACTCAGAAATACACACAAGACTCGTGACAAGACATCGACAGAAAACAAATGCACACATTTACTATGCTGCCATCTGCTGGATGGAGGACAACATAATACCTCAATACATAAAGGGGTTATTGCATGTGTCAGCAACCTTGGCTCTACAGAGGTTTTAGAACTACATCTCCCATGATGCTCAGTCACCCATTAGGCTGACTGAGCCACATGGGAAATGTAGTTCCGAAAACATCAGGGAGCCAAGGTTGCTGACCCCTGGGTTAGTGACTAACCACTTTACGGTGTCTCAATGTATTGGCCGTAACGATTACCACCAGTACTGTTAGAATCGTGTTCTCACAGCCTGGTTTAAGCAAATCTGTCAACAGGTTCACTGTCACAGGTGTCCCTTTGGGAAAACATGGCATACGGCCACTTAGAGAATTCCAGTGCCGCCATTGTGCCAATTTGTGAATAGTCCAACAGCAGGAATTTGTACCACTTGTGGGACCGGTGTCTTGCAAAGAGCAGGAGAACCGCCTGCAAGATGACACTGCCGCTCCATGCTATTTCAAGACAAAGGGAGTGAGGGATAGCCATCATTTGTAAGGAGTTGCACACCTACACAAGTAAATTCACTTTTAAAAAGAAGTCAAAAAAGTTGTTTGGAGCATGACTGGGGTCACTTCAAAGTCACCAAATCTGGGATTGACACGTTTATATACTGCAAGTCATAGGATACACTTAGATCTGCTAAAGGCCAGTACTAGAAGAGTATTTTAATGCAGGGGTAAAGTGGACCAGGAATGCACTTCATCCACTGGTTTTAAATCTGAAGAGTTTTTGGCCCACACTCTGAAACTTTGGGCAATAAAAAAATAAATTCAGAAATGATAAAAAAAAATCACCTAAACCCAAGATTGATGGAATATATATAATATATATATATATATATAAATATCTCTAAAAATTCAGGGTGGGAGCTGGTGGTTTAAAGGGTTATTCAAAGAGCACTGAAATTTTGGTGCTCTTTGGCAAGTTGAATTCAGCATTCACCACAGGGTCCCCGAAGTGTGTGGAATGCTGAAGATAAACACTTTTTAAAATTACAGTGGTGTTGGTGGGTTTCAAAGAAAAAATAATGCATGGAGATAATAGAAAAAGGTCTGTTACACCTTCTCTTTTTTGCCACATTGAAACCCTTTTACCTCCCTGGTGGTCTATTTCGAAATTCCCTTTCTAAAAGCAGTCTATTAATTCCCCCCCCCCAGCGGTATCCCAAGTGTGGCTCGGGGTTAAATTCCTATGTTGGAAGTAGTAACCCCGAGCAACACTTGGGATGCCGCTGGATACATCACCTCTCCCTCGATGTCCCCAGCTTCCTCCTCCGGCGACCGCGACCTTATACTTCCTGGTTTGCTGCGATCGCCAGAGGAGACTGCAGAGATCGGCGAGGGAGAGGTGATGTATCCAGCCCGAGTGTGTCTCGGGGTTACCGCTCTCAGTGAAATTTAACCCCGAGACACAGTTGGGAACACCGCCAGAGAGGTTAAACCTATCGAACAAAACCGAAAATCTGGGAATTGCACAAACTCTCTTAACAGATTAACCACTGAGGAATTTCACCTCATTTGTGTTAATTTGCTGACTTTCTGAATAGCCATATTGCCCATATGGGAAATTCACCTAAAATTTGGTGGCGAGTTCAGTGCTCTTTGAATAACCCCTTTTAGGCACAAAATAGTTTGGCCTCAGAAACATTGAGGCATTCCTTCACTTATTTTTGTAGGACTTTACCCATGTTGTAGTGCGATACAAGAAGCTATGGAGGAACAAAATATATATATATATATATATTATATATATATATATATTTTCCACTTGGAGCCCAGACCAAAAAGAAGTGCATGTTCCATGGAGCGCATAACAATTCTTGTTAGGTCATACACAAGTGTTAATGTGTTGAGGGGGAGCCTAACCAAGGATTAAAGTTGGAGTATATTTTTCAGTGTTTCCAACACTAACACTTTTGTATCACATCACAAGGATTGTTTTTGAACTTAAAATGGTTTTGCACTGCATGGAACACCCACCTGTATTGCTGATACTGGAAGAATTTTTTTTTTTTTTTTTTACTGAATTTAAAAAAAAAAAAAAAAAAACATTAGTGATGAAAGAAAGGCAGTTTTCCTGTTTATATTCTATGGGAAAAGGACATGGAAATTTTAAATAAATTGTTAGAATGTCCCTTTAAGACTGGCATCAGACGAGCGCACTATGTGTGCCTGTACTGATGTGCCTTCTGGCATCAGTCGCAGCATTGAGACGCTGCGTCGAGGCCAGCCACACGCTGTTGCGCACGCACAACAGCAGCCGTGCTACATCCATGAAGCAGCCCTCCCTTTGTCAAAGCTATGTTCGCACATTGACGGAGTTGCAAAGCACGTTTCTTCTTAGTGCACTCAGCGAGGTGGCCAGACGGGCGTCGAGTGGAAGGAACATCCACTTTCACGGACATTCCTTGCCATTCTTCAAATACGCTCGTCTGAGGCCAGCCTCAGGAGGAGCGCGCTATATGCGCCCATACTGATGGGCTTACCGGCAAAATGCACGCGCAACAAGCGTCCGATATCCAAGCCTCTCTGACAGAGCGCCAGGACGGACATTGACGGCGTTGCAAAGCGCAATTCCCCATAGGAGGATCGAGCCTTGCAGCGCTGAGCGAGGTGGTCAGACAGGCATTGAGTGGAGGGAACGTCCACTCTCACGGACGTTTCTTCTTCTTTCCAAAGACGCTCATCAGACACTAGCCTAACCAGGCAGACATTTCTCAATCTTCCCAACTTCAAATAATACAGTTTATAATATAGCCACCTGCTGGGTTTTTTTTTGTGAAAAGAAACCCTCCCCCAAATAATGAACACTCTAAGCCCCATTCTTTTTCTAACCTTCCTGCTCTATTCCACACAGCATGGCTACAGGGCCACATACAAGACCAGAGGATAGAGCTTTGAAAGCTTTTCATTACCAAATGCCTATATGTGCAATAATAGGAGTTTTACAGTCTGACACAAGGGGAATTCCAACTACCCAAATGAAGAACAGAATTAAAGAGATACTTATGTTTAGGAGATACTATACAATCATAACCATTAGGAGCACAGAAAGGAGAACTAAAGTATGTCCAGTCAAAGGGCCCTTTAATATTACCTCCAACACTTAACCTCCGAATTGGGCCTGAAATGGTGAATTCCACAGTGTGGTGCAATTTCGGTTCAAAGCTCAGCTGTCCATTCGCCAAATTGACAGGAGAAATATGGTTCAATTCGCCAGCACCAAACTAGTCTTCTATTCACAGAATGACGAATCTCACAGAAATGCCCTACTTTGTGTTTCAAGTCAACAGGTTTAAAACCATATAACCACAGGTGACAGTAAAAAATTTTTGCAAAAAACCCTCCAGTTTATTTTAAAAATACATTTTTGTATTTATTGTTTTAAATTTTAGTTTCGTAACAGAACTTTTTATTTAGACACATTTCTATTGATTTGAACTCCTGTTAAGAGAATAGGAGACCCCCCCCCCCTCCAAAATCTGTAGTTATTGCTGAAATCTAATAGCTGCTTCAGCAACTCCATTTTCAGCAAAATACGTTGAGACCGGCTGACATGCAAAGCAGCCCAATATTGCAAGCAGTTTCACCGCTTTGTGAATAGACAGTTTAAATGTCTTTGTGAAAATAAAAAAAAAATAAAAATTGAAACACAGTAACAAGGACTCCTTCCCAGGTCTTCATTAAAAAAAAATAATAATTATTTAATCCAAATAACGTAGGATCATCGTTTCAGTGCTCTAGTGGCCTTTATCAGGAGGAGGATCTCCTTGATAAAAGGCTCAGAGGGAGCAGAAACACTTATTTTAAAAAATGAAAGTTTTCTATGCAAGTCCAAGCATGTCCACTACATACCCTCTATATATGCATGTTTGGACTTCGTACACCTGGACAAAAAAAATAATAATTTATAATAATAATAAATAATAATAATAATAATATCCAGGGCAGGATTTGCATCTGAGGAGCGCCCCTAAACCCCCCACCCAAAAAAGGGGGGGGGAAAAAAAAACACACCAAATTGACTTTCATCTTAAAAAAAAAACACCACTAACAGTTTATCTCTGCGTCAAATTGAAAGGAGCAGAATCTGTTGCATTAGTACAGCGGCATTGTTGGTTTTATATGTAAAAGCATAAATTGCCTCTGTCATAGAACAGGAGAAAAAAAAAAAAATGCATTTACATACACAATTTATTTTTTTACTAATTTCATGGTCATGTATAGTATCGTTGTAAAGACCAGACTCTGACCTTTCCAATGACACCTCACTTAACCTTGTGTGGTGTACAATTCAGATATGCAGGTTCCAAAGTCCCTCTGTCTCCTCACTGCAGTGCCACAATCTTGGTTGTGGTGGAAACCATGCGCTGCATCATCACCTCCACACTTGCTGGCAGTTTGGGAAATGAGGAGAGTTAGTGCAGCATCACTGTTCACTTTAGAATTGTAAACGAACGAACAGTGCTGCGTTAGAAGAAAAATATAAACTGGTTATATTTGGTATCACTTGAAAGGCCATAAATCTGTCCTTTCCAATGATACCTCATATGTCCCTCTAGCCCTTAGGGCTCCATAGAAACAGTGAGCTAAATGATTGCAAATAAGAATATATAAATTATATATAAAAACAGAGCAAGGCACCCCTTGTGGCACATGCCTAGTTCTAAATCCGGCCCTGATTTGTACCTACAAAGAAGATTGCCAGAATCGGATGAAGCGTGATTATATAAACCCTTAAATCTGCACTCCAGACAAAACCTACCTTGATCTCAGTGTGCTCTTCATAGCATTTTTAGCGTTTGTCGGTACAGTCTCACTTTATGCCCAATGTCCTCAGCAGTGATGGAGTTAAAATCATATGGCACTGACCTCAAACAGCCCACGGATTTGACGTTTGCTTCCAGCTGCTCTCTTTTCATCATTTTAATGATAAGGACTGACACCCTGAGATTTAGGCTTGTCTTCCTAATCTTTACAAAATTCATGACATAAGTAGCATGGCATACCAATCCCTGCTTGGCATGATTGTTAGTAATTACACGTATAACCAAAAGTTTAAACACGCAATACAGAAAAAAATAAAAAATTTGGAAACAAATGTTTCTCGTTTATTTTTCCATATAATCAGCAGTTTCTTAAATTCAGGTCACTCATCATTGCACTGCTGTCAGGAATTAAGGGCAGCGACAAACAAACGGGTATGGAGTTATTAGTCCTCTCTATACAGCAACACGACAACTACTTCCCATTATAAACTATGGATTATCTTCGGATAAACCAGACAGGAGCAAGTTCAATGTTTACAAACATTCTAACGGCTGTTTCTGCAGGACATCTTGCAACACTGTATCCATTCATTGCACAAAGCTAGAGCTGGTCTAGACACTATAGCCTTGGCCCTTAACACGTAATAGTGTCCTATATAAACACATACACAAAATCCAGCATCAGATAGCACAGGTGTGAGGGGGCAGATCAAGTAAAACAGGAAAGACATAAAAGACCCCCTGTAGTTCTGTAGAATCTTAAATGCGGTGACGGGCCAAGAGGGGGGGGGGGGAATAGACATTTGAAAACTCTGGAGAAACTACAAACTGGATATGAAGCAAATCAGATTTTAAAATGAGCCTTAAGACACCCACACACACACCCAGGTGCAGATCTGAGAAAGCTCATAGACAAAAACAGGCTATACACATCACATTCTTAGAACCCAAGGGAAAAAGTTACCTGTCTGCTCCTCTCTAGATGTGGGATCATAGATGGACATGCAAACACTCAACCATCGTTTAGAGACAGAACACAGCTCCCCAGGGTGAAAGGACTTTCCCCTCTTTCACTGCCTTGTTGTAATGTCTGGGTTAGAAGCTGAAAAACGTGGCCCCTCCTTGAGGATCCAACTAATCTTCCACAGGAGAGAGGGAAGGGGGAAGGCTGATCTCTCCTAAACGAGGCTGGACTGGGCTTTTGTCATCATCATCATCTCCTCCTCCTCTTCATCATTCTCCAGCATCATCACCCCCCCCCCCCCCAGAGCTCTGGAGACCTGATACAAGTGTTATTCGACACCTACTCCTCCTCCAGCACCCATAGCCACTGCCAATCCTCTGCTGGATTGGAGGATTTCCTGCTGAACAAAAGGGTTGAAGGAAATTAAAGTTGACTCTTGTCAGTCTGTTGAGTCTTTTGTTAGTCCTCTTGCAGCGCTCCCAGCCATGGTCCACCAGGAGCAAGGCAAGCAGTAACAGCCCTAGGATGTACAGAGGACCTGGCTCCTGTCACTGCATGTGACTCAGTGCTGTGTTTAATCAGCTTCTAAAATAAACATTTCCCCTACATCTGCTCTCTGGGTATTATAATCATAAATCTAAACCACAATGGAATATTGGCTAATTCGAGGGCTTATTCGCCAAGTGGTGAATTGGTGGAAAAGCACAAGGGAATTGCATAGTTTAAGACAAAGCAGCAGACTTAAAATAACAGTTTTTCAACTCCGCTGTTCCCTCTGGATGTTTGTTTTAGCCTGTGATTTGCAATTTTTTTCTCCAATCCTACTTAGCAAATAAATGTTATTCACTCGTACGCTAAACTGGAGATGCTTCTATATTACCATTAGTTTTGTGTTTTTTATATATATGGTATTCTTTTAAGGGGTTCCATTGCTTTTTCTACGGAAGAAATGGGAAATGTTCTTTAACCGGTACATGGCAGAGTTATTTTAGGCTAGTGTCAGACGAGCGTCTTTGGGGAGCGGAAGGAATGTCCATGAGAGTGGACATTCCTTCCACTCGCCGCCCGTCTGGCCTTTTACTTTTATTACTCTCATGGACACTATTGGGCAATGAATACCGACTGAGGAAGGCTCTAGGAAGCTGAAACGCGTCTCGGTAGACCACATGTCCATTTTAATTGTTTTCATAAAATTTCATTGATTTTTAACCCTTTATTGGCCACTCTCTCTTGTTTCCTTGGCATCGAATACCCACAGAATGCTCCACATACGGACCACAAGCTGCTGGGGCAAAGAGTTTTTTGGGCATCTATCTAAGAGTACCTAATGTTTTTTTGATTGAGCCCATCCCTACGAGGCTCCTGAATTGGTGAGTGTATTTTTAAATACAATATTATTATACAACAAACAGTATTACGCTATGGGAGCGCCGTCTCCCAACCTTTTCTGATCTGTTTAGTGACCATCACGTACGAAAGAAGGGAAGTGCCACTATATATATGGCCAGAGGCTTTCTACTCCTAGAGCCGGGACCTTTGTAGGCTCTTGTAAATGTAAGTGGTTTATACTCTTGTACTACAGCTAATTGGCTAATTTTCCCACGACTCTCTGCACCATCATCTTTGTGCCTCTCCCCTTTTTGTTTTTGAGAAACATCGAGGACGGCATGAACAGCACCAGTGCATTAAGGAGGACCGGCCGATTTCCTCCCTTTTGAGTATTGAACATTCACCTACTACAGCACTTGATTTGAACATTTTTTTTTATATTGAACTTTTTATGCACTGATGCACTTGTAATTGTTTTTTTGTGTGTTTTTTTGCACTATTGTATGGATGGAGTGGCAATAAGCACTTTTGCACTTTGTCTATTATTGATATAAGTATCTGCACGCAGTGGCGTCACAAGGGGGTGTGGGGGTGCGGTCCGCACCGGGTGACACAACCCCCTAGGGTGACACCCTAAATTATTTATTTTTTTACACAAAAATATTTTACCAGGAAGGATACATTGAGATTTCTCTCATTTTCAAGTATGTCCTGGGAAGGCAAGGCCTAGGCTGGCACTTTCAAGGGGGCAGCAAAAAAACGCCACTAAAGGCGTTTCACAGAGCACCGAAATGACGCAGACGTAGTGTTCTGTTGTTCCCCGCACTTTGGGGAATCAAATTTCCCAAGTGAATTCAAAGAAAGGGTCCCTGAAGTGCAAACTACTGAACGAAAATGTCTGGAATTAACATATAAGATCCTATGAATGATAATAAAAAGGTCTGTTACAGAAAAAAGAAAACCCGCTATTAGAAAAAAAGAAAATTGGATTTTTTTTAAAAAAGATACTAAAAAAAAAAATTAAAAAAAATAAATAAATAGACTTTTTACTACAGATTAAAGGAATAAACGGTTTATTAAATGCTGAATAAAAACGGGAATATTTTTAACATTGAAAATCTATGGTGTTCACCTGAATAAACCTGCCAAATGAAAACACCGGACATCAGGACATTTCTCTGCGTTCGGTGTCTCTGAATAGATTAACCATTATTTCTCTATGGGGACTTTCACTGCCTTCGAACAGGCACCGTACTTGCTGTCAGTTTGCCAAAATTTGAGTGTGAGCATATGAGAGACCTCTAGCAATAAACCTCACAGTAATGTGCGCCGTGTATTATGAGCATTCAGTGTTACATGGGAATACTGATTTACGAGTAAGTAGTTAAAAAAAAACGTAAAACTCGGGGGGGGGGGGGCTGACACCATATGTTACCACACCGGGTGACACCAACCCTAGTGACGCCACTGTCTGCAGGTTCACTTTGTATAATTGCCATTCGATGCGCCATATGGGATTTCCACTATCTCTTTATCTGTTTTTGGCACATATTTTGGTTGTTTTATTTGTGCTTTTACCCATGTTATAGGCAGCATCACACTATTTACTAGCCTTTTACTTGTATTTTATTTATACAACTGATTTACTTTTCAGGCACCTACACTATATTATATATATATATATATTTATTTGCCTTTACCTGGATATACAAAACACATCTGGACAGAGTGAATAAATGCCACAAAGCTAATGGGGCATATTAATAGAGATACCTGCTTTCAATGTGCTGTGAACACTAAAGAGGTTATTCAGAGAGCACCGCAATTTCATTAAAATTTCCGTGCTCTCTCGGGTTGATCGGCAGCATTTGGCGAATCCCCTCGGTGAGTTCAATTCGTCAACCTGCGGTGAATTCAGCATTCACCGCAGGATCCTTGAATTGCGCCGAAGGGATCCGCTGAACGTCGCCGATCAACCCACCGAACACTGCAGACTATCCACCGAACAGAACAACGAGAGCACCCTGCTGAACACAGCCGTCAAACGCCGATGAAAAAAGACATTTAAAAAAAAAAAAAATGCATGGACATAAAAAAATAACGTCCTATGAATAATAATAAAAAGGTTTTTTACAGAATTTTTTAAAAAAAGCCAATTAAAAAATTTTGCCGCAATAATCCAGAAAAATTCCTAAAAAAATTCTAATGAATAAAAAGGCTTTTTACTGCAAATGAAAAGAATAAGGCTGGTGTCAGACGAGCGCAGTGTGAAAATCCGTTTTTGCGCACATAATAACGTCCATCGCAGCATAGAATAATCGCCAATGGAGCCCCCCACACGAAGTGCGTCCGCACTGAACTGCGGGCGCACAACGCACACAGCAAACGGATGCAAGTTAGGCAAGAACGTAAAACCGCTAGAACGGACGTGTGGAGTGCGCTGCGTCCGCAACGTCCGCATAGCTTTGTGTGTGAGTGATGAACGAGGTCAGACGCACTGCATTTATACGTCCAGCATTTTTGACGGACAAAATGTTTTTCATATTTAATTTATTTTCCCTGCTACATGCGTCAAAAATAATGTCAGTTTAAAAAACGGACTCTGTGGCCACTACTGCGTCTTCCATCAGAAAGTGCGTCCGTACTGCACGGGCGCACAGTCTGTACAAAATGCGCTCGTCTGACACCAGCCTAAACAGTTGAATAAAAAAATTATAAAAATGGTATTTTTTTTTTCCATTGAAACCTATGGGATTCGCCTATTTAAACCTGTCGACCGGAAGCACAGAAAATCTGGGCATTTCTCCAACATTTCAGTGCAGTTTGATGTTCTCTAAATAGATTAACCATTACTTCTCTATGGGACATTTTCACTGCAGCCGAAGGTCGTCGAATTGCAGCGATCTGAGGTGAATGGCACCTTATTTTGCTGTCAATTTGCCAATATTTGGCGGACTCCCAGCTTTCTGAATAGCCGAACTGCCACGAAATTGTATTGCAGCATACTGGGAAATTCCCCGTTAGGTGCAATTCGGTGGCAAATTCGGCACTCTTTCAATAACCATTTAAGGCCCCGTTCACACTGTGCGATTTATCGCACGGATTTTGCCGCAACGTCGCAGCACAATCTGTGCGACGTCACGCTGTGTAGTTTCTCCAATGGAGCTGTTCACATCTTGCCGCGCGATGTTGTGCGACGTCGCATGTCGCGCGTCGCGGTAGCATGTCGCTGGTACATGACCCTTTTTTTGCGATTTGCTATCTGCGATTTTGCGATTTGTATTTGTGGTGCTTTGCAAAAATCGCACAAAACCGCGACGTCGCACGACATTATCGCACTATGTCGCAAATATAAAAATCACGCAGAAAATCGCGCGATTTTCAAATCACACAGTGTGAACGGGGCCTAACTCGGGATTCTCATCCTGGCCAATCCTCACCACAGCCCTGCACAATCTGTTGTACTTTGAAAATAAACAGTAATGGTAATACTATAGACCAGCAGTTAACATTTTCTATGCTTTACTATTGAAAGTGATGACTACTTACCCAACCACATCCAAGAATATGGGATACATTGTATTTTCTATATTTTCCCCATCAACCAGTCCTCTGCGGTGTAGATCCTGCTGTGCTTTTTTTCCTAAGGAGCTTACTAGTGTCCTTTCCTTTTTTTTTTGTCCTTTCTAAGTCATATCTCCTCCTACCAAAAATCAACTATCCCTCCCTGTCTGAACACACTAAGGGAATGTTGTTTTCCAAACAGATGCGAACACTAACAGTATTACAGAAAACAGAAAAAAACTGTTTCTCATGGATGTAAATGGCTGAGCACAAGTCCTAGTGATGATATAATGAATTGCTTATAAGCAGTGGACATGGGGGATTGATAAGGTCTGAGTTCATCAAAGTGCTCTTCCATTGTCCAACATTTATTTGCTGTTCTTTCAAAACAATTGATTTAAATGAAGGTCTCCAGTTACAATCCAAATAAGAAGTGCAAACCTTTTTCCCCTCTGGTATCTTAATTTGTTCAAGGACAGCACTCACATTCCCTTAAAGGGTTCTTCAGAAAGCGATAAACTTGCCACCGAATTGCACCAACCAGTGAATTTCACTGTATGTTACAATTTAAGGGCAGTTCGTCTATTCACCAAATACTGGCAAATTGACAGCGAAATACGGTGACGTTCGCCACAGATCGCTGATCTTTGGCGAAAGCAAAATTGTCCCATAGAGAAGTAATGTTTAATCTATTTAGAGAATGCCAGACTGCACCGAAATGTCAGTGAAATGTCCAGATTTTCAGTAATTTAGTTTGATGGGTTTAAGGCTTGTGTAAGGCTAGGGTCAGACGAACGCATTTTTCGCGTTGTCCGTGAAAAAGTGCGTTCGAACGAATGGACGTATTTTTTCACGGAATACGCGATAGCGGTCATACGATGCGCATTTTCGTCCGTGATTTTGTACGGATCATCAATAAAACCCTTTTTGTGTCTGGACGTTATGTTAGCCGGACATTAGCAGCGTCTGACGTCTCCCAATCACACAAACACGCCGCTATGCGGCCGCAGCGCACTCTGTACGTCAGTAGTAGCGGTTTGACGTTCTCGAAAAAATGCGTTCGTTGGCCACTTGCGTTGCACGGACGAACTTTCGTGCGGCCGTTCGTCGTATGTTCCCCGGCATTGGAAGTCATTTGCTGCTAGCACGGCCGTAATTTCGTGCGGCTAAACGCACGTGAAAAATGCGTTAGTCTGACCCTAGCCTTAGACGAGTGTCTTTGGGGAGCAGAAGGAACATCTGTGAGAGTGGACGTTCCTTCCACTCGATGCCCATCTGGCCACCTCGCTGAGTGCACTCAGTGCGCTCAGCGCTGCAAATTATGATCCTCCTATGGATTCCAAACCCAAGCAGGGGAACTCCCTCTTTATGATGTCATTGCGCTCATGCGTGATGATGCCCACGGCCGGAGGGGCAGTCCCACAGCCCGCTGTGGTTGAAGCCCCAGATCAGCACCAGATAGGCGCCGAACTGGGGCAACACAAAGGTCCCCCTCTGCTTATGGTGTCCCCCCTAACAGGTGCCCATGGGCAAGTCCCCCCTCGCTACACCACTGCCGAGTTGGCTCCGAAATTGCACCGAACGGTGAATCTCCCTGTACGGTGCAATTTCGTGGCTATTCAAAAAGCAGGCAGTTCGCCAAATCTTGGCGAATTGCCAGCAAAATACGGTGCTATTCGACGGCAGTGAACTCCTTTTTAGAGGAGTAATGGTTAATCTATTCAGAGAATTTCGAACTGCACCGAAATGTCAATGAAATGCTCTGATTTTCAGTGGTTTCATTTGACCGGTTTAATCAGGCGAATCCTATAGGTTTCAATGTAAAAATGTTCCCATTTTTATTAAATATTTATTAAACCATTTATTCTTTTAATTTGCAGCAAAGAGTCTCTTCAATTATTTTTTTTTAGGCAAAATTGTTCTTTCAGTTCAAGAATTTTTATTTGTCCTGTTCAGTGACACCTAACATGACTTTTCTGGGTTTAAAGAATATACAGGGGTCCAAAGGCCCCCCCCCCACTCCTCGTAGCAGTCCAGTGGCTTGTGTTTAAGATGAACCAATGTGTAATAACGCTTTGCTTCATCCCCTCCACATTTGATCTCGGCATGAAATATGAGGTGAGTTAGAGCAGTGGCATTTTTTGCTTTACAAGTAAAAGAACATAATGCCACCGCCTTAGAAATGAGAACAGAAAAAGTAAAATTTTGCATTTGTTTTTTCTTTTTCACAAATGACATGGTCATATTTGGTATCGTTGGAAGGCTAGACCTTTCCAAAGACACCTAACTTGATCTTGTGCGGTGTAAAAATTAGAGACGCAGTGTTCTCAAAGCCCCCCTGGCCCTCCTCACAGCGGCGGTTTAGGAAATGAGGTGAGGTAGTGCAGCATCATTGTTCATGTTATAATAGAAAAGTGAAAAATAGTGCTGCATTATAAAAAAAATATATTATATATTATTTATTTTTACACATAACCTGGTCATCTTCTGGCCTTTCCAACGACACCAAGCATGGCCTCTAGTTGTCACCGATCCGGAGAGTCATTTGGACCCCCCTATCTCTACCATAGGGGTTTTCACAGGGAAATCCCCAGGTAGCTAGGGGAGGAGGAGGGTGTCAGCCACCTTCGAGGAGAAGCCTGCGACCCAGTGTCGATTCCCTGTACTTTCACCTAAGGGGTTAAGAGAAGCATTGCTGAAAAGGTCAAACTGTGACCTTTCCAGCAATGCCTCTCTTTTTTATGTGTCCTTTACCGATGGGGAGATAGAGGGGGTTGAACGGATCCCCCTTCAGGCTCTGCCTGGGGGGTGACTGAAAATGACGTCATGGCACTGGGTGTGGTCCTACGCGATGGTCTGACTTCAAGTCAGGCTGCCACCGGACTCCATCCAGAGTGGCTGGGCTTTTCCGTTTCGCTGCGTAGACCCCATGACGTGTGTGGGATGTCCTCCACATGCTGCGGGAATCTCCAGGATGTCCCCCACACATCATTCGCAGCAAAAGGGTTATGCTCCTTGTCTTATCTCATTCAGCCCCATATCATAAGTCAGCATGGAGAACCTTCTGCTGCCTTATCTAAACATTCCCTTCTCCATCTCATTAATTGTTAAATACTGTAGAGTAAATAAACAACCGCAGTAAAGTAAGTGTTTGCACAGATTTTGGTAAATGTTGCATCATGTGTAAAAAAAATCAACAAAATGGAAACAGGCGATAAAAAATAATTTTTCTTTTCATTTTTACATGCAATTACTCCAAACAAAGAAAAAGAAACAGAAGCATGTGGTTGTGGTTTATATTTGTAATTGTTTGTATATTGTGTTTTTTATTTGTAATGAACAAGTAATCTAGTTACAGCTTATGTAAGTGGTAGCGTCCCTTTAAAAATCCTTTACTGGCTAATTTAAAGAAAGTTTCACCTCATTGTGTTGGTAACACTTGCAAACCATGAGAGAAAATCCAGGCCTGATTGTGTTGTGAAGACTCGTTATTTGTGTGTGTGAACCTAAAGGGTCAAGGGGCAATCAATATACAATGAACTGAAGACTCCGAACTATGCCACAATTTGTGATAGACCACTGGTTTCCCATTAGTTTTTGGTAGTCCTGAGTCTGACATACAAAAAAAGAGGTGTCGTGCCCATGCCCACCAGGGCGGCTGCAACGACCATGAGTAACAACCCAGTTCATGTATAAAGCATAACAATAAAAAGTGTCATCTGCGCTCATTTCTATATAGTTCCATGTGAAACATGTGAAGCTCCAATGGCAATTCAAGTAAACCAAAACTGCTGATTGTGTTTTGTTTCACAAGGAGTTGTAAAGAAATGAGCGCAGATGACACTTTTTTTCTTGGTAGTTCTGAACCTGTTCATTTGGAACCTGGAGACAAAAAGTTAAACACATTACCACCCTTGTAAACCCTTGTTAAAGCAACACGAAAAGTAAACAGTTCTGCCTAGAACCTGAGTGCTTAGCTCCGATTCAGGAGGTTCATAAAGGAAGGTGAGAATCACAAAGCAGTGTTTGATATTATGGGACATGATAGCACATGGTTCATGGATTATAGTGTAAATATATGTATAATTCCAATTCATCATCAAGATGTAGCAGAACAATGATGTGTCGCAATCAGGCTCTTGCAAACGCTAACTAGGCCTTGCCCTAGGTTAGGACCACAGATTAGAAGATTTCTTTAAAGAAAAAAGACAGTGAAAGGGGTAAATTTGCAAAAACAAAAAACTCCCAAAAACCCACAAAACAATAAAACTCCCAGTACTGACCTCTAAACCAGGGTTTAGCAAATTTAGCCTTCCAGATGTTTTGGAACTACATCTCCCATGATTCTTTGCCACTCATTAAGGCTAATATCAGATGAACACAGTCTAAGCGCACTCTGCGTGCGTGCATAACGGACGGACGTACTGACGGAAGATACTGTAGACACCACACGGTCTGTTTTTCTTGACGGACGTAGAAAAAAAGGGAATTATGGGAAACAAAATTAATATGAAAAATGATACAAATTGGAAAATGATATGAAAAGCCATTTTGTGCGTCAAGGTGCTGGACGTCACAAATGCAATCCGTCTGACTTTGTGTCATCACACACAGAATGCTATGCAGACGGGGCGCATTCTGCGCGTCCGTCCTAGAGGTTTTACGTTCTTGCCTAAATTGCTTCCGTTTGCCATCTGCGTGGTGCGTCTGCAGTTCAGTGCGCACGTACTTCGTGTGTGGGTCTCTATTGTTCATGATTCTATGCTACGACGGACGATAAACTATGCAGCGACACAGACGTGATCACTGCGTTCGTCTGATGCAGGCCTAAATTGATTAAGCAGCAAGAGAAATGTTGTTAAAAAAAAAAAGGGAAACATGTAGTTCCAAAACATAATTTTGTAAATAATAAAGATGTATGTTTAAATGTAAACTTGGATTAGTACAGTTTTGGACAACCAGAAATATTAGAAATTATCTGTTTTATTTCTATATATTCAATATATATTTTATCTTCACTGATATTTGCAACCTTAGGAAAAAGTAACGCTTAGTGAATATCCCCCATAGAGTTGGTCTTTTCGTAATTGATTTGAACTTTATTATGTTTGTTGTTCACTTAAAAATGTAAAATAATATCCTATTTAATTTCAAACATTTTCTGTTGTAAAAAGGATGACAGGTCCATTAATACCTATATATAGGAAAGGTGATTGGTAACCATGGCTACATCAGATGCACCAATTATATTGGCAGAACCTGATCTCACATTAGAAACCTTTTGTCTCCTTTGTTACTTGAAAGTGGATCATCAGGCAGGTCATAGTGTTAATGAACTGAGACTAAAAATGCACAAAGTAAATAACAGGTAACAGTAATCGGTAGAATGAGGAAGTGCATACCAATGTATAGTGTAGGGAAACTTATAGTGAGACAAAGGGGGGGTGTGAGGATCCTGAGGACGAGTAACAGCACTAGTGACCTGCTCTACGGTGGGGCCCGCTCAGGTCTCACAAGGTTTTAGCTTGCTTGTGCCATTACAGGGATGAATGCTCCATATGCAAATCAGTCTGCTCTCACCCAATGAGGGTGGTCATTACTGATTGCCAAGGACTTGATCCCTGCACGAGAGGTGCAGCAACCCCCGACGATCGTTTCGGCCTTGTTAGGCCTCGTCAGGAGGGTATAGCTGACACCCTCTAGGCACATCAAGCAAGGGGTCCACGTCTGGATGACCCTGTAAACTTATAGTGAGACAAGGGGGGGTGTGAGGATCCTGAGGACGAGCAACAGCACTAGTGGTCTGCTCTACAGTGGGGCCCGCTCAGGTCTCACAAGGTTTTAGCTTGCTTGTGCCATTATAGGGATGAATGCTCCATATGCAAATCAGTCTGCTCTCACCCTATGAGGGTGGCCAGTACTGATTGCCAAGGACGTCATCCCTGCACGAGAGGTGCAGCAACCCCCGACGATTAATAAATAATTAATACAGAGGAGAGTGTATACCCAAGAAATACAACTGCCGTTCACAGCACTCTCCACCACGGTGTGCTATTAACCACTTCGCTGCTGAGGACGCGCTCAGCGCGTCCTCAGCAGTCCCGCTGGTATGCGGAGGACGCGCTGAGCGCGTCCTCCCATTGGGGTCAGCGTTCGGCCGGGTTCCGGCCGATCGCTGGCCCCTCCAGTGCGGGCTGACATCCTGGATGTCAGCCCGGCATCCGGACCAGCAGCCGCCAGAATTAGGTGTCATCGCGGGGGCGCGATGACACCTAATTCAGGCGCCCCCCCCCCGCATGTGCGGAGGAGGCGCCTGAAAGGGAGGGGGGGGAGGTCCTTCGGACCTCTCTCCCTCTCGATCGGCGTCTCTGCGGGGGTTAACCCAGGCATCATTTGGAAGGGGACAGCCTGCCCTTCCAAATGATGCCTGGCATTAACCCCTGGGGAGCTGGATCGCGAATCGGCGCTGAAAAGCGCCGGTTCGCGATCCTTTCCCGGAGCTGGCCGACATCTTGGATGTCGGCCAAGCCTCCGGGAACTCCCCAGAGGACTGGCGTCATCGTGCGTAGCACGATGACGCCAGTCCTAGAGTTAACCCCTAACTGCCACCAACTGTGGAGATAGGGAGTTCCAATGAACTCCCTATCTCCCGATCCGTGGCAGCTAGGGGTTAAATTTTGGTATGGTTGGATCGGCCAGAGCATGGCCGTTCCAACGATACCAAACATGAAAGTGAAAAATTTTGTAAAAAAAATAAATAAATGAAAAATAAAAATTAAAAAAAAATTAAAAAACACTTTTTTTTTATTTTTTTTGGTTTGTTAATGCAGCAATATTGTTCCCATTTCAATTATAATGTGAACAATGATGCTGCACTAACGATTTTTGTATGCGGTGCGTTTGTTAAAAATAGTGTCATTTTCCCCAAAAAAAAATGTAACGAGACCCCATCTCTAATTTTTTTAACAAGCGCACCCCATACAAAATATAACCGCAATTGCTCGCATGTTAAAATGTGGAAAAAAACACTTTACACGTTGTAAATTATTGAAAATACATATTTTATTGCATTTTTTGTTATAATATACAGACATGACAAAACGTATACATATAATAATGACATATTATGAATCTACCGAGTCTGACGGAAAGAACGATATATAATATGTCTGGTCATATACTAAAATAAGCCTTAAAAACACGTTTAAACATGATGCGCAAAACAGGTAAAAATGACCTCAGCATAGGGGCGGGAAAAGCCTCAGCAGCGAAAGGGTTAAGACAAAGATACATAGAGTAGAACGAGCAGTATAATACAACCTTTAAACGGTCAAACTCTTTGGATAGCGAGTCCGATCTTCATAAAAATACGTACAGGTTAGAATAAAAGCATATACAGAAAATCATAGCATAACACTGTAAAAGAATTTAATAAAAGTAAAAAGCACAACAAAGGAGCCACTCACAAAATAAGTGGCACCCAGTGAGTAAACAGTGTGCATATAAACATGTTAAAACGATTTGTCCAGATAGTCACCACAGCCGGAACCGATATCATTAGGTTGTAGTCCCAACGGAGAAGCCTAGCCAAGGTAACCTCCTTATTTGAGACGTCCAGCTGTCAGATGAAGTAAAAAGTCTCACGAACCAACAGGTAAGAGGACCGGCAGCTTGGACTCATCCAGGTTGAATGATGGATGACCCGGCGGGTGGACGAAAAGATATACGCAAGCAAGTCAGTTCGACGCGTTTCGTCTCCTGACTTATTCATGAACTGACTTGTTGGCTCCAGCGTCTCTCTTTTAAAGACCATTATTGTTTTAATTGCGGGCAAGAAAACAGTTCACCTGTAGAAAAGCGGAAGCGGTCACCACTCTCGGCAGCCTCCATAGAGCGCTCCGGAAGTGACGCCGCCTCCTTTGAATAGCCATTTTGGTGAAGGGCATACATATCCCAAAACCACTAAGGAAGTATGGGCAGAAATACCATATAACCTAACATAAATACTAAATAGAATACTCAGTCAAAAAAGGCAATAGAGGAACCTGTGGAGAGAGAAAAAATACACGCCAGTACACATATATTTATACAATACCAATCCACATATATTTATAAAAAATTGAGAATATTAGAACCAACACTATTCCGGAAAAAGAACAAACATTTCCCACATAACAAAAAGTAAGAGTCCACATAAAGGTGATGAAAAAAGTGATGAAAAAGCAATAAAGGATAGAGGTTACAAGAACGATTGAAGGTCTATATCAATATTAAGACCTGGTGGCTTCAATGTATCCATATAGAATATCCATTTTGTTTCTGCTCGAGACAAAGCTTTGGCTGCATCACCTCCTCTCCAATTTTGCTTAACTTTTTCAATGCCTAGCCAAATAAGTGTGGAGAAACTAAAACTAGGGCATTTACAACAGTGTCTAGGTACACTGTGTTTGTCACTGCATTTTCTGATGTTATAAAAATGTTCATAGATACGTTCTTTCAGTTTTCTCTTAGTTTTCCCAATATATTGGGCTCCACACAGGGGTCAAGTCCTGGGAAAAAAAGTGAGGGAACTCACCCACGAATTCCACAACCCCCATTACCTGAAGAAAATTATATATATATATATATATATATATAATCACGAGTATAGCAGCGCGTGCCGGTGATACCATTTTTATTGGGTTAACTTTACATTTAAAAGACAAGCTTTCAAGAGTGTAAACTGGAAACTATACTGATCAGTGAAAGGTATCACTACGTACAGGTATACTCGTGATTGTGGCAACTGGACTAACGCATTATATATATATATATATATATATATATATATATCTCCAGGCACAGACCCCCAGAATAATATACACAGTGCTGAACCCCCAGAATAATATACACAGCGCTGAACCCCCAGAATAATATACACAGCGCTGAGCCCCCAGAATAATATACACAGCACTGAGCCCCCAGAATAATATACACAGCACTGAGCCCCCAGAATAATATACACAGCACTGAGCCCCCAGAATAACATACACAGCACTGAGCCCCCAGAATAATATACACAGCACTGAGCCCCCAGAATAATATACACAACACTGAACCCCCAGAATAACATACACAGCACTGAGCCCCCAGAATAATATACACAGCACTGAGCCCCCAGAATAACATACACAACACTGAACCCCCAGAATAACATACACAGCACTGAGCCCCCAGAATAATATACACAGCACTGAGCCTCCAGGATAATATACACAGCACTGAGCCCCCAGAATAATATACACAACACTGAACCCCCAGAATAACATACACAGCACTGAGCCCCCAGAATAATATACACAGCACTGAGCCCCCAGAATAACATACACAACACTGAACCCCCAGAATAACATACACAGCACTGAGCCCCCAGAATAATATACACAGCACTGAGCCTCCAGGATAATATACACAGCACTGAGCCCCCAGAATAATATACACAGCACTGAGCCTCCAGGATAATATACACAGCACTGAACCCCAAGAATAATATACACAGCACTGAGCCCCCAGAATAACATACACAGCACTGAACCCCAAGAATAATATACACAGCACTGGTTATATGGATATATTTTCCCCAGTTCACATGGATATAATTGCCCCAGCTCATATGGATAATGCCAGCCGCTCTCATGGATAATGCCCCCAGGTCTCATGGATAATGCCCCCAGCTCTCATGGATAATGCCCCAGGTCTCATGGATATTGCCCCCTGGTCTCATGGATATGCCCCCAGCTCTCATGGATATTGCCCCCTGGTCTCATGGATATTGCCCCCAGGTCTCATGGATATTGCCCCCAGGTCTCATGGATATTGCCTCCAGGTCTCATGGATAATGCCCCAGCTCTCATGGATACTGCCCCAGGTCTCATAGATATTGCCCCCCTGGTCTCATGGATATTGCCCCCCTGGTCTCATGGATATTGCCCCCCTGGTCTCATGGATAATGCCCCAGCTCTCATGGATAATGCCCCAGCTCTCATGGATACTGCCCCAGGTTTCATGGATATTGCCCCCCTGGTCTCATGGATAATGCCCCAGCTCTCATGGATAATGCCCCAGCTCTCATGGATAATGCCCCAGCTCTCATGGATACTGCCCCAGGTCTCATGGATATTGCCCCCCTGGTCTCATGGATATTGCCCCCCTGGTCTCATGGATAATGCCCCCCTGGTCTCATGGATACTGCCCCCCTGGTCTCATGGATACTGCCCCCCTGGTCTCATGGATATTGCCCCCCTGGTCTCATGGATAGTGCCCCCCTGGTCTCATGGATAGTGCCCCCCTGGTCTCATGGATACTGCCCCCCTGGTCTCATGGATACTGCCCCCCTGGTCTCATGGATATTGCCCCCCTGGTCTCATGGATACTGCCCCCCTGGTCTCATGGATAGTGCCCCCCTGGTCTCATGGATAGTGCCCCCCTGGTCTCATGGATAATGCCCCCCTGGTCTCATGGATAGTGCCCCCCTGGTCTCATGGATACTGCCCCCTGGTCTCATGGATATTGCCCCCCTGGTCTCATGGATAGTGCCCCCCTGGTCTCATGGATAATGCCCCCCTGGTCTCATGGATAGTGCCCCCCTGGTCTCATGGATACTGCCCCCTGGTCTCATGGATACTGCCCCCTGGTCTCATGGATAATGCCCCCCTGGTCTCATGGATATTGCCCCCCTGGTCTCATGGATACTGCCCCCCTGGTCTCATGGATACTGCCCCCTGGTCTCATGGATAATGCCCCCCTGGTCTCATGGATACTGCCCCCTGGTCTCATGGATAATGCCCCCCTGGTCTCATGGATAGTGCCCCCCTGGTCTCATGGATACTGCCCCCTGGTCTCATGGATAGTGCCCCCCTGGTCTCATGGATACTGCCCCCTGGTCTCATGGATAGTGCCCCCCTGGTCTCATGGATATTGCCCCCTGGTCTCATGGATAGTGCCCCCCTGGTCTCATGGATATTGCCCCCCTGGTCTCATGGATAGTGCCCCCCTGGTCTCATGGATATTGCCCCCTGGTCTCATGGATAGTGCCCCCCTGGTCTCATGGATACTGCCCCCCCCGCTCACCTTTGCTGCTGCTCCACATTGCCAGCGGCCGCGTGCTTCCTGCTTCAGTGGCCGCTGACAGGAAGTGCAGCCGCTCGCCTGGGAACTATGAAACAGCCAGGCGAGCGGCTCCACCTCCTGTCAGCTGGCCGTTGTAACAGGAAGCACGCCGGCCGCCGGCAATGTGCGGCGGCGGCGTTCGGGCTCGGGCCACAGCGGGAACGCTGCGTTCCCGCAGCGTTCCCGCTGTGGGAAAAGTGCGGGAACGCCGTTCCTGCGCGTTCCCACTCGACTCGAGCCCTGGCTCCACAACCACATTGAAGCAAATAGATCACATTGGTGGTGTTGCAGTTAATGAATTCTTTAATGTAATATTCCTTTCTGTCAGGTATATTACACACAAAGGAATTTTACAATGGATGCCTGTAGCCATGTTGTTTTTAAAGACAGTTTTTCCTTCAAATTTCTCTAGGTTTAGAAATGAACGAGATTTTTTTTACAGAGTTCATTCCTGGGTGAAGTCTTTTATATTTTTTTTAAGAAGTGCCAGACATGAAGGAATCTAGAATGTCTGTATGTGATAAGGCTAGGTTTAAGTGCTAAGACGTGTCATAATTAAATTTATTGGTCTGTCTTAAGTTTTAAAACAAAAGATATTTTGTCTTTTGAGTATAGGAATAAGAGTTAAAATCTCTGTAATATAGATTTATATTCACAAAATATATGTTTATAATCAAGGTATATTTTATTATATTCACAGTAGGAAATATATATTCCAATAAATATTGTAGAAAGTATATAATTGGTAAATAATAAAAATTACTAAAGAATAGATTCTGTTGAGTTAACCAAAAATAATTCAGCTGAAAGGACTAACCAAAAGGGAGTAGGGATATAAATCAAAGATGACAGATGGAGACACTGTGTCTAATAGCTGGGAGAAGAGAAGGTCTTTGTTAAGTCAGATTGATCTTTTGACCCGAGATAGGATATTAAAAATAAATGGGGGAATTAATTAAGAAGTGCAATACTGCCCTCTAGAGGATAGTAAATATAATAATTGATATAGCAATAATGCAGCCAGTGACGTCAAATTGGCTATAATAAGTGGCAATGTTGGTTACAAGTGAGGCGGAGATTCCAGCATTCACAGACTCACACTGCAATGCATTAGACATGACACTCTGAGAGTCCAAGATTCCAACATTCAGACTCACACCACGATGCAGGCAGATCCCAAGATATGAGGCAATCAAGATTCTCACCAAGTCTCTGACTCTCACCAAATCTCTAACTCACATGCATTGATTATCTGATATCGATAATCTTCACACATTCCAAATTATTACATCAGGAATTCCAAGGCAGACTCCAAATTGGACAGGTAATGTATGAAAAAAAAGGGAATTAATGTAATTATATATATATTTGTAGATATTCTTGCAACGTAGACTGAGATTCTCAGATACGGTTCGATCCAAATTCTAAGTATTTTCTATTCTGCAGATAGAAATATGAAGAAGTGGATATAAGGATTTATTCCTAAAAGAAATGTTGTAAGATTGATACCAATATATATATTGAATTTGGAAATTACTGTGATTAAAATTAATAAGCAAGGAATTATATAACTACAAAATAAAAAGCAAAAGATTAGAAGTTTAATTTTCGAGATTAGGGGAGGATTCACTAAATAAGTTTTTATTACTTATCATTAAATTAGCTCATCTTTTGTTGATCCATGTAGCATAGGTATATATATATATATCTATAAGAGCTGGCTGGTTAAACATTGTTTGCTGGGAAATGCATGTTGTATTAAGCAGAAATGTTTATTAACCATTTGTGTATTAGTTACTAACTGATAAGGTAAATGATATTAATCATATATGCAGTTACTAACCGGAGATACATATATTGTGAAGCTAGTTTTTATATGCTGATGGATTGTGGTTTATAAATTTTTGTTTATGATATGAGATTTGAAACTTTTTTGTATACGTAACAAATATATATATATTTTTATCAGATTATTGATTATTGTATTTTTTAAAGCAAAACATAGACAATTAAAAGAATTCAGGATAATTTCTAAGAAATATAAACGATTGATATTTGTGTCTCGTATAAGTTTCTTATGAAATAATAATCCCTGATATATTGGAGGCAACTGCCGAGGTAGGTCCAGTAAGTCCAATATAGACATATTGGAGGCTTGGCTGATAAGTCCAATATATATAAACGTGTTGTATTCACATGCAGAGATTATATCCGACATTTCCAGTTCTCGTACTTTTAAAGCTATCCATTTTCACTTTTTGTTATCTACACATTGAGCACACTCTACACTTAAAGAAACCTTTTGGCTTATTTAACAAGGGGTGGATCTTATTGGCCATTTCTGTGCAATTAATAATAAAAGGTAGGGCACTCGGAGCTAATGTGTTTTTAACCGTATTGGCTTTTCTATATATAACACGGGGAACAGCCGGTATATGTTTAGACAAAAACTGGTCATGTTGGAGAATAGGCCAGCATTTAGAGAGAGCTTTCTCGATGTCCCTACTTCTACCATTAAATTTGGTTAAAAAAGCAAGATCCCACTTAGCTGGATCTTTAGTTGTTCTTGACTTGCGCTGAAGTAAAATTGATCTATCCAAATCTTCAATGTCTTTTAAGCTTTTATCTACCAAGGGTTTGGGGTATTGTTTAGAAAGGAATTTTTGGGAAAGCTCTCTACTTTGGGTTATGAAGTCTTGTGTTTCTGTACAGTTACGTCGAATACGTCCAAACTGATTTTTTGGTATATTATCAAGCCACTTTTTGTGGTGGCAACTATTATAATTTATGTAGGAGTTCTTGTCTGTGGGTTTGAAGAAAGTCTTGGTGCAAAATTCTTTATCTTTGATAAAGATATTTAAGTCCAAAAAATTAAGAGTCTGATCTCCCACCTCCATCGTAAATCTGAGGTCAAAGGTATTAGTATTAGCAAAGTCAAAAAACTTATCCAAATCTTCCCTATTTCCATCCCATATGATGAGAACGTCCTCAATATATCGTCGCCAGAGTGGCAAGTTTGCCCTAAAAGGATTGTTGTCCCATATGGACTGCTGCTCCCAATGGGCAACAAAGATGTTCGCATATCCCGGGGCAAACTTGGCACCCATGGTGGTCCCTGTCTTCTGCAGGTAAAACTTGTTCTGAAAGCTAAAAAAATTATGAGTTAAACAGAAACGAATAGCTTCACCCAAAAAAACTCTCTGTTCACTTTCCATTGTAGGGTCGTCTTCTATCCTTTTATCTATAGCCAATAGGCCCTTTTCATGTTCTATAACCGTACATAAAGATGTCACATCCATACTTGCCAAAATGTATGTCTCTTTCCACTCTAAACCTTGCAGAATTTCCATAAGGTGTCCTGAATCTTTAATGTAGGACGGGCTAATGGGACATATTTTTGTAAGAAAACGTCAATATATTCAGATAGATTGGCTGTAAGTGACCCGATACTGCTAATTATGGGGCAACCCCCGACGATGACAGGCAGGAGTGGCAGGCTATAAGAAATCTAGCAAATGATTCATCCATAGCCATAAGAGCGGCTGACAAGGGAGGCTCCATAGTGATTCTGGATTATACACAGTATACACAGGCTATGCAACTCCTATTGGAAGACACTACCACCTATGAAAGACTCTGCAGTGACCCAACGGTTCGGATCCAATGAAAATTTGAAGAGAGCCTGACTAGGGGGATTCAGATGAATTACATAGACGTGGAGTTATACCAATTCCTCATTAAACGATACCCACGGACCCCGATTATGTATGGCATCCCCAAAATCCATAAGGATTTAGCTAATCCACCGATGCGACCGATTGTATCCTGTCATGGGTGAGGTCTGGCATGAGTGCGCAGGAGTATGGGTGTGAGCCCAATGTGCAGTGAATATTGCAGCAGACAGGTTACAGGGCAAAAGGGGTTTATTAAGAACAGAAATAAATACCAAGATAGGCAGTACCAAGAGGTAGTATAAACAAATAAACAGAAGGGGAACACTGACAACACAATATCAAAGCGAAGGTACAAATGGATACAGAAAATAGAATGGTCTAAGTCTAGCAAGGGTCTGGCACACGATCTCCAAGCGAAAGTACAAATGGATACAGAAATAGGAATGTCAAGGTCTAGCAAGGGTCTGGTACACGAGTAAGTCCAGCAGAAAAACAGAGGGGTACAGGGGGGACAAGGAGGATACCGTATGAATGATAGATCAAAGCAGAGGAAAATTCAGGAATGACAAATGTTCAGAGGGGATCCAGGCAAAAAGGTCACAGGAGATCAGGAATTCAGGTCTGCTCAAGGCAAGGCTGGAAACTTCAATGAGGAAGCGTGGGACCAGGGGCGTAGCTTCCTTATGAGCAGGTCAGATCAGGCTGGATGAGGTGCAGGTGATGGATCAGGTTCAGAATGCAAAACAAATCAAAGTCCAGAACCGTGCATGGGGAAAAAGGCAAAAACAAAACAAAGTCCTGGAATCAGTATATATAATGCAAAAAAGAAAACAAAAAAGGTGCATCAGAGGGTCAGGACCGTGACAGCACCCAGGTGGGGCATGACATATCCGTGGTGGATGGTGTCTTGGAACCGATTGCGAGGTGGCTGGACTTTCTTTTTAAGGATCCAGTATTGGACATCCCGACAAGCGTGAAAGACACTCCAACGCTTCTGGAGAGGATATCCAGAGTGCAGGGGGATTTGGAGAAGATGGTCCTTGTAACTATGGACGTGAAAAGCCTCTATATCAGATAATAACTAACAGTAGATATGATGATGGCTGCTCAGTGATAGGATGCTGCATGGGTGAAAAATCTGCCTGTTAGTGGAGTAACTGCATAGATATACACATGATGACATACTCTCTGTGAATCAAGAAAATATGCAGGACCTCATATTGAGTTCGTATTGGAGCTCTTGACGCTGACCTTGGAGAACAACTACTTCCGATTAGAGGAATCTTGGTATCTTCAAAAGACCGGGATGTCCATGGGTGCCGCCATTGCACCTGTGTATGCTAACGCATATATGTATCAATTTGAAAAGAGATATATTTTATCACAGTTTGAATCACAGATCATTGAGTACGTCCGATACATTGATGATATTTTCATTATATGGCGGGGCTCTGCTGAGGATGCCAAACAACTGGAAACACATATTAACAGATGTAATACTCCAGTGAAAGTTACCTTACAAGTCAGCGATACAAGAATCCAGTTCCTGGATGTAGAGATCTATAAAGGAGTGGATCGATTACAATATACACTGTATTCAAAACCGACGGACCGGAACACACTATTGCATGCCTCATGCGCGCACCCGGAGAATATACAGAAGTCTCTACCCTATACCCAGTTCTTAAGGGTGATTAGAAACAACTCCGATAACAGTAACCGTAGTGAACAGTTGAAATCGATGTATAAGACGTTCAGAATGAGGGGGTACTCCAAAAAGACGTTAGATTCAGCATTACAGAGGCCACAACAGCTGGGTACAACTGAAAAATTGAAGGACAAGAGACTCGTGTTCCCCACTCAATATAGCTCTGCGTCGAAGGAACTGATCTCGAGTATTAGGAGTAATTGGTGGATTATGGAGCAAGATCCGTCGTTACCGGAATTGTTCAAAAGTAAACCTATGATATGCTATAAAAGGGGTAAGAACCTAAAAGATTTACTTGTTCGGACTGACCCGGTAAGAAGTTATGAACGACAGTCGAAGGAATTCCGTAACTATGGGTGCAAAAGGTGCCTGGGATGTGTCACCTGCGGACACATGGTGCCTAGGGATGAGCTGTTTGGTTCGGACGGTTCGGAGTTCGAACCGAACTTTGGTTGTTCGAAAGTTCGCGAACTTCGAACGTTTTGGGTGTGTTTGGTGTCACATCCATGGCCCTCGCAGCGCTCCCTGGGGGGTCAGGGCACCAGGTGGCATCGCTGGCTAGCCTGTTGCCAGTAGTAAGGGCTGGCAAAATGGCATCTGAGGGGGCGGAGCCAAGCATAAGTCCAAGGAGCCATCAGCCTTTAAAAGAGGCTGAGAGAAGGTGCTCCTTGGACTGTCGTGGTGTCTAGTTTGGAGGAGTCTTGTTTCCAATTCCTGGTATATTCTGATTTATCTGTTGCTGACCCATTTCTGTTTGAGGACCCTGATATCGTGTTGACCCGGCTATCCCTTCTGACGACTCTCTTGATTATCCCTTGTGTACTTTTGCCTGGTACTTCTCGTTCTTGTATATGTGTTGCCTTTATGGTTCTTGTCTCTCTTGTTCATGTTTATGTTCAGCCTTCTGATTCATGTCTGATGTTCGTTTAACTGTTGTGAGTCCTAATCGCAAGGCATCCAGTTCTGCGTACTTCCAGAGTCCAGTTGAAGTCCTGCCCTGCTTCTTGTATAATATATACATTGTCTGTATTCTGTGCTATCTTTGTGGAGAAACAGTATCTCAGCTCTGCTTGAAGGCCTCCCCTGCAGGCTGGGATACCCAGATTCCTACACTGTCTGTCCTTCTCTAGAAGTGTGTTGCACTAAGCGGTCTTTTGGCCTTGAAGCCAATTGAGCTTAGTTGCCCTTTCAGGTCTGTCCAGTTACTCCCTGGCTTGGGAGATCAGATTACAGCCTTTCTTAGTCTTGTCTTTAGAAATCTGTCCTGAAGGATCCGAATACACTTTCTGAGGTGAGTGCTGTAGCTCACCGTTACATTTGGTTCGAGTTCGCAAAAAAAAGAAATTTTGAAAAAAGTATAGAAAATGCTTAAAAAAATACTACAAAATCTAGAAATAAAGAGACTCTTTACTGCAGAATTTTATAAGCAATGGTTTATTAGATATTAAATTAAAAACTAATGTGTACGTGCAAAGATTCTCAACTCTGAATGACCTGTGTTTTTCAGACGTCATAACAGGTGTTTTTAGTCTGGTCTAATCAATTTGATACATTGTAGACTATACTGAGGGGGTGGGGTCTGCTTCTGATTGAGATTTGAGAAGTGTTAATTTCCCTCCTAAAACTTCTAATATGCTCTATTTCACCGCTGTGTGCTCAGCTCATTTTTACCGCTTTCGCTCATCATGTTTAAACGCGATTTTGAAGCCACATTTTGTTAAATGACCAACATGTTAGATATCGTCCTTTCCGGCAGACTCCGCAGATTCATAATATATCATTTTTATATGTATACGTCCTGTCCTGGCTGTATATTATGAAAAAAAGCAATAAAAATTTAATTTTTAATCATCTGCAGTGTGTAAAGTGTTGTGTTTTTTTCACATTTTAGCACATGAGCGTTTGCGGTTATGTTTTCTATGGGGTGCGTTTGTACAAAAATTAGAAATGGGGACTTGTTACATTTTGTGGGGGGAATTACGTGATTTATAGCAAACGCACCCCATAGAAAAAAATCATTAGTGCATCATCGTTCACATTATAATTGCAATGTGAACAATATTGCTGCATTAATAAAAATATCACACAAAAAAATACATGTTTTTATTTTTTTAAAAATTTTTTTTACTTTATACCTGGTCATCTTGGGTATCATTCGAAAGGCCATGCTCAGGCCTTTCGATTGACACCCTCCATGACCCAATAGATGCCTGGAGATATCGGGGCTCAAATGAACCCCCTATCTCCACCAGGGGATTGGCATGGGCAATATATATATGCATGATGTGAGCTGGCCTGGGCAATATATATATAAACGCATGATGAAAATTTGCAAAGGATAAGGCACACAAAGTGAAATTTTGATGTGTTTGAAATTGAAACTTACGTGACAACTTTTATTTATTTTTTTCGTTAATTTAAATTTGTTCAATACAGTTAATTTAAAATGGTTTAATACAGTTTATTTATATTTATTTTACCTTTACTATTGGTGCTTTTGAAACTTTATTCTTAAGTAAAAATAAATTTAGCAGTTTCATGTTGTGTCGTTTTTTTTTTTTTGGGGGGGTGCAAGTAGCTGGTCTTGCCTAGGGCGCAAAATAGTCTAGCACCGGCCCTGACCGCATGGTCCACCCCTGCAGTCTTCCACAATACCACAGAGGGGTTACTGTATGATGGCACTTGCTGGCCTGGCACCAAAGGCACAATATTTGGCTGCACTGCCACTGACGCCTGTATCAGATTCATATTCTCAGAGGGGTGAGACTGTGTGACGGCACTGTTGCCGACGCTAAAGGCCCAATTTTAGGCTAGGGTCAAACGAACGCATTTTTCGCAGCGAACGTCAAAAAGTGCGTTCGAACGCATTGAGGTGTTTTTTCACGGAAAGCGCTTAAACGGTCATACGATGCGCATTTTTGTGTGTGATTTTTTACGGATCCAAACCAGGAAACTTTGGGTGTCTGGACGTTATGTTGGCCGGACATGAGCAGCGTCTGACGTCTCCTAATCACGTACACATGCCGCTATGCGGACGCAGCGCACTCTGTACGTCAGTACTAGCGGTTCAGCGTTCTCGAAAAAATGCGTTCATTTTCCACTTGCGTTGCGCGGCCGAACTTTTGTGCGGCCGTACTTCGTATATTGGCCGTCATTGCGTGTCATTTGCTGCTAGTGCGGCCGTGATTAAGTGCGCCTAAACACACGTTAAAAGTGCGCTAGTCTGACCCCAGCCTTAAAGCACCTATTGTTACTTTCATCCAAAGCCTGCATAAGTTTCACAATAATTTAGCCCAAAAAAATCACTAAACCTGTTCTGCGTGTCCGACTCCTAAAACGTCTCCTCTTTTCATACAGACTGCCGCCCCAAGCAGTTGGTTATGGATAGATTAAAGGAAAAGCATTTACCGTCATTTGAAACATAATTTTTTTGTTTTTAAGTGTTTCTATACATCCTACAAATCCGCCACTTCACGGGCAGGTTATGGGGACCTCCTAGGCACGATATTTGAAGGAATTTTTCGTTTTTATTTTTAACCCTTATTTCATGGAAAACTCACTGTCCCTTTAACCCTTTCGCTGCTGAGGCTTTTCCCGCCCCTGTGCTGAGGTCATTTTTTACCTGTTTTGCGCATCATGTTTAAACCTGTTTTGAAGGCTTATTTTAGTATATGACATCGACATATTATATATCGTTCTTTCCATCAGACTCGGTAGATTCATAATATGTCATTATTATATGTATACGTTATGTCATGTTTGTATATTATAACAAAAAATGCAATAAAATATGTATTTTCAATAATTTACAGCGTGTAAAGTGTTTTTTTCCACATTTTAACATGCGAGCAATTGCGGTTATATTTTGTATGGGGTGCGCTTGTTAAAAAAATTAGAGATGGGGTCTCGTTACATTTTTTTTTGGGGAAAATGACACCATTTTTAACAAACGCACCGCATACAAAAATCGTTAATGCAGCATCATTGTTCACATTATAATTGAAATGGGAACAATATTGCTGCATTAACAAAACAAAAAAAAAAAAAAATTTTATTTTTTTTTTTTTTATTTTTTTTTATTTTTTTTTTTTTTATTTTTTTATTTTTTTACATTTTTTTTTACTTTCATGTTTGGTATCGTTGGAACGGCCATGCTCTGGCCGATCCAACGATATCAAAATTTAACCCCTAACTGCCACGGATCGGGAGATAGGGAGTTCATTGGAACTCCCTATCTCCACACTTCGTGGCAGTTAGGGGTTAATGCTAGGACTGGCGTCATCGTGCTGCGCACGATGACGCCAGTCCTCTGGGGGAGTTCCCGGAAGCTTGGCCGACATCCAAGATGTCGGCCAGCTCCCGGGAAGGATCGCAAATCGGCGCTTTTCAGCGCCGATTTGCGATCCAGCTCCCCAGGGGTTAATGCCAGGCATCATTTGGAAGGGCAGGCTGTGCCCTTCCAAATGATGCCTGGGTTAAGCCCCTGTGAGCCGCCGATCGGGAGGGAGAGAGGTCCGAAGGACCTCCCCCCCCTCCCTTTCAGGCGCCTCCTCCGCACATGCGGGGGGGGCGCCTGAATTATGTGTCATCGCGGGGGCGCGATGACAAATAATGATGGCGGCCACTGCTCCGGATGCCGGGCTGACATCCAGGATGTCAGCCCGCACCGGAGGGGCCAGCGATCGGCCGGAACCCGGCTGAACGCTGACCCCAATGCGAGGACGCGCTCAGCGCGTCCTCCGCATACCAGGGGCAATGCTGAGGACGCGCTGAGCGCGTCCTTAGCATTGAAGTGGTTAAAAACTTTTTTTTTTTTACTTTTTGTAGTTGTTTCCTGTCCCCCAGGGCACTACCCGGACCCCCATACACCTTTTATGGCAAATATCTAGCATATATGCCCTCTTGGAGGGCACTCTAAAAACCGAATTTTCAGCCCCATTGACTTGTATTGAGTTCGAGTTCGGATTCGGATTCGAACATTTGGAAAGTTCGGGTTCAGATCCGAACCGAACTTGGGGGGTGTTCGGCTCATCCCTAATGGTGCCATCAAAGACATTTGCTCACCCACACACAGGGAAAGTGTATAAGATTCAACATAACATCACATGCAAAACTGAATTCGTCGTATATAAAATATTGTGCCCTTGTGGCAAAGCCTATATTGGAAAGACAGAGCCACCGTTATGCGAACGTATTAGGAATCACCGTTCGCATATCGGGTCGGAAAATCAGATAAGCCTGTGGCAAGGCATTTTCTGGAGAACAACCACCCATTATCCTCGCTTAGGTTTACGGCGATAGATCATATACCGATCCCCCCGCATGGAGGTAATCGAGGACAGTTGTTGCTGCAGAGGGAGATGACATGGATACATTGCCTGCGCACTGTAGCTCCGGATGGACTTAACGAGAAAATGACTTTCTCTCAGTTTTAATACAACTGATATGTAGTCCAGGTGGGAGACTCTAGCAGAAATTAGGGATTCTCCTGTTAAAGTGGGGTGTAGATAGTGTTGGCGCTCTCTGAGGGTATTAGCCCACCTTTATACCAACAAGCTAGAACTAGGTGATTCTTGGTAGGCATTCATAATGATCCAGTTGGGTATAATGCTGCAGACCCCTGTTTAGAATATGGGGTGGGCTATTCAGTTTCAAAAAAAGGGGGTAGCCCGCGATCTTGGTAGTGCCCTCTGTGGAGGTGTCTTTGTTTTTAACCTCACGGGGAGCGGCACAGCATTTCTTTTTGCTTTAGTGGCACGCTAGACATCACTAGACAGCGCCGACATGGAGGGATCTGCCTGAAAGTGTTTAGCGTCTAGGGTTGCTAGGATACTTAGTGTGCGCCATTGGGCAAAGACCTGGGAGGACGCATGCGCGCAGGGAGGACGCCAACGCCGTCTTGTGGGGAGTGGTGAGTTAATCAATTGATGTTTGTATGTCTTCATGTGCAGGCCTCAAAATTTCCACTCGCCTGCTTGCATTTGGCGAGTGGAAATTACATGAGTGCAAGTGGGAATGCAGAGGCAGGGCAGGATAAGGGGTTAGGTGGGGAAACTAGTGGCGAGTAACTCTTAAGGCCTGGCTAGTAGATTGGGACTTGAAATTTTGAGCCCTGTTCATGTGTATATATTGATTCATGGAACAAGGTTCACTTGTATATCCTGATGAAAGCATCGGGGAGAGGCTGAAACGTCGATACATTACGGATTAATAAAAGAATCTCAATAGTCCTGGAGTGCCACCGTGATTCTGTGGATTTGCGTCTTTATATATATACATATACAGTAATACCTTGGATTGCGAGCATAATTCGTTCCGGAAGCTTGCTTGTAATCCAAAGCGCTCTTATATCAAAGCAAATTTCTCCATAAGAAATAATGGAGACTCTGACAATTGGTTCCACAACCATTTATTCATATGAAAATGATTACAGTAACACAAAATACTGTGCAGTATAAAGCAAATTAACCTGCACATTGCCTTTGAGAAGAATTATGGCTGATGGGGGGGGAGAGAGAGAGAGAGAGAGGGTTATTGTGCAGGAAGTTTATCACTAATGGGATCACTGCTATCTGTTGGGAGGGTTTCAGCATGTCTGATATAATGTGTTTGTTACACCATGTGACCCTCCCCGTCAAGCTGCCAGAATGCTGCCACAGACACAGGGAGGAAAGGTGACCATGGCCTCAGTCGTGACGTGACGCTCGACAGACAAAGCGTACGTACTTTGACATCGCTTTTAAACCAAGTCAAAATTTATAAAAAATGTTTTGCTCTTCTTGCAAAACGCTCTCAAATCAAGTTACTCTCAATCCAAGGTTTTACTGTATATATTTATATACACACACACACACACGCACGGTTTAACATTGTAACTACAAAATACAAATGAACTCAATCTTCCATGTAAATGAAAAAACTCTCATGGTTATTCAAAGAGAATCGAAAAGTCACTGCACGTTCGGTGACTTTTTGTTCTCTTCAATTTGGTGCGATTTGGCGATCCCATTTCGGCGACCCTGCGGTGTATTCAGCAAGCACCACAGGGCCGTCGTAGTGCACGGAAAAGCCGCCGCAAACCCGACGAACACTCACCACAAAACCCGGCGAATGTACACCGAAACCCGCAAAAACATCTGGATTAACCCCGCCGAACACGCCGGAGAAACCCGAGCAGGAGCCGATCACAGCGCAGAGCAGCAGCCGGAAAAACCCGACACCGCAGACGAATGGAGTGAGAACTAAAACAGTACGCTTGAATGATTGAAAAGTGAAACGCTGTTTGCAAAGAAACTACAGAACGAAAATGTCAGAAATTTACATATAAGATCTAATGAATGATAATAAAAAGGGCTGTTACAGAAAAAATAAAAAACGATTTTAAAAAAACGAAAACAAATTTCGCAAAAAAATCCCGAAAAATGCCTAAAAGATCCTAAAAAAATCTATAAAGAGACTTTTTACAGCAGAATATTATAATCAACGGTTTATTAGATATTGAATTGTCCTGTCCTTACCCATTACATCTTGTACAGCGCTGCGGAATGTGTTGGCGCTTAATAAATAATAATAATAATATTTTTAACATTGAAGCCTATGGGATTCGCCTGAATAAACATGTCGAATGAAACCACCGAATGGCAGGGCATTTCGGCAACTTTTCACTGCTGGTTTTTCTTCTCTGAATAGACAAAGCATTGCTTCTCTATGGGGATTTCACTGCCCTCGAACAGGCACCCTATGTACAGGCAACTCGCCAAAATTTGGCAAACTGCCTGCTCTCTGAATAGCCGAATGGCCAGGAAAGGTAACCGAACGCTGAATTTCAGCGTTCGGTTACCTTTCGGCCACAATTCGGAGCTCTTTGAATAACCCTGTCTGCGATGACGATTGGGTCTAGGTTCTAGAACTGCCTTAAAATGAACTTGTCAAGTTTGTCAGGCTGCCAAGTCTCATTAAGCCATGGATATATCATATTTATAAAGTATTTTACCGGGAAGGATACATTGAGATTTCTCTCGTTTTCACGTCCTGGGTTCAAGAACATTGAATTGTTACTGTCGTTACAGAAATACAAAGTAATAAAATGCAGGATATAATAACAAAACACAAACATACAGATTAACACAAAAAATAAATATGGAGGAAATACAGTATATTCATTATGTTACATGTTTACAGGTGCATTCTGTATCGAGGTATCCTAATAGGGAGCTCTTGAGTGAGTTAAGACAGGGGGAAGATTTGATGGCGTCTAGGAGGTTATTCCATATTTGCGGTGCTCTGTAGGAAAATGAGGATTGAGCCACTTTCTTTATGTATTGTGGTATTGTAAGTAAGGTGCTGGTCCTGGATCGGAGGTTATAGGATGAGGGAACTGCTAGGGGAAGCAGCCTATTCAGGTAGGGTGGTAGCTTCCCAGAAAAGCGCTTAAACACCAGATATATCATATAATATAGATCAATGCAATATCATTGCTGCATAAAATCTTACAGCAGGATCTGGCCATGATTCTGTACAGCTGGGTCCTCAAACTCCAGACCCACAGATATTAATGGTCGACAATGATCAGAATTCTTTGGATTCAGTAGATAACCAGATAAACATAGGAGTTGTAGTTCAGCAACATGGAGACTGGGATCCCTGCTCTACAGGGTCTATTCAAGATCTGTAGTTTACCCAGAAGACTATTACTTGACCGTCATAGCCAAGTTGAACTTGATGGTTTGGGTTACTTCTTTTTGCATTCAAATTTTTTTATTTTGAAAAGGCATCAGCGAGGAAGACATACAATATAAGAGGACGGTCAGACCGTACAACAGCCACGCAGGGCCAAATCTCAAATAGTATACAATCAGAAATAACACATCGCAAGTCACATTGCCAAAGAACTTAGACATGTGGTGTAGCAGGGGGTATCCAAAATAGAGAGGTGGGGAGGGGGGACAAACCAAAAAGTGCTCCAGGACCTTAAAAAAAAAAAAAAATTAAACAAAAAAAGGGGGATGGCTAAGGCCAAATACGTGACTTTCCTGGCACACTCCTGAAGGTCCAGAGGACCGTAGGAGGCCATGGAAATGTGCAGGTCACAAGGCCGGGGCATTCGAGGGCCAGATATAGCGGGCAGAGCCATGGTAGCCGCCACAATGGCACACCTTGAATTAGCCCAATACGCCAAAATAATAAATAAGTAATAAAAAAAAAAAAGGGGAGTGTGGGGGCCTGTAGCACAAGGTGGCTTGTGGAGGAAAGAGAGAAAAAAAAAAAACACAAAAAGAGGAAAAAGGGGAGAAAAAACGGGGGATTGAGAAGTGAGGTCAACAAAATAACAAACTCAGCCAGGAGACAATCAAAAATATCGTGTTAAATAGCATAAAGTGTCTTCAAAGTCATCCCCGAGTGGGGGGTCTCATCAAGTAGTAGGAACATATTGAATCTGTGGATGGGGGATCTCATAAAAAAAAAAAAAATATATATATATAGATATATAAACGCTCGGCTGAGGGGGGGATTAGGGGGAATGTCTGCATGGAGGGGTCATCACGAGAAGATAAGGGTCAGCAACAGAAGTGTGGGCAGGAAGAGGTTAGAGGGTCTCCTCATCCCGTGTCCAACAGGGGGGTCGGGCCACAACAGGTAGACCCAGGAGGCCGTACGTCCCCAAAGCAATTAGGCCACGGGAAGCACCCCACATAACAGCGTCCTGAACATGGATCACAGACACCCTCAGCTCCTCCACAGAAAAAGGCTGATCAAAACCAAGCAGTGCCGCCGCTGTAAGCAGCAGCACCGGGGCCGACTGCGACATCTCCAGGCACACCTCGGGGGCAACGAGAAACGACACCTGGACCAGTCCGCATTCTCCACGCAGCTCCGAAGTCTCCAGAGAGGGCCGGCAGCCAGGAGGTCCCACCAAGGCACAGATAGGTTGATCATCAGCAATTGGAACAGGTAACATTGCCGGGGGACGCTGAGACACCATAGCAGTAGGATCAGCTGAGGAGGGAGTAAATCCATCGGGTCTGTCGGGTCTCCGCAGGCAACCATCCGGAGTGGCCAATGCACTCCGCCAACCAGCCTCTCGGAATTCAGCGCGCCAAGCCTCCCGGAGCTCAGCCAGCAGGTCCTCCAGGTCTCCCCTCGTCAGCCAGACCGAGTCATCCCGGTGCCGGGCTCCATTAGCTCCCTGCGCTGCAACTCCCACAGCAGATGGCAGATGGTGGCCCTCCATTCCCGCAACTCAGACCCAGCAACAAGGGGGTAAGGAAGCACCGCTGTGTAGATCTGCAGGGTAACACGAGAAAGGCCTCCAAGATGGCCGCCAGTAGTAGGCCGCAGAGTAGGCCAGAGAGCTTCAATCACCCTAATTTGCACTCAAAGTGCTGCAGGAAGGTGCAGGTGTGGGGTTGGACATCAGCAGGTGGTGACCCCACCGAAAAAGGTACAGCAGCTGGCAGTGAGTCGCAAGAATTCGCCACAAAATAAAGAAAAGTCAGGGAGCTCCTCGAGATGCGACTGCTCACGCCGGCGTCCAGCTCCGCCCTCTTCGGTTTGGGTTAATTCTAATGTAATGTCTGTAGCATCTGCTTAGATTATCGTGAAATATTTTTTGACTGAATATATTCATTTTTTTTGTTCTAAACAAAAAATTAAACTACAGTGTTGACTAGGAATGCACCGATACCATTTTTTAAATACTTTTTTTTCAGGTACTCAACCATACTGAGTACCGATACTTTTATTTAATGTCATGTGTCTGATAGGTCTCAATTTGTGTCCATTTCTGACAGCACTTCCCTTCCCCTCCCAGTCACGTACCCCAAGGCTCGATACTTGGCCCCCTGCTATTCACAAAATATTCATAAACGATCTGCCCAATGTCTGCAAAGCTTCAACTGTACACATGTACGCAGACGACACTGTAATCTATACCAGCAAACCAAATCTCCCACAGCTGGAGGCAGTGCTGCAAGAAAAATTCACAGGGGTAGAAATGTGGATCGCAAATAACAAACTTTTTCTAAATACTGACAAAACTGTCACAATGCTCTTTGGAATTGCACCTAAACTACACAAATTGCAAACACCCCATCTATGTGTTGGGACAAAATCAAATGGCACGCTGACCATAGTCACGTCTCTCAAATATCTAGGTATGTGGTTAGACCCAAATCTATCCTTTGGCCCTCACATCGAAAAAAATCTCATCTAAACTCTACTCCAAACTAGGTGCCCTGTACAGAAACAAATCCTGCCTGAGCCCCGCGGTAAGAAAGCAGATTGTACAACAAATGCTTATGCCAGCCCTTGAATACGGAGATGTAGTGTATGCAGCTGCCCCTCAAACACACCTCCAGGAACTTACTACATTGTATAACTCATTCTGTCGCTTTGTGCTACAATGTAACTACATGACACACCATTGTGACATGTTAAAAGAACTAAACTGGCCATCACTGGACTCTAGACGCACCCTTCACCTTTCCAACCTGGTGTTTAAGAGCTTTTCTGGGAAGCTACCACCCTACCTGAATATGCTGCTTCCCCCGGCAGTTTCCTCATCCTATAACCTCAGATCCAGGACCAGCACCTTACTTGCAATACCGCAATACAAAAAGAAAGTGACTCTATCCTCATTTTCCTACAGAGCACCGCAATTATGGAATAACCTCCCAGACACCGTCAAATCTTCCCCCAGTCTAAAGTCCCTTAAGAGTTCCCTATTAACATACCTCAATACGAAATGCACCTGTAAACATGTAACATAATGACTTTATTTCCTACATATTTATTTTTCTGTTAATCTGTATATTTGGTCTTGTGTTAATATCTTGCATTTTACTATTTTGTATTTCTGTAACAATTCAATGTTCTCGAACCCAGGACATACTTGAAAACGAGAGAAATCTCAATGTATCCTTCCTGGTAAAATCCTTTATAAATAAATAAATAAATAAATGTGACGCTTTCCAATATATAATTTAAGATTTTGGTGAAAGACAGTCCAATTTATGGAAATATTGAAATGAATGGCCAGACACCCCATTTACCCAATGCACAGGCCAACACACACACACACCTTCCGTTAAGGAAAAAGTTTCAAAACATCTGGAGGACCAAGGTTGTCTACCCCTGCATTAAACCCTTTCCACACCCCCAATGCATCATAGAGGATTCCCCATCCTGGGTAATATCTTGGCCACAATCCCCTGAATAGTGCAGGAAGGCGCTGAACGCCCTGGCTTGCCAGTCGGCCATACAGACTTTACTGCTGCTGCAGTGAATGGCCGGAGATTCCCAAGCAAAGATTAACCCTGTCGTAGCAGGGGATCCCCTCTGCTTGGTCAGCGCAGTGAACTCCATCACATGGAACAACTGCGATCGGAGGAAGCACTGAGCATGGCAGCGTCTCGCAGTGATGTGTTCCATATAGAGACGCGGCAAGGCGCTCAAGAACCCACATGTTAAACATACAATACCTCTCCTTTTGTGGATGTTCTCCTGAAATCTTGAAACACCAACTCCTATATCTAGACATAAAACCCAAGAAAGCAAACCCTGGTCCTCCATGCAGCTAAAACGAAACATAATTTTCTTGCAAGATGTTACTGTTATCAGCTGCATCATTGTTATCCCTATAGTCTGGTGTATAAACCAAATGAGTTGTTCACTGTGGTGAACTGCTTGAGTACTGTTGGAATTTAATGTAATATTTGGCTTCAATTTCCTTGCAATCCTCCACCAATACACTGCTGAGTAATGATACGGAGCTAGAAGAAGCCCAAGACTCAAACAGTACATTGGCTCGCCCCAGTGGTCACAAAAAGGACTAACACATTCCAAAAAGAGAATAACTCCAGTGTGACATGGATTAGGTAATATTGATCAACCAAACAGAAAAAGTACATAAAGGGTTACTCACTAACCTCCGAATTTGCCACTGAATTGCACTGAATGGTAAATTTCACCGTAGATGCAATTTTAGGGAAATTAGTGTATTCACAAATTTGTCAATTCACTAAATGCAGGCAAATTGCAGGCTTTTGACACAGTAGACCATGGCATCCTATTACAAAACTTAAAAACTCGGTTATTGGTGATCGCACGCTAACCTGGTTTCAATCATGTGTCAAATCGATCACAATTTGTGTCCATTTCTGACAGCACTTCCCTCCCAGTCGCTTGCGGTGTACCCCAAAGCTCGATACTCGGCCCCCTGCTATTCACTATATTCATAAATGATCTGCCCAACGTCTGCAAACCCTTATCTGTACACATGTACGCAGTAGGGATGTGCATGGCTGAAAAATTTGTTTTGTTTAGTTTCGTTACGTTTTTAAATAATTTGGTTTTCGGAATTTTCGTAACTAATTTCATTTCTTTTCGTATCAATTTGAAATTTTGAATCGATTCAAGTTTCATATATATCGATTCGATAGTTGATGTCAATTCGAATTTTGGATCACTAGATAAAACCCCAATTGATCAAATTTTTCTGTTAAAAAAAAAGCTAGGGTTAAATTTTAAGCTGTGTCACAGATTTAGTAATTGAGTCAAATTAAGCAGTAAAACAAAATTAATTTTTCATAAAGTCCTTTGCTGACTATTACTTGTATTTTAAGTTAAGAACAATTCGATAGTTGATATCAATTTGATAGTTCATTTCAAATTCAATAGTCCAGTGTAAAACTAAATAAATTCGTTATATACCATTTCATTTCGAATTCGTATCGTATCGATTCGTTATTCGGAAGTACTTCCGAACTACGAATTATCAAATTTCGGTCCAAATTCTGAATTTTTCCGAAACGAATGCACATCTCTAGTACGCAGACGACACCGTAATCTATACCAGCAAGCAAAATCTCCTGCAGCTGGTGGCAGTGCTGTGAAGAACAATTCACAGAAGTAGAAAAGTGGACCGCAGATAACAAACGTTTTCTAAATATTGACAAAACGGTCAATGCTCTTTGGTACAGCACCTAAACTACATGAATTGCAAACTTCCCATCTATGTGTCAGGACGAAATCAAATGGCGCGCTGTCCACAGTCAGTTCTCTCAAATATCTAGGTATGTGGTTAGACCCAAATCTATCTATTGGCTCCACATCAAAAAAATCTCATCTAAACTTTACCCCAAACTAGGTGTCCTGTACAGAAACAAATCCTGTCTGAGCCCCGCGGTAAGAAAGCAGATTGTACAACAAATGCTTATGCCAGCCATTGAATACGGAGATATAGTGTATGCAGCCACCCCGCAAACACATCTCCAGAAACTTACTACATTGTTTAACTCATTCTGCAGCTTTGTGCTACAATGTAACTACATGACCCACCAATGTGATATGTTAACCCCTTCACTGCGGATGACGTGTGGGGAACATCCTTGGAGTCTCCCACTGTTTTCGGAGGACGTTCCCCACACGTCATCCGTTTACCGGGAGCTCCATCGGATACTCACTTCTCTCCTCCGGGGTCCCGCGGCATTCTGACTTCCTTGAAGTCAGATGCTGCTTTTAAGGCCCCTCCCGGAGTGCCAGGACACGATGATGTCATTTTTCAAAGCCGGGAGATCACCTGAAGCAAGGGGGTGGTCCTTTCGGATCCCTCTCCTTCCTGATCGAGAGGAGGTAGGTGTCTGCCCTTTCAAGTGATGCCTGTCTTTAATCCGTGAAGTGCCGGACCACAATCTGGCACCGGTTTGCGGCCTAGTTCCGTTTGGGGCCGCCATCTTAGATGGCAGCTCCACCTCCGGGTCTCCCCACCTCCACTGACATCATCGGGCGTGGCGCGATGACATCAGTTAACCAGGGAACCCCTAGCTACCTGGGCATTTCCTAAAGAAATCCCATGGTGGAGATATGGGTGTTCGAAGGAACCCCCTATCTCCCGATCAGTGGCAGATAGAGGGTCATGTTTGCAGTCATTCGAAAAGGCATAGCCTTTCCAATGATAACAAACATGACCATGTTCAAATTAAGAAAAAAATAATGAAAATAAAAAAATAATAATTACATTATTAATTGTTACGCTGCAACATGGCCGTTCACACACTTGTGCGTGCGCACGAAATGTGCGCGCAACAAAAGTGCGTTATCAAAGCCTCCCCGTCAATGTGCTAGGATGCGCGTTGATGGGGCTGCAAAGCGCAATTCTCCATTGGAGGATCGCGCTGAGCGCGCTCAGCGAGGTGGCCAGACGGGCTTCGAGTGGAAGGAACGTCCACTATCATGGATTTTCCTTCCACTCTCCAGTGACGCTCGTCTGACCCTAGCCTAAGTAGGTTTGTGCATGGGCCTCTGAATTGGTGTTGTGGCTCACTTGGTGAATGTACCACGTAAACAGCAGGTCCAGGGTTCAAATCTTAGCAGGGCCTGGTTTTTTTTTACGCATCTACCTCTGCCATATTTTTATTATATAATGATAATGCTGCTATTATAATTGTTATTATTATATTGTGAATGATAGTAGCATTATCAGACTATCGTTAATATTAGGGATGCACCGATACTAGTATTGGTATCGGTGTTGATACTGCCATTTGTACGAGTATTTGGTACTCGTGCAAATGGCCCGATACATCTCCCCCAATACCGGAAGCCAGCGCTGGGCCAGCTTGCCGGTATCCGCGGGGATGGGGAAGCTGGCCGCGTGCATGAAAAGCACTCGGCCAGCGTTCCCTTTCGGCGGGCCACATACTCACCTAGCGGTGAGTCCAGTCGCAGGGCTGTGACGCGGCCGCCGGGCAGTGTAGGCTGTGACGCTGCCGCCAGCCGAGATCTCGCGGGCATATCCATGAGAGCTGGGGCGCATATCCGTGAGAGCTGGGGGAAAGCTATATATCCATGTGAGCTGGGGGCAAGCTACATGTGAGCTGGGGGCACTCTGTGTATATATATCGAGGGGATATATACATGTGAGCTGGGGGCATTTTTATATGAGGTCTGTTCTTATTGAAGAGCAGTCACATGACATAAAATAAAAGTATCTGTACTCTGTATCGGTGAGTACTTTTAACCCTTGCACTGCGGAGGACGCGCTGAGCGCGTCCACCCGCAGGTAGCGTTCCTTGCGGTGGACGCGCTGAGCGCGCCCTCTCTTTGGGGCCAGCGTTCGGCCGGGTTCCGGCCGATCGCTGGCCCCCCGGTGCGGGCTGACATCCTCGATGTCAGCCCAGCACCCGGAACCGCCGCTGGCCTAATTAGGTGTCATTGCAGCAGCGCGATGACACCTAATTCAGGCGCCTCCCCCCCGCATGTGCGGAGGAGGCGCCTGAAAGGGAGGGGGGGAGGTCCTTCGGACCTCTCTCCCTCCCGATCGCCGGCGTTGCGGGGGTTAATCCAGGCACCGTTCCTAACGGTACCTGGAATTAACCCCATGGGGGCTGGATCACGAATCGGCGCCGAAAAGCGCCGGTTCGTGCTCCGTTCCCGGCCAACATCTTGGATGTCGGCCAAGCTTCCGGGAATGCCCCCTGAGGCCTGGCGTCATCGTTCCAGCCCATCGCTGGCCCCCCGGGGCGGGCTGACATCCTCGATGTCAGCCCAGCACTCGGAACCGCCGCTGGCCTAATTAGGTGTCATTGCGGCGGCGGCATAGCACGATGACGCCAGTCCTGGAGTTAACCCCTAACTGCCACCAATGGTGGAGATAGGGGGTTCCAATGAACCCCCTATCTCCCGATCCATGGCAGTTAGGGGTTAATGTTTGATATTGTTGGATCGGCCAGAGCATGGCCGTTCCAACAATACCAAACTTGACTATGAAAAAAGTTTTTTTAAAAAAAATTTAAAATAAAAATATATTTGAAAAAAAAATAAACAATTTTTTTTTCTTTTTTTTGGTTCGTTAATGCAGCAATATTGTTCCCATTTCAATTATAATGTGAACAATGATGCTGCACTAACGATTTTTGTATGCGGCGCGTTTGTTAAAAATCGAGTAATTTTCCCCAAAAAAAAATGTAACGAGACCCCATCTCTAATTTTTTTAACAAGCGCACCCCATACAAAATATAACCGCAATTGCTCGCATGTTAAAATGTGAAAAAAAAACCACTTTACACGTTGTAAATTATTGAAAATTCATATTTTATTGCATTTTTTGTTATAATATACAGACAGGTCATGACGTATACATATAATAATGACATATTATGAATCTGCCGAGTCTGACGGAAAGAACGATATATAATATGTCTGGGTCATATACTAAAATAAGCCTTCAAAACACGTTTAAACATGATGAGCAAAATCGGTAAAAATGACCTCAGCACAGGGGCGGGAAAAGCCTCAGCAGCGAAAGGGTTAAAAAAGTATCGGTACTCGTACTTGCTCTTAAAAAAGTGGAATCGGTGCATCCCTAGTTAATATTAATAATTAGGAGAATGCTATTCATCACAATACTATAACAATAATAATAGCTGCATTATTATTACAAAGAAAAAAAAACTTTGCAGAGTGGAGGTCACATGTTTCCTGTCCAGAGTGGAGGTCACATGTTTCCTGCCCAGAGTGGCGAGTCACTCTGCAGCCAGACCCCTCTCCTTACGCGCGTGTCTCCGACGGACCGGAGATACAAGCGCATGCGCAATTGCGCATTCCGTAATGTCCCTCGAAATGAACATCTGCGACGTCGCCGGAAGTGCGACGTTTTGTGCGTTGGACTCAGCCACTACCCATCATGCATCACAAAGGAAATGCCTTGCTTTCGTCTCTCTGTAGTCCCGCCTTCAGGACGTTGCATGCGTGTAACGTCATAACGTTGCTGGCGCACGAGGAACCATCTTGGTGAGGGAGCGCAGTGGCTGTCGGGTAGTTAAGTGGCCTCAGCGTGCTGCGTCCCGTTTCTCTCGCTCTCTGTGTTTTCTCGTCTCACACCGCGCGCAGGAACATGGCGGCAGCTGCGGGCCCCGGCGGGGTGACCACCCAGACAGCCCGTAAGAGGCTGATGAGGGAGGAAGACATGACGAAGGTGGAATTCGAGACCAGCGAGGAGGTGGATGTGACCCCCACTTTCGACACCATGGGGCTGCGGGAGGATCTACTGAGAGGAGTCTACGCGTACGGTGAGCGGGGCTCGGATATTCGTGCTGCGGGGCTGGGCCGGGCCGAACCGGGAATTGTGAGGGATCCGCGCTGAGGCGGGAAGCGGCGTGTGCAGGCCTCACTGCTATCATCCGCTAAACACAGCGCTGCTGTATGGGGGTCATTCACTAAACACGGGGCCGTGCTGTATGGCTGGGGGGGGGCATTCAATAAACACGGGGCCGTGCTGTATGGCTGGGGGGGGGCATTCAATAAACACGGGGCCGTGCTGTATGGGTGGGGGGGGGCATTCAATAAACACGGGGCCGTGCTGTATGGCTGGGGGGGGGGGCGGCGGCATTCAATAACACGGGGCCGTGCTGTATGGGTGGGGGCATTCACTAAACATGCCTGTGCATGTTCATGGAGCACCCATATTTCTGGTTTTCTCCAGTTGGTAGACTGATATTCCCATCACATCCAGCCTGTAAATTGGGAGAGTTCTAATAAGGCCCCAGGTTAGTTTTCCTTCGCTTTCCATACAGTATAATAAACATTTTTTCAGCATAAACCGTATGTACAGTTTATCTGTATACTGCTTAACAAAAGTTTAAAACATTTAGTTAGAATAGGGACTGGTATATCAAAGTATAAAATCCTCAAAGGGGCGGGGGGGGGGGGAGTACACTCTGTGTAGACTGTATTAAATAAACAGGATTAGGTGCGTAAGATTATTTTACTCACATTTTCCAGTGCCTGTTTAACAAAAATGGCACCTATCGGTGAATTTATAAGGGACACCAATTCCCTTCTTATGCTCCAGATGCCACCAATACGAAACGGTTTCTTCCCAGGACTTTCCACCAAGAAAAAAAACTCGCGCTGGTAATATCCACAATGGGTTTATTAAAGGTAATAAAAATACACCTCAACGCGTTTCGTTGAGTGCAGCTTCATCAGTGGGTGTCACTGATGCAGCTGCACTCAGCGAGCGACACGCATTTGAGGTGTATTTTATGTGTTTTTATTGCAGCAGATGGAAATTTAGTGCCAGCCCCCGGTACCAACTTCTATCCTACATTCAGCGGATTCTGGGTTTTGGCTCTCTTTGGTTACCTCAGGCAGCTGCACTTGTGAATCTGGCCAGTATTACGGTTTTCAATTTCAAGGACATATTCTGGACTTAATTGGACTTTATTTTATTTTTCAATTTAATTGCATGCATACATTCTTTTTTGCCTGTAATTAACGTAAGCAGAGCACTTTATGTATAATTATATATATATATATGGATATGGTTGCACTTGGAAAACAGTTCGCTTTCACCAACCCCCTCCCCCTTTTTTCATACGTACATACGCAAATTGCGGATCTTGTGTACTTTTCACACAAGGTATGCAAGTGCTTGGTCAGAGTGTTGAGTTGATGCTGCATGCGCAGCATAAGCCCTTGTTTGCTTTCTCAAATGAACACGGCTACAAGCACTTGGTCATAGATGATGTCTGCATGAAATCGGGGTTAATTAGCTAAAGTGGTCAGGGTGCGTAGAGTGTCCCTTTTTTAAATAATTTCGTGCACAAACTGAGTGGGAGGAGGGATTGGAGGTGGGAGTGACTTTGCTCAAGTGACTTGACCTGAGTGTGATGGAGTGGGTATGGACAAAACACCGGATCTGAGTGTTGGAGTGAGTTTGGGGAAAGGGACCTGGCAAAAGGGAGGAAATGGCAGTTCCCAACCAAAGAGGGTGGGGTGGTGGCCCAGCTTCAAGTAAGGATTAAACACAGGCATACAGCTCCTTCAGCCAGTGGCAGTATCCTATTGTTTGTATTCTAGTTCTGCTACTGTTGTAAATGGAATAAAAACAAACTGTCTGTGACTGACATAACCCTAGAACTAAAATCACACCTAGTAAAGCAGTGGCGCGTCTTCCCCAATCAGCTCCGACACTGAGGTTATTTACGTTTTTAAAGGGATACTCTAGGCAACATGACCACCTAAGTGCCCTTTTCTTTCCTCACCCTTCCGCTGAGCCGATCGGCTGAAACAGATGAGACGCGGAGGACTTTCCTCCGCCCTCCCAGCTGTCAGTCAGCAGAGCAGGATTTGTATTTCCTGCTTCCGCCGACTATTGCCGAGTAGGAGACGTCATCGCGCTTTCAGCGCGATGGCGTCTCTAACTCGCCCCAGTAGCTGGCGGGAGCAAGCAGTCGGCAAGTCAGCGGCTGTGATTAATTAGTGTTGCGCGCGTCCTCTTGCGCGTAACACTAATCAAAGAAGGTTGAGCTGTCAAACTAGCGGGGTCCAGAAAGCTTTGAGAGAAAGAGGGAGGCGCAGGATTAGCAAAGAGCCGCCGTGTCAAAATGCCTCCGTTTCTTAACCCTTTCGCTGCTGAGGCTTTTCCCGCCCCTGTGCTGAGGTCATTTTTTACCTGTTTTGCGCATCATGTTTAAACGTGTTTTGAAGGCTTATTTTAGTATATGACATCGACATATTATATATCGTTCTTTCCGTCAGACTCGGTAGATTCATAATATGTCATTATTATATGTATACGTTATGTCATGTTTGTATATTATAACAAAAAATGCAATAAAATATGTATTTTCAATAATTTACAGCGTGTAAAGTGTTTTTTTCCACATTTTAACATGCGAGCAATTGCGGTTATATTTTGTATGGGGTGCGCTTGTTAAAAAAATTAGAGATGGGGTCTCGTTACATTTTTTTTTGGGGAAAATGACACCATTTTTAACAAACGCACCGCATACAAAAATCGTTAATGCAGCATCATTGTTCACATTATAATTGAAATGGGAACAATATTGCTGCATTAACAAAACAAAAAAAAAAAAAAAAGTGTTTATTTTTTTTTTATTTTTTTTTTAATTTTTTTTATTTTTCTTTTTCTTTTTTTTTTTTTTTTACAATTTTTTTACTTTCATGTTTGGTATCGTTGGAACGGCCATGCTCTGGCCGATCCAACGATATCAAAATTTAACCCCTAACTGCCACGGATCGGGAGATAGGGAGTTCATTGGAACTCCCTATCTCCACACTTCGTGGCAGTTAGGGGTTAATGCTAGGACTGGCGTCATCGTGCTGCGCACGATGACGCCAGTCCTCTGGGGGAGTTCCCGGAAGCTTGGCCGACATCCAAGATGTCGGCCAGCTCCCGGGAAGGATCGCAAATCGGCGCTTTTCAGCGCCGATTTGCGATCCAGCTCCCCAGGGGTTAATGCCAGGCATCATTTGGAAGGGCAGGCTGTGCCCTTCCAAATGATGCCTGGGTTAAGCCCCTGTGAGCCGCCGATCGGGAGGGAGAGAGGTCCGAAGGACCTCCCCCCCCTCCCTTTCAGGCGCCTCCTCCGCACATGCGGGGGGGGCGCCTGAATTATGTGTCATCGCGGGGGCGCGATGACACATAATAATGGCGGCCACTGCTCCGGATGCCGGGCTGACATCCAGGATGTCAGCCCGCACCGGAGGGGCCAGCGATCGCTTTTTTTTTTTTTTTTTTTTTTTTTTTTTTTTGCAGTAGCATTTGTATACTGCAAAAAAGGAGGGTAATTTTCTGCTTGGAGTGTTCCTTTAACTCAGTCTGAATCCGAACAGTGTGTGCTGTACACAGGACGATTAATCAACACTGATTAATCGATAATGGAAATCGTTAACAGCTATTTTAATCCTCGATTAGTTGTCGATTAATCGATTAGTTATTTCAGCCCTAATCTCTTTATTACAGAATCAACTTTTAATCACTGTAACACAGTACTATAAAGAATATTATAATATATATATATTTCATCGATAATATCAGTCGCTTACGCACTTTAATTATTGTGACACACTTTAACATAGCACTTTAAGGGTCTTTGCATTAGACTGAACTCCATTGATTTTCGAAAACGGCAAGCTTTGTTTCTGCACGGCACTTTAAATTTGCACTTTAATAATAGCAATAGGTACTCAAAGTATGTAAAATTATATAAAACAGCACTTTTGGACATTTAATCCTGAAATCCTGCCAGCACTTTAATAAATTATCACTAACACTGTCAAATCAACTTTTGCACCTTACAATAGATCCATTAGTAGCGCCACACAGAAACCACACTCCTTTTAAAACCTTTAGTTAGCATGCTTTTTCAGATTTTTAAAGTGTATTACAATTCTTTTGGTGGAATGGTACACTGTAACTTGTTTAAATGGTCTAACGCACAATGCTTTGTTTTTAGGTTTTGAGAAGCCTTCAGCTATTCAGCAGAGAGCAATCAAGCAGATCATTAAGGGAAGGGATGTCATTGCACAGTAAGTACAGGGGTTTATATAGCTATGAATTTAGTGGTGTTTTTTTTTGTTAATGCAGGAGTTCGTAATTTTGTGTAGTTTTTATCCATTATTTACATTTTATATTTATATCAATAATTGGCGAAATACGAATCTCATGATTGTCTTCATTTCAGGTCACAGTCTGGTACAGGAAAAACAGCTACGTTTTGTGTTTCAGTTCTTCAGTGTTTGGATATTCAGGTAATGATTTATGTAAATGGTCTCTTAGCAGCTTTTGTTGTTGGCAAATTTCTAATCTATCTCCATCTTTCAACCCATTTAATTGCCAAGCGTTAAATATTTATGGTTCTAAGACAAATTGGAGCTCATGTTATCAGCAGTGTCATGTAATACATTGTATGAGAATTGTCCCCTTTATTCAGTACCACAGTGTATTAAAGTTTTATGAGTAAGGTCTATCTATGCTGGCTTCTTTTTCGTAGTCTAAAAACTATGACCTGAATCCAAATTCACATACATGGTTGAGCGTCCCGCAGATTTGTAGCTTTGATCACTCACTCAGCCACTCAAAACCAATTGGGTTATTCAGTAAGTGACGGTGTTGTAATCACTGACAAACAAGTGCTGACATTTCACAAAGGAAAAATCCAAAAAGCTGCAGCAGAACCTTTACAGTTCAGCTTTTTCTGGCATTCCTTGTATTTTAAGTATGCGAAATGCAAGGATCTCAACACCGTTACTTACTGATTAACCAATGTCTTCAATGCCAATTCTTGTGTCAAAGAACGCTGCAGGTTTGGATCACCTCTTGAACGTTTTAATGTATTTCAACGCCATCTAATTGATCAAGGAGCGACCTGTACGCATGGCTCCTGCTCAAATCCACTGTGATGTGATTTTCGTCCCTTCAAACACACTGAACATTGTTTTTAACCTTCCTGACGGTATTCCGGAGTGTGGCTCGGGGTTAACTTTTTGTACTGAAAGCGGTATCCCCGAGCCACACTCGGGCTGTATACTTACATGTCCTGCCCTCCCTTGCTGATCCCTACAGTCTCCTCCAGCCGCTCGCAAAGTCACACTGCCTGGTTCTCGTCTCGAGAGGAGTGAACCAGGAAGTGTGACCTCGCGATCGGCTGCATTGTGATTGTGGGGACAGCGAGGGAGCGCAGGACATGTATCAGCCCGAGTGTGGCTCGGGGATACCGCTTTCAGTATTGAAGGTTAACCCCCGAGCCACACTTATACCGCTAGGGGGCCAGATTAATTGGACCGATTCTGACATATAAAATGTCAGAATCGAACCGCCAGGGAGGTTAAGGGAAATGCAGTGTTCCTCATCATGCCAGAACAATTAAATTACTAATTGGGTGAAAGGTGCCGTAAACCTTTTGCCACCAGCTTACTAATAAAAAGGTTCTATGCTTCAGTGTTGTGATTTCCAATCAATTATAAGGCTTTGAGTTCCACAGTCTATCACCCTGTTTGTTTAGCAAGATTTCAAAAACCTGTTTAATTTAATTTTTTTTTTTTTTTTTTAGGTTCGTGAGACTCAAGCATTGATTTTGGCCCCAACAAGAGAATTGGCTGGACAAATTCAGAAGGTATATGGTCTGTTGTTGTACTGTTATTTTGTTTTTTTCTTTGTTTTGATTAATACATTTGGTCTTGGTGTGTCAGAAAAACAGATGAACTATGTAAATTTTGTATTTTCTTGCTCTTCAGTCAGTTTTACAAGTGGGAGGATGTTTCTGTCCTCAATCATGTCTTGTGTGAATCTGGTGATTTACTTTGGATATAATCCACAGTATTAGTCCCCGTCCCCCATTTATGTTGTCTTGCTCATTACAGGTTAGTTTTATTTTCTTGTAGGTTCTCCTTGCCCTGGGTGATTACATGAACGTGCAGTGCCATGCTTGTATTGGAGGTACAAATGTAGGTGAAGATATCCGCAAACTGGACTATGGTCAGCATGTTGTCGCTGGCACCCCTGGGCGTGTATTTGGTAAGTACATACAGTGAATCAAGTTTTGTGTTGAGAGCCATTACCGTTTTGGCACAATATGGCAGATCATTATTTATAATTCCCCATAGATATCAGCAATATTGGATCTGATTTGGTCAGTATTATAAATCATTCAAGGATCTATTGATTTAATATTTGCGCATCTCTAAAACCCCTTGGTTTCCTTGGTGTGGATCTCAAGACAAGAAGAGCTGCTAGAGCAAATCAGTGAAGTTTCCAATGAGCAGAGAACGCATTGGCTCTGCTCTATTTCACCTTTCACACAGTTTTTAAATAGATTTTTTATTTTAAAGTCATGTGTAAGCTCTGGGCTCTCTATATAAACAGTGTCACTTTAACAAATTCTGCTAGGCTGAACAGTTCACAAATGCTCAGAGTTTGAGCATTTAATTTCTAATTCCTATCCTTCTGCAAGTATGAAGCAATTTCAACATTTCTTGCCTTATTCTTAAGCTATCCAAATCCATACAACCCATGTTGTTTTAAAGCAATTACCCAATTCGCATACCAGATAACGTGTTACTGTAAGACTCTCGATCTAACTACCTTTTTTATTTTTGTCTAGATATGATTCGGCGAAGAAGTTTGAGAACCCGAGCCATTAAAATGTTGGTTTTGGATGAAGCTGATGAGATGCTTAACAAAGGTATGTAACTAGCCACAAACACCTTTTTGTTGATCTTTCAATGTTAGTGATCGGAACATAATCTGGTTAGCAATGTGTTTTTTCTTTCTAAAAGTACTTTATTTTGATGTTACATGTTTCAATGATTTGATCATTCCTAGCCGTGCTGTGGAGAACTGTGCTTTTACCGAAGTAAATTCTTCCAGTTTTAACCTCCTTGCTTCTCGCTGTGCTCTCAGCACTGAAATGGAACAAGCGCAGCTGTCAATCCTAAAGCACTCTAAAACTAAGCATATTGGCATGCTTGAGGTGACCATGTGTTAGGGAGTGAACAGAGATTTCCTAAATTTTGACCGGATGGGTTACACCATATTCTCTCTGTATATAGCAAGTTGGAGCGTTTGTCAAGTCCACGTTTTCATGTTTACACCTAAGCAGTGCTGATACCAACCTGAGAGGTTTTAAAGTGGCAGTGTTTTCTAATTCTTGAGAAAAATGTTTTTTGGTGCCTGAACAATAATACAACCACAAAGATCTGAAAATGTAAAAATTGTGTGTATAACTGTAATGAGCAATTTAATGTACCGTAGGGATGCACCGAATTGGAAATTTCCAGCCGATACGAAAATCAGACATGAGAACCTGGGCCTGGAGGCCGAGCCAGGGACTCGCCTGATCCCGAATGCCGGCCCAGCAAGCTGCTCGGCAGGCCTCCAGGCTCAGACGAGCCCCCGGCTTGACTGGGCCTTCAAAGCCGAGCCGGGGGCTCGCCTGAGCCTGGTGGACGGCCGAGCAGCCTGCGACAGCGCCTCTAGCTCAGGGCCGAAGTAGGAGGATGTGTAGGCAACTAGGCCCAGGCCAAGCGGGGCTCGCCTGAGCTTGGAAGACAGCCGAGCAGGCCGCTTGGCTGGCCTCCAGGCTCAGGTAAGCCCCTGGCTCGGCTGGGCCTCAAGGCCCTATTTTGAAATGGAAATTTTCGACTTTTTTTTTTTTTTCTCTCTAAATTTTCAGTGACCAAAATTTCAGTGCATCCCTAACCATAATATAAAGGATACTTCTACACACACAGCAGCAAGGAAACTGTCTCAAAAGCTATATTGTAGTGGAAAATTACAGTATAAAAGTTAAAATACCTCAAATGTTTTATAACCAAAATCTCCATTTTTAGGATTCAAAGAACAGATTTATGATGTGTACAGGTATCTACCGCCTGCTACTCAGGTTTGTCTGATCAGTGCCACACTGCCACACGAAATATTGGAAATGACAAACAAATTCATGACAGATCCCATTCGTATCTTGGTGAAACGGTGAGTAATGACCCTGCATCCGGTTTTTAAGTCTGCATGTCAATCTCTATTTCCTACACACCTGCATGTCTCTGAGTTTGTTTCTCTGAAAACACATTGATTACATAGTAACAACTACCAAAAGTGGTGGTTAATTGGCCCTTTCTCATTGCAAGGTGTACCATGCCGACCCTGCGGCAGGTGAGCTTAGACGGGGGGCGTACTAGTACGCCCTGTTGACGTCTTTGGCCCCACATTGTTGGCTGCTGCGAGATGATCTGAACTCAGGATGTCTCCCTGCAGCCAATGACATGCGTTGCAGGAGAGGCCCACAGCAGCACCTGGCTTTGAGGGGTGTACTAGTACACCCTGTCGGCTTTAACTCCATGCGGGTGCTGCCTGACGGCAGTGGTCAAAGGGACACTGTTAAACCCCCCCCCCCCTTTCCATCAACAATTCCCGCAGATGACATCTGCACTTTTTTCTTGCTTAAAAAAAAAAAAACTTGCCCGTTTCAAATTTTTTTTTTAAATGCCTGTTTTAACTGTAAAATTGGCATTTGTCTCATTTCTCGCTTAGTGATGAGTTGACACTGGAAGGTATTAAGCAATTTTTCGTGGCTGTAGAGAGAGAAGAATGGAAGTTTGATACTCTGTGTGATCTATATGACACATTGACCATTACACAGGCTGTAATTTTCTGCAACACCAAAAGAAAGGTATTGTTTACACTCTTTTAAAATTATGAAGTCCTTGGTTTAAGTGCTGTTATGCGCACTCTCATTTCCTATGCTTGTTCTGTAGTGTGTGTAGTTTTTACTGTACCTGATGTCTTACCTGACCTTCATATTTATGCCATACCTTTCTTACCATTGTTGTTTTAAGGTAGACTGGTTAACTGAGAAAATGAGGGAAGCAAACTTCACAGTGTCATCAATGCACGGTGACATGCCTCAAAAAGAGCGAGAGTCCATCATGAAAGAATTCAGATCCGGATCCAGGTATTCATCAAAAAGCATGTGAATTAGGTGCAGAACACAAGCAGTTGCAAGGAAATCATGCACTTTTTAAAAAATATGTTGTATGTCACTACAGGTTTAGACTGTAGATTGGAGGTGTATACCATACTGCCCTGTTCTAGATGGCTGTAGCATATATATATATATATCTCTATATATCTCCCCCTTCCTGTTCCTCTAACAGATTTGGGGCCACAGGTTTTAATTTTTTCTTTTCATTACAGCCGTGTTCTTATATCGACTGACGTTTGGGCAAGAGGTTTGGATGTTCCCCAGGTGTCTCTAATCATTAACTATGATTTGCCAAACAACAGAGAATTGTACATTCACAGGTGAATTTGTGTTCCTGTCTTTATAATAAAAAAAATTGAAGAGGGAGAAAGTTTTGTCTTCATGTGTACATTTTTGTGTGGGACCTTTTTGTATGTATTTTTTAATAGCATGCTGAATTGATTAAACGGGCACACCACGGTGAGTTGTAGTGTCTATTAGCGACCTTTAATGTCATTAATGTCACAAGCTTACAGGTCCTCTCAGTTGCTGACACACTCACTAATACATTTTTTTGCCCAATGGCACTTGAAGAAAACCCTTTCTTTGTCATACAATGCAGCAAGAAAAGCATGATTTGTTTTTGTTTAAAAAAACAAAAACCTTTTCTATTGGGGCTGTGGTTTGCCCACTAGCTTAGGTGGTGATGAACCTTTTCTATGTCATGGTTTTAAAAGAAATGAAATGGGTGGATGACTGGTATTCACTTTTTGAAGTATAAAATAGCCAAACCCCTCTCTCAACAGAATTGGACGCTCGGGACGGTATGGAAGGAAAGGTGTTGCCATCAACTTTGTGAAGAATGATGATATCCGTATCCTGAGAGACATTGAACAGTACTACTCCACTCAGATTGATGAAATGCCCATGAATGGTATGTGTTATGTACAAGTAACGTTATAGAGGCCATGGTTTTTTTTTTTTTTTTTTTTTTTTATTATGCCTCTGCTACTTGCATTTAAGAAAAATAATTGCAGTGTCTTTGACGTCCCAATTTTCCTTACTCTCTGTATGTTGTGGTTTTGGTTTTCCAATGTGTATGTAGTTTAAGATATCACCTTTGTAAATCTATTTACTTTGATTTTTGTCAGAGTAGAATGAAGAAACATTAATAAAATGGGAGGTTAGGAGTGTTTGTAATGTTCATAAAAGTTAGCCTTGCATCAAAATGTTTGCTGATATTTTAATCCACCTTTTTTTTTATTCCTTAGTTGCTGATCTCATTTAAGTTCTCGATCCTACGTGGAAAACCGTTGTGGAGCAAAGCTATGAACCTTTACACAATTTCATTATTTTCGGGAGCTGGTTTCAATAGTGGAGCAACTTTTAAAATGTCCTTTATTTAACTGTGTATTAGATGCAGCTGCCAGCGCATTGTCAACTATTGTAAATACATTTTGGTTATTTTGTTTTTCCAATAAAAAAAAAATGGAAAATGTATGTGGTTTGCATTCGTTGACAACGAGTGTCTCAGGTAGCAAAACTCAGGGCCAATTTACAGGTTTCTCTTTTTAGGTAAAGCCACCTTTCTTCCAGAATGGTACTACTATAATTTCCAAGTGGTAATAGTATATAATGTCTGGTTCCCAAAACCTTGAAATCGCTGGTTATTTGTAATGCTAACAGTTTTCTGATTGACCTGAAAACACAAGGTAATAATGGTTACCAGACAGTGAATAATGTGGTGAGAAAGTAGGAAGATAAGTTTTCGATGCATCTTTTGTGGGCGTTACGTCTGTATTGTCACCCATCCTCCTCGGGGGGGACTTAGAACTGTTAATTTTCACTTCCCCCTCCTATTCTTCCCTCATGAGCACATTAGAGCACTGACCAACCAAAACTCCACTGTGTGCTTCTCCGTTCAGGGAGACATGCTTCATGTTCACACACCCCATGGGAGGGGGGGGGGGGCGGCATTGGTTGTAAGCCAGAGGGGCCTGAAAGTTTTAGGTCCTTGGAACACATCTACTTCACGTGATTTTTCTCCTATATTTCATAATGGAGAAAATGGTAGCCCTTCTTCACAATTCAAGGATGCTTAGAGGCCACAGGTGCTACCAGGCTCAGAATAGTACACTTGATAAAATCATAGAAGGAACTCAGTTGTCCTGAAAATCACTACCAACATTTTGGCTTAACAATGAGCCTTTGACAAACCTAACATACACATTAAAACCTATCCTGTTCAGGCCAGCGTCGGACGAATGCAGTGATCACGTCCGTGTTGCACACAGTTTAATGTCCGTTGTACCATGGAATCATGAGCAATAGAGACCCACACAACACACATGGCAAACTGACGCAAGTTAGGCTAGAACATAGAACTGCTAGACGGACACGCAGAGTGTTCCACGTCCGCGTAGCGTTCTGTGTGAGATGTCAGACGCAGAGCATTTATTTATTTATAAAGGATTTTACCAGGAAGGATACATTGAGATTTCTCTCGTTTTCAAGTATGTCCTGGGTTCAAGAACTTTGAAATGTTAGTTACAGAAATACAAAGTAATACAATGCAAGATATTAACCCCTTAGTGACCGGGCGGTTTTACACAAATCCGTCCGTTCGTGACCGCAGCTGTTTTTATGTTTCTGCGCTCTTAGTGTTTACGTCAAATTTTCCTCTTACTCGTTTATGTAACCCACACATATTTTACACTGTTTTTCTCGTCACTAAATGGACTTTATAAAGATACCATTTTTTTCATCATTTCATATAATTTACTATAAAAAATATTGTGAAATATGACACAAAAATTGAAAAAACACCACTTTTTCGAACTTTGACCCCCAAAATTTCTTATGTATCAACAACCGTCAAAAAAAATTTATTCCTTAGTAGTTTCTAAATTTAGTACTGAGTTTAGCAATACCCAATGTTTACATATTCTTCGCTTTTTTCCTTATTTTATGCAACAATAAGTGCAAGTAGCACTTTGCCATTTCCAAAGAGTTTATTTTCAAAACTAGTGATAGTGACATTGTAACACTGATATCTGTCACTAATTCCTGAATAACCCTCCACATATACATATTTTTTTAAAGTACACAAATCAAGGTATTAAACTTGGGGTATTTTGACTCTTTCCATGCAAACCATTTTACCACAAATCTATGCCAAAGTTTGAAAAAAAAAAAAAAATTTGGTGATTTTTTTTTTTTGAACGCAATTTAAGAATACATGTACTGTGAACTTTAAGGTTTACTGCCAAAAAGCACCCCAAAATATGTTCAGCAACATCTTCTGAGTAAATTGATACCACCCAAGTATAGGTATGTCGGGTCATTTGGGGGCTAAAAGGCCTTATTTGGGGGGTGCGCATTTCAGTTTTCCAACTTGGAATTTTCACATTTCGTCATCATGCACCCATGTCCTATTTGGGACATTTTTGAAGCCGGCCAAAGTAATTTACCCCCATCAAACCATATATTTTTAGAAAGGGCACACCCTAGGGTGCTTCAAAGAGTTGTATTTTAACACTTTCCATGCACTAGCTCTTTGTCAATCTTTCAGGTAGTCACTTTTTGTGTTATTTTTTCACACACATTGTACTTTAGGCATGAATTGTCAAATCCAGTTATGGGTTACTGCCAAAAAACACCCCAAAATATGTTCAGCAACATCTTCTGAGTAAATTGATACCACCCATGTATAGGTATGTCGGGTCATTTGGGGGCTAAAAGGCCTTATTTGGGGGGTGCGCATTTCAGTTTTCCAACTTGGAATTTTCACATTTCGTCATCATGCACCCATGTCCTATTTGGGACATTTTTGAAGCCGGCCAAAGTAATTTACCCCCATCAAACCATATATTTTTAGAAAGGGCACACCCTAGGGTGCTTCAAAGAGTTGTATTTTAACACTTTCCATGCACTAGCTCTTTGTCAATCTTTCAGGTAGTCACTTTTTGTGTTATTTTTTCACACACATTGTACTTTAGGCATGAATTGTCAAATCCAGTTATGGGTTACTGCCAAAAAACACCCCAAAATATGTTCAGCAACATCTTCTGAGTAAATTGATACCACCCATATATAGATTTGTTCTGTTGTTTTTGGGGTGCTACGCCAATCTTTGACATGTGCTTGTCAATTTTCTAATTTGACATACAGTATCTTCTTTGCTTATCTTCTTTTTAGGGGCCTTTTTACATACCCCAGTTTTATGAACGTGCACATATTTGGTAAGCTAACACCCCAAAGTATTGTAAATGGAGTGTTTTTATGCTATGGATGCATACGTTTGCTCCAAACAAATTAGATACTGTTTGGTGGTCATTTTTCATTTTCACACCCACATCCGTTTTGGACTGTGATTTAGGAGACACTGTTGTTTTTTACTGCATGAAAACTCTCCAGGTTGTTTTCTGCAAGGTCTCCTGAGTACACCCATGCCCCCCATGCATAGGTTTGCCAGGATTTTGGGAAGGTTCAAATACAATTTTTATGACTTTGTCATTAGAGTTGAAATTGAGATTATTTCTTCAGCTAGGCCTATCTTTGGTTTTGGGTCTACCGCATACCCCAGTTTGAATTATTGCCAGAAAATTGTTTATATTTGTTATGTTGACACCCCAAGGTATTGCATATGGAGTGCTTTGATGCCATGGATGCAACGGTTTTAGCCCAAAACATTTGGCAACAAGGTGTGTGGCGGTAATTTTTCAAATTTCAGATTTTTACGCCCACAGTAGTTTTGGACTGTGATTTAGGCTAGGGTCAGACGAGCGTAGTGTTCACGTCCGTGATCGCGCCTAAAAGTACGTCCGTGATAGCATGACATAAAGTCCAATGGAGCCCGACACACGAAGTACGTCCGCACTGAACTGCGGACGCACAACGGCCGCGGCCCACGGACGCAAGGCAGGCAAGAACGTAGAACCGCTAGAACGGCCGCACAAAGTGCGCTGCGTCCGCAACGTCTGCATAGTTTTGTGTGTGAGTGATGGAACGTGGTCAGACGGACTGCATTTATACGTCCTGCATTTTTCACGGACAAAATGGTTTTGCAATTGAATTTATTGTCCCTCCTACATCTGTCAAAAAATAAATGTCAGTGAAAAAACGGACTGTGTGACCACTACTGCGTCTTCCGTACTGACGATGTCCGTACTGCACGGACGTACAGTCCGTAGAAATCACGCTCGTCTGACCCTAGCCTTAGCAGACACTGTTGTTTGTTACTGCATGAAAACTCTCCAGGTTGTTTTCTGCAAGATCTCCTGAGTACACCCATGCCCCCCATGCATAGGTGTGCAAAGATTTTGGCAAAATACAGCACCAATTGTAGAACATAAAAATGTACGAATAAAATGTAAAAGTCTGGTGCCTGTCAAACTGGGGATGCTCTCTAGGGGAGCACAGGCTGTTGTCACTGAAGTGCATGAAACGCAAAATGTTTTCATACCTTCTACGTGACATTGATTGGAGGTAAATGGGGGTAGAGCAGATGGGGCTACTGCTCCAGCAGGAGCGAATTGAGGGCTTCTTTATGATGCCCTCAGCATAGTAAGTGCCCAGAATTTCAGAAATTCTGGCACATCTAGCGGGGTCCATTGCTGCCTTGCCAAGTAGGAGTCTGGCTTCGCAGCACAATGCTGATGGGCATACAGATTTGATTGGGCCACGATGTGGCCCAACAAATCATCCCCCATAAACACCTGCAAAAACTGTGTGGCGGTAAATCCTGCAACATCAATATTGATGCCAGGATTTGCCGTGAAAGGAGGGATATCTGGCCTCTGGCGATGAGGCACTACCCACTCCTCAGCTGGAGCTGTGCGTCTCCTGCTGGCAGGTGGTGACCCAGGATCTGCATCAGAAACATCACTAGATACATCAGCCAGCATAGATAATGTATCTAGCGACGCCTCTGAGCAGTTAGCGGGGTCGAAATGAGGGTCTGAGTCTGACGCAGATGCCTCAGATTCTGACGCCAGGATGGCATATGCCTCCTCGGCGCTGTACACCCTCTCAGACATTATATATAATAGATTATAAAATTTTATAATTATTATATATATATATAAGCGGATTGTTGGTTCTTAGAAGAACCGTTGGGTTTCACAAGAAAATACAAATAAACACCTAAATCTCTCTAAATCCCTCTAAACCTGCCTCAATTCTTCTAAATCTCCCTAAAATCTCTCTAAATCTGCTTCAATTTTTCTAATCTCACTAAATCTCACTAAAATCTCTAACCTGTCAAATCTGATCTCTCTCTCTCGCTCACCAAAACACAAGTGAGGAGAGGGAGGGAGAATCACAGAGGTCAGAGCCAATATTTACAAAATATTGGCCTGACCTGACAAATTAGAAATTTTATTTTGATTTTTTCTAACTTCTGATTGGATGTTGCTAGCCTGCCTCTCTGATGAGGCAGGCTAGGAACATCCCACTCAGCCCCAAGATGACCCTGCCCTTAGAACCCTACCCCTGACCCTGCCCTTAGAACCCTAACCCTACCCCTAACCCTACCCCTAACCCTACCCCTAACCCTAACCCTAACTGTCAGTTTATTTTATTTATTTTTCTTTTTTTACACACTTTTTTTTACTTTTTTTTTTACTTTTTTTTTACACTTTTTTTTTCTCTGCTGGGTGCCTTGATCCCTCGAGGCACCCAGCAGAGCACCTGATCACTGAAGTGATCGATTTTGTACTGAGTGCCACGATACCTCGTGGCACTCAGTACTTCCTGCCGCTACCGTAAGTGATCGCTCGGGGGAGCGATCACGGACGGACCGGCGGCAGGTAAGTATATTACAAGGATGCCTCGATGTCGAGGCATCCTTGTAATATGCTCAGAGCAGCTGGAAGCGATCCGATCGCTTCCAGCGCTCTGTAGAAGTGCCGGGCACCTCTCCGGTGCAACCGGATGTAGATCGCTCCCGGGGAGCGATCACATGGTGCCCCGGCACTTCTAACGGCCATTGCACGGATGCCTGGACTCCCAGGCATCCTGCAATGGCGTTTGAGCTGCTGGAAGCGATCCGATCGCTTCCAGCAGCTCAAAAACGGCAGGACGTACCATGTACGTCAGCGGGTCTAAGAGAGACCCGCTGCAATGACGTACATGGTACGTCCGCGGTCGGGAAGGGGTTAAAAACACATCTACAGATTAACAGAAAATAAATATGTAGGAAATAGTCATTATGTTACATGTTTACAGGTGCATTCTGTATTGAGGTATGTTAGTAAGGAGCTCTTGAGTGACTTTTAACACTGGGGGGAAGATTTGATGGTGTCTGGGAGGTTATTCCATAATTGTGGTGCTCTGTAGGAAAATGAGGACCGAGCCACTGTCTTTTTGTATTGTGGTATTGCAAGCAAGGTGCTGGTCCTGGATCGGAGGTTATAGGATGAGGGAGCTGCTGGGGGAAGCAGTCTATTCAGATAGGGTGGCAGCTTCCCAGAAAAGCTCTTAAACGCCAGGCTGGAAAGGTGAAGGGTGCGTCTAGATTCCAGCGATGGCCAGTTTAGCTCTTTTAACATGTCACAATGGTGGGTCATGTAGTTACATTGTAATGCAAAGCGGCAGAATGAGTTATACAATGTAGTAAGTTTCTGAAGATGTGTTTGCGGGGCAGCTGCGTACACTACATCTCCGTATTCAATAGCCGGCATAAGCATTTGTAGAATCTGCTTTCTTACCGCGGGGCTCAGGCAGGATTTGTTTCTGTACAGGGTACCTAGTTTGGGGTAAAGTTTAGATGAGAGTTTTTCGATGTTTGGGCCAAAGGATAGATTAGGGTCCAACCACATACCTAGATATAGGAGAGAAGTGACTGTGGTCAGCGTGCATTTGATTTTGTCACAACACTTAAGTGGGGATTTTGCAATTTGTGTAGTTTAGGTTTTGTTCCAAAGAGCACCGTTACAGTTTTGTCATTATTTAAAAAAAGTTTGTGTTTGATCCAGTTTTCTACCTCTGTGAATTGTTCTTGCAGCACGGCCTCCAGCTGTGGGAGATCTGGTTTGCTGGTATAGATTACGGTGTCGTCTGCATACATATGTACAGTTGAGGCTTTGCAGACGTTGGGCAGATCATTTATGAATATTGTGAATAGCAGGGGACCTAGTATTGAGCCTTGGGGTATACCGCAAGTGACTGGGAGGGGGAGGGAGAAGCTGCCAGAAATTGACACATATATTGTGATCGGTCGGATATATATGATTGAAACCAGGTTAGCGTGCAATCACCAATGCCAGAGTTTTTAAGTTTTTCTAACAAAATGCCATGGTCTACGGTGTCAAAGGCATTTGGCAAAATCAAGGAAGATGGCTCCAGTTAGGTTTCATTGTTCCATCCCAGCTTGGATATTATTGCAGACTTTTAAAAGGGCGGTTGTAGTTGAGTGATTTGGACGAAAGCCGTGTTGATCCGGGGTTTAAGTAGTTCCAATATTGATAATCACCTAATTGTGTGTAGACGCATTTTTCCAAAATTGTTGACATTACAGGGAGCAACGATATCGGACGGTAGTTGGATAACAAAGTACTGTCACCACTTTTATGGATAGGTACCACTCAGTCTTCCAGAGCTTGGGTATGTATCCAGTCACCAGTGATTCATTGATTAGGGTTGCGACAGGATTTGCAATTGCCGGTGCACTGATTTTCAGCAGCATTGCTGGTATTTGATCAGGTCCAGACTGGTATTTAATTTTTTTGCTTACGGAGAAGTTTATTAACGACACTGACAGGCACTGGTCTAAAACCTGAATTCCTGTCTGATACAGGGACTTTGCACAGTTGGAGGGGCCTGACCTGCATGAGGCCTCTCTGATTGCATGTCATTTCCTAGCTTGGCAATCAAAGTGGTGGCGCATCCAACAAAATAATCATTAAAGGCATTTGCTACATCTAGGGGGGTGTTGCAGGGTTTGGTTGTTTACTTTGATAGCAGCCGGCTGGGAGTGGACTGTGGGTGCTTGTATGTTACTTATGGTTCTCCAAAAGTTTCAAGGGTTTGATATGTTATTGTTTAGATTTTCTTTGAAGTAATGGGCTTTAGCCATTTTTGTTTTGTGCATTCATTCCGGCATTTTCGGTATTGGTAGTGATCGTTCATGGAACCAGTACTCTTGAAATTTGACCACAGTGAATCTCTAAGCTGGTACATTAGTGTAAGATCAGCTGTAACCCAGGGAAGATGGGTACCTTTTACTCGCACTTTACGTAGCGGGGCATGGGAATTCCAGACTTGCAGGAGCTCAGACTGAAAGTATTCAATTGCACAGTCTAGGTCTGGGATTAGGTTTTAGTCTGTACCAGGGGAGCTGTTTGAGATCACTTAGGAAGGATTCAAGAATAAATTTCTTGAAAGACCTGGTGGTTATTACCTTTTTTGGGGGAGATTTCATGGCCTTTATTTTGCGCATGCATTACACTAGACAATGGTCACTAAAGCTATTAGTGAGAACACCTGCCTACTGTATTCGATCAGGAGATGAGAGAATCCAGTCCAGCAAGGTATGGTTAGGGCTTTTCATATTAATGCAAGTGGCGGAGGAGGTTAATTGAGTTTGCTCGCTATTTAAAACTTTGCAGCTATCTATTAAAATCGCTGAGGACCAGCGTTTCACCTTTTTGGTTTTGGGCAAGTAGGTTATTAAGGATTTGAGATGTCAGAGCGCTCGGGGGGGGGGGCGATAGAATCCAGCAACAATGATTTACTGAATGGAATCTCATTTAAACCAGAGAGGAAATCAAAGGTGACAGGGGAGCAAGAAGTCTGTAAGGGGGTGAACTTTATAGACTCAACATAAATAACAATTCCCCCTCCTTTCTTTGCTCTGTTCTTTTCTATAACATGAATACCCCTGTAGAGAAAGGTGACCCAAAGGGTCGAAAGTGTTATAGGCTCTAATGATGTACCGTAATACAATCTCATTTTCTATATATGAATACCCCTGTTGATATGGCAGAGTCTGGTACTTTTGGGGTTAATCATGACTCTGAGCACCAATGATTTTGGGTTTGTAATAGCAACACCACACCTGAAGCTCATCCAATTTAGGGAGTAAACTGCGGATCTTACAGTGCACAAATGAGAGGCCTTTTTAGTGGGTAGACTAAAGGTTGTGTCAGCTATAGGACCAGGGTAAGTTTCTACATCGTTTGCGATGTCCAGCACCTTGACGCACAAAATGGCTTTTCATATCCTTTTCAAATTATAAGTTTTCATAATTTTATTGCCCATAGTTCCTTTTTTTTTTCTTTTTTTTTTTTTTTTCTACGTCCAGCAAAAAAAGGGAACGTGTGGTGTCTACGGTATCTTCCGCCAGTACGTCTGTCTGTTATGCACGCACGCAAAGTGCGGTTTGACTGCGTTCATCTGACATTATTATTTTTTTTGGGTAGGAGGCTAATCAGTCAAACAAGAACGTTATAGCACATCTAACTAATGGTATTGGCAAAGACCTGAGTGGTGTGATTGTCAGCTGGGTAACCTAAAGACAAAATGGTGGTGACGTACTACTAATCACTTTTTGTAATTAACTGTAACAAACCCCTTGGATACTGCATGATGGCTTGTGTGTTAATGACCACTGACAACATAAACAGCCACTCCATGAAACCGCTGTTCCAAGCTGAAGAAATTTTGGAACATGCAGCTTTCGCTACTGCCAAGTGTTTGACAATTCAACCCAGCATGGGCTGGTGTCTGGACGGTTGATTACTGTGGACAGGGTAGAACGGATATGAAATACAAAATATTCTTTTGCACATTCAGCAATGAGAAATTACATTTCTTCTGTAGAAGCACGGTGGCGTAGGGATTAATTTTTTTAGAAATTATTTTTCCATGCGTATAGCTGCAGTACTCTCGGTTTTTTCCCCTCTTCCCTCCAAGAAGACACTTACTGCTGCTAATACTGCAAATTTATTTTCCCATAGTAAGAAAACCGTTTTTTCCTAAAGTACTCTGAAATTTAAACATGGACATTTAGTGTTAAAAACCATAACATGCCTCTTGTGATATATGGAGTATGAAACTAAAATGCTATAGATTGTATTTCTGCATTCAGTAGAAATATCAGAATCTGTCCTGTGTTGCTCTTTTAGTCTAAATTCTACATAAAACTGAAAAATATTGAACATTAATAGAGCTCTATCTAACCTTTACAAAACGGTGTATAATGTGTGAGGGTGCAGAAAACAAGAAGGTGGGAGAACGCAGGTAGACAAGTACATGGCGAAAATGGCTTTTTCGGATGGTCCTTAACCTGGAGGCGTTAAACTTTCTGAGGTGTTTTTTTTTTATTTCCATGTAAATTACGTGGACTTCAAAGAAATTTCTTGGGTCATTTGACTTCTATCACTTGGTGGGCAGCTGGGATGATATTTAGAAGCCTCTAGATTAAATATTTGTTTGCGATATATTGTTTTCATGGTATTCAATGTGACAAATCCCTGCTATGAGCTCCTTCAAAGGCTAGTGATTATTTAAAAGGGGTATCAGGGAATGAAAAAAAGCACAAAAAAAGGGGGGAAAAAATCCAAACCATACACATTTCAGAAACGAGTGGGGAAAAAGAAAAATATACAGTGTGTATATAGCTCCATCAGACTTTTACATGTGATACCGACTACATTATGAAGTGTTAAAATGCAAAAAATGGGCAATCCGTGGGCTTAATCGCTGTAGGCCGGGGTCAGACGAGCGCACTACGTGAGCCCGTACTGACTGGCATCCGTTGCAGCGTTGTGATGCTTCGAGGCCGGCCACGTGCTGTAGCACACACGTGAATTGTACGCGTTTGCTGCGGATGCTGCGACCGTGCTGAAAGCCTTTCCGTCAAAGCGATACGATGTGCGTTCGGGGCTTCAAAGTGTGTTGCTCCATAGGATGAACTAGTCTTGCACTGCTGAGCGCACTAACTGCACTCAGCGAGGTGGCCAGACGGGCGTCAGAGTGGAAGGAAGGTCCACTCTCACGGACGTTCCTTCAGCTCTTAAAAATGTTCGTCTGAGCCCAGTCATAGTAGTGTAACTCAGAGATACAGGTTATATATAAAATTTATATGTGTTTTTATAACATATACTAGGTATAAAAATGCATATAATGTGCACATAGGAATTAGAATGGGATATAAGGTATGAGCCCTCTAGCATAATATAACTGTACTGTTTGCAGGTGGGAATCATAGCAGAAACATCACAGTTGCTGTTGGGACGGAGATAGCTGCAGGACCGCTAAACAGGAAGTGAGACGTGAGTTTGAGGTAAATGGCCAACAAGTGCATTACTGTGAAACGCTGCGGTAAATATTGTTATGGTCACTAAATGACATATCTATGGGATTGTGGCACGGACAAAAGACCTTCTACTGAACATAAGCATAATATTTATGAATTTAGCGTCTGCTGATATAAGATCTAACACCTCACAACTGGACGCCGCAATACCCATATCTGACTTTAGATTGCATATTCAATGTTTAAACCATGGGGACTTAGGGATTCTAGTTACCTGATCCAAAATGCTACTCTAGCTTTTACCTTTTTTCTCTTATTTTTCTTCATTATTTCTGGATTGTATAACATGCTCGATAATCTGGTCTAATTAGTCATGTAATGTGATACACTCACTGGACTATATTAATATGTGCAATATTGCATCGAGTTTAAATAAATTCCTATGGGAGAATAAGAATATCTTAGATAAGTGTACTATTAGTACACTCGAGATTAAAGTACAAATACCGTTATATAAAGGGACAATAGAATATAAACATTGGTTTCAATGTGTCACAGAGACGCACAGGTTATAGGGACACTACCACTTACATACATAAACTGTACTAGGTTGCTTGAGCATTACAAAAAAAAACACTATTTCCATTTTGTTCTTTTCCCACAATGTGCAGATTTTGGTAAATGTTCCAAAGTTTTCCTTTACTGCTGTGCTTTATCTTCTAAAATATTTAATAATCAATGAGGTGGAGGAGGGAAGGTTTAGATAAGGCTGCAGGAGGTCTATTGTGATTCAGGGTACCCGAGATAAGGGATGGCAGCTGAATGAGTTAAAACAGGGAGCTTAAAAAAACCTTTTAATCTACCCCTTTTGTCCTTTTAATACATCCCACACAATACAATGATGTGAGTCGGCTGCACAAAGTGTGGAGCAAATGATGTAAACATATTGGGTTGGGGACAGTTTACAATACAAAAAATATCACAAAATGGATGCACTCAGTGACACTTATAGAGAAAAACAAAGCACGTAAAAATATCAGCAAAATAAAATAAGTAGAATAATAACGAGGTAGATGTGAATATCTTCCCCACAACAATTGAGAATTTACAATCGGGATTAGGTGACTAAACACCAGTAACAATGGGTAAACTCCTCAACCCGAGGAAATATCCCTCTTTGTATATAATTAAAATTATAATCTTTATTAGTACAAATTAAAATTGAACTTAACTCTTTATTGATTAAAAAATATTCATCCAATGACCGACAGTGACCTGCCTGTAGCGATTATAACACCTTGGTTGCGATACTTAGCTTCGTTGATCACCTGAGATTTTTGATCATACAAATCAGTTTATAAGAATTAAAGGTAATAGCCCGAAGGTGCAAAAGTTATGATTCAATGTCAAGGAGTGTTCAAAACCATTCAATTCCAACCGCCAATGAACCCATTGTGTATAATCGTTGCACAATATTTAATGAATACCGCGATACCTATGATTATCGGCTGCGGTTAGTTGGTACTTCCATTAGTTGGTGATCGAGCCATAGATTTACTGTTCTTTCATTAAGCAGTTGATTAAGTATATTACCAAGAGCAGAACGCGCTCAGCCTAAATGTCCGTCGCTGAGCACCATCTGACATTATACATATTATGTAGCCCATCAATTGGATATTGTGACCATAATACTAAACAGTGGTTGGTTGTTTAATTAAATAGTTAATATTACAATTAGTAGATGTTGTTATTTGTCAGCTTACTCCACATCGACAATTGGTGCACATCGGTTAGTATCTGTATAATTATATCGGCAATACCGTATAATATGGTTGCTGCACATTTAACACAGCCGATTTTTAAATGAAAAGACCAAAAAACAACAATTTATAAAAAGGAGACAGCCACGAATAGCCTCTTAAATTGGAAAAGTCATCTTTCACTTCCGCTGAAACTGGGTATACTGTACAGTCAATATTTAAGGTTATAAAGAATATGTTCAGAGGAGTCGGAATTTGTTGAAAGAGCCAAAGAGTTGAAACAAAACTTTAGGGACAAGGGCTTCCCAAATAAAATCCTTAAAAGTGCATACAATCGAGTATTACACATTCCCAGGGAGCCTCTATTACAGGATAAAAAACAAGGAGACGATACATCTCTCATAAGATGTGTTGGCAATTTTGATAGAGGTTGGGAGAAAGTTAAAACCATTACGGAAAGGTACTGGCCGTTAATTACGTGGGATCCCCAACTGAAGGAGGTTTTGTCTCCGCACGCAACTATCACAGCACGAAGATGCCGGAATATCAAAGACACTATAGTCAGAAGTCATTATCATAATAAGCCGAAATCTTGCATTACTTGGTTACACAATAATCTGCATGGTACCTATAAATGTGGACATTGCAGTGCGTGTAAATACATCCAACAGGATTCTGGAAAAATAAAGGACTCCATGGGAATCAATGAATTTAAAATTAAATCGTTTTTTAATTGCAATACTAAAGGATTAGTGTATGCAATTATATGTAAATGTAGAATGCTCTATGTCGGTAAAACATTCAGACCTTTTAAACAACGGATTCTCGAACATATTCGTTCAATTCGAAACCAGTTAGACACCCCAGTTGCTAGACATGTACAGCAACAGCACAACAATGATCTAAATGCCTTAAGGTTTTGTGGAGTGGAAAAAGTGGCAAGATCACAAAGACAAGGAGATTATGATCTCCATTTAAGAAGAAGGGAATGTGTTTGGATCTATCAGCTTAATACTTTAAGTCCTAATGGACTTAACGAAGGATTCAGTTTCACCCCGTATATAGGGACCTAATGTTTTGACCCTACACTATTTATTCATCCATGACAATGAGCCATGGTTTATAGTAAGAAATACATGTAATCATAAAGGAGCATCAAAAACTAATGCTGTATGTGAATAACTATTCTAATTGGTTAATGAGGATGGAATATCATTTAATAAAGCTAGAAAATAATTATTGGAGCCAGAGAGTTCAAAGATAATTTATATCATTAGTGAGGTGAGGAGTTATACAAACAAGAGGTGAATATTTGGTGGAATAATACATAACGAATTAGATAACGAACTGGAAAGTGGTGTATCATTAATTATTCCATCGATAATCAAACCATTTAGGATTTAATAAATCCCTGTAGAAATATCACGACACAATCGTACTGTTTAAATGAAAATCTCACAGTCGGACTGAAGGTTTCTCTTTGTGAAAAAAAGTTCTATGAGAAATCCGATTGGTAGTCATGTGACCGGAGCTAATGGTATGACTAGGACGGGTTCACACACCGAGTGGTGGATATATGAACTACAATAGTAGCTGAAGTCAAAACATATATACAAAAAATAAACCCCATGAGGACCCGTACTTTTAAACAGATATCTGAACCTAATTAATTGCTAATTTAATGACGCCTCAGTACCTATTTAAATGGGTCCTGAAATCAGGATCACCAGAGCTCCTGATGAAATTGCCGCTAGTGCGGCAAAGAAACGCGCGTTGAGCAAATTTATTGCTAATATAGCAGAATAATAATTGTTATCATCAATAGGGTGTTAACATTTTGTTGCTTGAAAAATTAATTATGCCTGGGAGGCCTCCAATATTGATTGACGAATGGTTGTGACAGTTTAAGCTTAACTGCTGATACTGGCGGCGTTGACTCAATGTCTGAGGGTTGTTGATGTTTAAGGATAAAAAAGTGTGTTTTTCTCTAAGAGCAGAATGAGGATATTTCAAAGAGCCTAAACTGAATTATATGGATTAATAGTGGCGGTGGTTGTTTTTTTTAGTACTGACTAATTCGATTACGTTTTGAGCTATCGACCACTCCCAAAATCTGGTGAGAATGTGAATGAACATTTATGCTTCTTATAAATGATGTTTTGGCAATAGTAATATAGACAGAATTAGTACAGCTGATCCCCCTCATAACGAAAGGCTTTTTTTTGGTCTTTTCATTTAAAAATCGGCTGTGTTAAATGTGCAGCAACCATATTATACGTTTTTGCCGATATAATTATACAGATACTAACCGATGTGCACCAATTGTCGATGTGGAGTAAGCTGACAAATAACAACATCTACTAATTGTAATATTAACTATTTAATTAAACAACCAACCACTGTTTAGTATTATGGTCACTAGTGTATTTTGGCCTAGGCCAACAAGGCCTAGGCCTAGGGCGGCACTCTCCAGGGGGCGGCGGCCCCACCCCTAAAAAAAGAAATTTTTTTTTTTTTTTTTTTTTTACTTTTGCAAACTATTTTACCAGGAAGGAAACATTGAGATGTCACTAATTTTCAAGTATGTCCTGGGTAGGCAACGCCTAGGCTTTCACTTTCCAGAGGGCAACAAAAAACCTCACCACTAATTGGGTTACTCACAGAGCACCGAAATGACGCCAACATTTTGGTGTTCTGTAGTTCCCTGCACTTCGGGGAATAAAATTTCCCCACCCTGCAGTGAATTCACCATTCACCGCAGGGTCCCCAAAGTGCATGGAGTCGGTCGCTGTATGCTGCCACCGCAAACCCATGGCCTGCTGTTTTTAAAAGAACTACTGAACGAAAATGTCTGAAATTTACATATAAGATTCTATGATTGATAATAAAAAGTTCTGTTACAGAAAAAGAAGAACCGATATTAAAAAAAAGGGGGGGATTTTGCCAAAAAAATTCTGAAAAATTACTAAATGGTACTATAGAATAAAAATCCCCCTCTCCTCCCTCCATAGCTCCTCCCCTGCCCCGCAGCAGCTCTAGGAGGGGGATGTGATTCGTGTCCAGAGAGAGAAGATGACAGTAAATGGCAGGTAAAGGGGGGGGGTATCAGCAGAATATGAAGCCCTGTCTGCTTACTGCTGTTTAAAGTGGACCTTTCCTTAACCAGCACTGCAGTGATAGAAATTTGTCATTGAGCTGCCTGGCTCCTGGTGAGGCTGCGTGCGTGCAGGTCACACTCGGTCCAGCCAGTCAGGTGGTACTGAGTCTCAGTACCACCTGACTGGCTGAACCACGTGACACGCACACAGCTGCCCACCCTTTCGTTAACATGGACTGTCACTCTATTCTGGACTGAACACCCACCAGGAAGGGAATCAAAGCGACGGTGCACCCTCTGGCAGTGGCACCCCACTGCTGACAAGATGACTCCACGCACAGGCACAGCCGCAATCCTTACATGGCCTGGAGGGACCTCCTGCTGAGTCTGTACACAGTCCCTGCTGACTCTGCACACAGCCCTACCGCGGACGGAGGCCGGTAAATGTAGAATAAATAATTGCTGTCTGCTCATATACACTCGGTTTGCTGGGAGTTTTATTGCCGTGGATTCTGATACGCTGACACACACCACAAATTGCATTGCTGGGAGTTTTATTGCAGTGGATTCTGATGCACTCATACACACCACACATTGCATTACTGGGAGTTTTATTGCTGTGGATTCTAATACACTCATACACACTGCACATTGCATTGCTGGAATTTTTATTGCTGTGGATTCTGATACGCTGACACACACCAAACATTGCATTGCTGGGAGTTTTATTGCTGTGGATTCTGTGATACACACTGCATAGTACTGTGAGTTTTATTGCCTTGGAGCTCTGGGATACACTCATACACACTGCACATTACTGTGAGTTTTATTGCTGTGCAGTTCTGTGATATGCTCATACACAGTGCACATTTCTGTGGGTTTTATTGCTGTGCAGCTCTGTGATACGCTCATATGCAGTGCACGTTTCTGTGGATTTTATTGTTCAACCAATTAGAGCGGCTGTGATCCAGTATACTTAACATGCGTGGCTGTTCTTTGTAAAAATGCTTGCATTTAAACATTTCATAATTTTATTTATCTCAATAGATACATTTGAAATGGTATAGAAAATATACAAGTAGGCACTTGGTATCCACTTTTAATATAAAGAGAGGAAAAGGCGTAGCTCTAAGAGGAAAAGGTGGAGCTTAAAGAGGAAGGGTGGGGATTAACCAGGAAGAGGTGTGGCCTTGACAGGAAGGGGTGTCTCAAATTTAAATTAGGGGGTGCACGAGTTTAGTCAGGCCTAGGGCAGCACAAAACCTAAATACACCATTGATTATGGTCACAATATCCAATTGATGGGCTACATAATATGTATGATGGTGCTCAGCGACGGACATTTAGGCTGAGCGCGTTCTGCTCTTGGTAATATACTTAATCAACTGCTTAATGAAAGAACAGTAAATCCATGGCTCGATCACCAACTAATGGAAGTACTAACTAACTGCAGCCGATAATCATAGGTATCGCGGTATTCATTAATTATTGGTATTGAACTTGGTTAAACTTATTGTGCAACGATTATACACAATGGGTTCATTGGCGGTTGGAATTGAATGGTTTTGAACACTCCTTGACATTGAATCATAACTTTTGCACCTTCGGGCTATTACCTTTAATTCTTATAAACTGATTTGTATGATCAAAAATCTCGGGTAATCAACGAAGCTAAGTATCGCAACCAAGGTGTTATGATCGCTATAGGCAGGTCACTGTCGGTCATTGGATGAATATTTTGTTATCAATAAAGAGTTAAGTTCAATTTTAATTTGTACTAATAAAGATTATAATTTTAATTATATACAAAGAGGGATATTTCCTCGGGTTGAGGAGTTTACCCAAATAAAATAAGTACATTTCATTTTTTGGTGGTATTGCCTTTTTAACCCCTTAAGGACGGATGGGTGTCGCCCGTCGAGAGGGGGTTTACGCCGGTGAGGCGTACTGGTATGCTGTGCAGCTACAGGTCTCGATTTGGGCTGCCCACGCGTCATTGGCTGCAGAGGGACAAAGTACATACTTTCATGTGTGCTTTGATTTCACTCTTTTTTTTTTTCGTAATATAATTTTTTATTGAGTTTGCAGCATAACAAAATACAACAGTTAATGGTGCCAAAATTCGCAAAGTATTGTGCAGAACAACATCACAAAAGCCATATAAGAGCTTGAGACATATTATATCAAATGCAAATATTTGAGGTTGAATAAGCATTCAATAAGTAGCACCAAACCATTCGGCTATATCTTGAAAGGAACAAACCTCACATATAACACATATATATATACATACCAAACATAAAATAAAATAAAAGAAAAAGAAAAAAGATAAACCATTATAAGAAAAGTCTATCACTAATGTTAATCTTATATCGTCATTATTACTGTTCGGGCGTATTAAAATCATGAAAATATCACATCTGGAAGTCGCAATTCACTGAGAAAAAGAAAAAAACTCTGACCAATATGATAGGTTTTTAAATCTGAGCCGAAGCCAACGAGCTCTGAGTCAATCTCCTATGTTTGGATCTGAATTCCGTCCACCAATACCATGTCTTAAAATATGTGTCAAAGTCTTGTTCGAGAGTGTAATGTAGTTCCTCCAATTCTCTGACGTATTCTACTCTATCAATCCAATCAAAGATCGCGGGGGGCGACAGTTGTTTCCAATACTTTGGGATTAATGCTCTCGCTGCATTCAGTAAGTGTACCGTCACAGATTTCACATATTTATCTATAGACAAGGGGATAACATGTAGCAGTGCCACTTTAGGATGAAATGGCAAATCTAAAGACGTTACCTCTTTAATATACGTCCACACCACCTCCCAAAACGATTGGATGATAGGACATTCCCACCAAATATGTAGAAACGTACGCCTATGCTTTCGACATCTCCAGCAATCAGAAGAGACCGCTGGGTATATAGCGTTTAGACGAGCTAGGGTCAAGTACCATCTAGAGATCAGCTTGTAATTAGTTTCCTGCACATTAAGAGCTCTAGAGGAGCGAAACGTCACCTGAAATGCCGTCGACCACTCCTCAGAAGTCAACGGTTGAGGGAGTTCAGATGACCATTTTGTTGTGTAGGAGGGTAGGGTTTTAAACCTAGCTGTAGATAAAAGAGAATACATGTACGAGAGTAAATGCGGGGGTGGCGGGTCTGATATACATATTGTCTCGAAAGTAGTCAGAGCTGTAGGTATAGTAACGTCAGCCCGAAGTATCTGTGTAGTAATAAAATGTTGCAATTGCAAATAGTTATATTTCTGTAGTGGGGTACTCAATCGATCCCCCAGCAGCTCAGCGAGAGAGATCAGGCCCTCCGGGCCAATACAAGCCTGAAGTGGGACATAAGGGCCGTCATAGTCCAATCCAAGAAAGGACTGGGTTTTACCTGGGAGAAAGTCTGGGTTATGTGTAATCGGGGTCAACAAAGAAGGTAAGGGTGATAAACCCAAAAGTGTGCGAAGTTTACGCCATCTCTTTAACGTCGGGCTAATAGTTGGGTGTGGAATGGGAACTAATGCTTCTATGGTCACAGTTTGCCATGGGGCCGAGACTACAGGAACCGTGAGAAAAAGCTGTTCTAGATGTACCCATAGTTTGTGAGGGGGTGACATCGACCAGTCACTAAGTCTCGTCAGTAAAGCTGCGTCATAATAAAGTTCTATATGCGGTAGACCCAGGCCCCCTCCCGATTTAGGTCGGACAAGGACATCATATGAGATCCGTGGTCTATTATCTCTCCATATAAACTTCAGAAAGATGTTTTTTAGTGATCTAAAAAAGGATAATGGTATGGCAATAGGTAAAGTTTGGAAGAGATATAGGAATTTTGGCAGAACTGTCATCTTTAAAATATTAATACGTCCGAACCAGGAGAACTGAGGTTTATGCCAGTCTTTAAGGTCTCGAGATACCCGATTGAGTAGGGGAACATAGTTAAGGTCAAACAGAGATGATAAATCTGACGGGAGCTGTATGCCTAGGTATTGGATGGCCCTAGTAGGCCAGGAAAACGGAGCCAAACTTTGCAGCGCCTTCTTAGTAAGTGATGATATGCCCACCCCCAACATTTCGCATTTATCGGTATTAATTTTGAAATTCGACACTCCCGCATATTTCTCCACCTCCTGTAGGAAGGCCGCAGTAGAGCTAACTGGGTTTAGTAAGGTAAGAAGTATGTCGTCTGCAAATGCAGAAATTTTATAATGATGGAATGGTAAGGTTACTCCCTGGATATTATCGTTATCCCGAATCCGTTGTAGGAACGGTTCTAGAGCCATGACGAATAAAAGCGGGGATAGGGGACAACCCTGGCGTGTACCATTGGAGATCTTTATTGGTGTAGAAAGCACTCCATTAATTCTGAGGACCGCCGTCGGATTATTATATAATGCTGAAATCCAGGTCAGCCATCTCGGCCCCAGGCCAAACCTCTCCAGGATAGCCATCAGAAAGGTCCAATCCACTCTGTCGAACGCCTTTTCAGCGTCGACAGAGAGAAGGACTATCGGTGTGTGCGTCGTGTGTGCCCTATGAATCAAATTGATAGCCCGGTAGGTATTATCTCGTGCTCCCCTCTGGTGGACAAATCCTACCTGATCGGGGTGGATCAAGGAAGGCAACAAGGGGCTCAATCTCATAGCCAACATCTTTGCCATCAATTTAATGTCATTGTTAATGAGCGAGATCGGGCGGTAATTTTGACACAGCGTAGGATCCTTCCCGGGCTTCGGGATAAGGGCTATCGTCGCCTCGAGTGCCGATTTAGGGAAGTGTTTGTTATTTTCTAGGGCATTTAGAGAGTGGAGTAAGTGGGGGCCTAAGAGTGGTAAAAATGTCTTATAATAGGCTATGGAAAATCCGTCCGGGCCCGGACTCTTTCCAGTGGAAGTTGCCTTCAAGGCAGCCGCTAGCTCACTCAGGTTAAAAGGGGCATCCAGTGCTTCAGCTTCCTTCTCCGTTAGTTTCGCCTGCAAGGACTTATCCAAGTACTCAGCTATGAGAGGAATGGAAGGCTTATCTGAGCGTAGAGAGTAGAGCGACTGGTAATATTTTACAAATTGGTCAGTAATCTCCGCGTTCAAGGATAAAAGGCGGCCTGTGGAAGACTTGAGCTTGGGGATATAAGTAGCTTGATATTTCTGGCGTAAAGCCCTAGCTAACATCTTACCACATCTATTTCCGTGTACATAAAATGAGTGTTTGGTAAGCAAAAGTGAGCGACTGGCCTGTTGGTGCAAGAGCTGTCGTAAGTCAGCCCTTAACGCCACGAGCGTCGTGTAATGTTCAACTGACTCAGTAGCCTTGTGTAACTCCTCGGCTACCTGGATTTCAGCAAGTAGGGCTTGGATTTTAGCCATCTTTCCCGTTTACGTCGGGCCCCTATTTGAATAAGGGTTCCTCACATAACACATTTGTGGGCCTCCCATAAGACCGAGGCCGTCACATCTTCGGTATCATTGTCTACAAAGTATTGTTTGATTGCCTCAGAAATGCGTTCCCTCTCCACAGCATCAGCTAAGATCGTGCCATTCAAGCGCCATTGGTAAGATTTACGGGGCAGTGACGGTAAGGAGAGGGTCAGGAACACAGGGGCATGATCAGACCATGAAATATTGCCAATATTAACCGATTTGACGTACCCTAGGTCGATATGACGTAGCAGGAATAAATCTAGGCGGGAATAAACTCTAGCCGCAGCTCAGTAGTAAGTAAAGTCCCGTCCAAGCGGATGCATCGCCCTCCAACAATCAACCAATCGAGCCTCATGGAGTATTTGATGGAATCTCCGTCTTTTAGACGGGGGAATCAAAGCCGGCGAGGGAGACGCCTCTCCTGGAGCATCAGGTGAAACATTAAAATCACCTCCGCATATCAACGTGCCCTCTGCGAAATTTTCCAGTTTCATCAAAATTTTGCCCAGAGACGTACATTGCTTAATGTTAGGGAGGTAGCAAGTAGCCAAGGTAACTTGGAGAGATCCCAAGAGGCCTTTTAAAAACAAATAACGACCCCCCGGATCAGAACATTGCGCCTGGCACGTAAAAGGCACGTGTGCCGCTATTAAGATGGCCACTCCCCGCGGCTTAGAACCGGAGAAGTTACTATAAAAACAATGAGGATAATAATGAGAATATAAACGAACAGACGTATCACTGCGAATATGCGTTTCTTGTAAGAACACCACCTCTCCTCTCATACGTTGCAAGTCATGCAATGCCAGACGGCGTTTAGCTGGATGGTTAAGTCCTCTCACATTGAGAGTAATAACTCGCAAATCAGCCATGGCAGGGGCTGCGGCGGGTCAATGCACCTGGTGTAACCAGAGTGAAGGTGAAATTGAGCAAGTGAGAGAGCAGCATTCTCCCAGAGGGGTATATAATATCATCAACAGTTTCAGAACAGTATAAGGCGTTGTAACAACTAAACAAACTTACTAAACAGAACAAAGAATTAAACAGTATGCATTGGTGCAGAAGTCCAAAATGGACTAAATCCCTAATGGGATACTTTATGAAGAAAAGTGTAGTGGAAAAAATCCTCCACATTGAGACAAATGAGAAAGTTTGCACCGCGCGGGGAAGCGGCAAAGAAAAAAAGAGGAAAAAACGGTATATTTACCAGACCAAAAACCTGTAGACCGGCCGGTCTACAACCAGCACTCCGAGAACGGTCGGAGACCAAAGGAACGGGACACCCGGGCAAGCCTTTGAGGTCTAATGGATAAACAGAAAAATAGTCAGCATCATGTAAGGCCTCTCGGAGGATCCGTTGAACTGTCCCCTCACGGAGGATCCGTTGAACTGCGGTCAGCTCCACGTGCGGTATCCAGGGGGCGTCGGCGATCCCGCCGAGCAGTGCGCCATGGCTGACGCTGTGGCAGCCAGCCAGCCCCGTATAGTAACTGGAGATAATTCCAGCGCTTGCAAGAAATCTGGCACATCCTCAGGGGCTGAGATACTCAGGGATCGGTTGTCTACTCGAACGTGCAGCGCAAATGGATATCCCCATCTATATCGTATGGAGCGAGCCCGAAGTTGGTCCGTGACAGGCTTTAGTTCCCTCCTGGCCAACAGGGTTGATCTCGATACGTCGTGGAATAATTCCACTGTGTGGTCATTAAAAACAATCGAAGGCATGTTCCTCGCCGCTTTCATTACCTCCTCCTTCAAAGTAAAATGATGCACTCGACAAATAACGTCTCTAGGAGCTGAGTTTGAGGCACCTCTTGCTCGTAAGGCTCTGCGAGCACGGTCCAGATGAAGAGGTGTATCATGAGAGCGTTGGAGAAGTTCATTAAATAAAGTTTGCACAGTCAGAGTTACGTTTTCTGTTTCGCCCAAAGGAGGTTCAGGGAGACCTCTCACACGTATATTATTGCGTCTCCCTCTATTATCCAGGTCGTCCACCCAGCGAAATAAGGAGGCAATCTGTGTAGGCTGCGTGCTCAAAAGTGTCTCAAAATGCTGGGTTGTAGTTATTGCAGCCTCCCTGTCTTCCTCTAAGTCCTTTACTCTGCCTCCCAAGTGTTTGATATCTGCCCCCAGTTCCTCAAAGCGCTCATCAAATTTGGCCTCCAATCTAGCAAATAGACCTTCCAGGTCTGTCTTAGTGGGCAGCAGTTTCAGGGCTTCCCTCACCTCTGAATCTTCCACGCTGCCAGCCGACAGCGCAGGACTTCCCGGGCCCCTCATGTTGTCTGTGGCCGCCGCCATCTTGGAATCGCGGCCTAGATGCGCCGATGTCACCGCACTGCTCAAGTAATGCCGCATTGGGGATGCTGAGGACGGCGCTGGGGTGCTCGGGCGGCTCATCTGCGTTGTGATCCGTTTTTTGGGTCCCATCGGTGGGTCTATCTGCTGCTTCTCAGTGCCTTTGTAGTGCCCGGGTGAGGAGCTCCTCAATCACGCAGCCATCCCGGATCGCGCCAAGCCACGCCCCTTCTTGATTTCACTCTTTAGTGAAACCATTAGAATCAGTTACTTTCATCAAGTCTTTACTAACCCAGTGCCCTCTTTTTATTAAAAGGGTTGGAACTGTTTTTTGACCACTTCTCCATATTTCAAATTAGAATATAAATTTATCAATCTGGTAATGAACTAAACTTAATAAAGCAGCTGCACAAAAATAGTCCTAGAAAGCTTCACTAAAACACACCACCATATGAACTGAAGTGCACACACACACACAGAGCCAGACCACAACTAAGCTGTCTGAAAGATAAAATGGTGGGGGAAGGGCACATGATAAACAGACACAAACATGTCAGGGCTTGTCTTGCATGTTTTGCACAGTTCCTTTACCAAGATAGCCTGCCTATCTACACACACCTCTCTCGCACTCTCTGTAAAAATCCTCTTATAATTTTTTTTTATTATTCATTTCAGTTTTCCACATAATTTTATCAATGTAAGTTTGTAACTACAAACAAAAAATAAAAAAATAGTATGATACCATGGAGATACCACCTTGAAATTTGGACTGACTGGCAACAAGACATATACCTTTAAGATTTTTTTTAAAATTTAAAAAAAAATTCAATTTTTCCAATAACTCAATCTATTTTTTTTCAAAATATGGTAATTTTTGAAATTTTACAATTGTGTCATATTTTATAGCAAATGAATGCCCCATACGTATCTCGTAAATGGCATTTGAATTTATAGTGCCTAGTGAATTTTGGCGTTTTTAGGCACTTTTGAAAGCTCAGTATCTCAAAAACTGGTGGACAAAAAAAAATAGATTTTTTTTTTAAACCTCTCCTGATAAAGTGCAAGTGTACCAGAAATTAACCAAATCCGTGACATTAAGTTTTATACATTGGTTGATTTGACATGGGATGATCGAAAAGTTTGTTATCTTTGATCCACTTTTCTACCTCTGTGAATTGTTCTTGCAGCACGGCCTCCAGCTGCGGGAGATTTGGTTTGCTGGTATAGATTATGCTGTGGTCTGCGTACATGTGTACAGTTGAGGCTTTGCAGACATTGGGCAGATCATTTATGAATATTGTGAATAGCAGGGGGCCGAGTATCAAG